>JAZDUA010000284.1:1392500-1890000 GCA_038098605.1 Gryllus longicercus
CCGTCCGTTTCTTCTTCTTCTTCTTCAGCGTGCACGCTCGTCCCTGCAGGCGGGGTTCAGTTAGACTAGCATTCATTTTTATTTATTTTATGATTAGACATTTTTAGTAGTATTTTTCAATTTTTTATATATTTTATGGTTAGACTCTTTTAGTAGTATTTTGCAATTTTTTATATATTTTATGGTTAGACTCTTTTAGTAGTATTTTTCAATTTTTTATATATTTTATGGTTAGACTCTTTTAGTAGTATTTTTAATTTTTTTATATTATTTATGGTTAGACTCTTTTAGTAGGTGGGAGATTTATGATGAATCACTTTCAACTAGTAGTAGGGGGAGCGTTTGCAAACACGTTGAGACAGGTCTCAACACGTTTAGACAGGTCTCAACATGTTGAGACAGGTCTCGACACGTTGAAACAGGTCTCAACACTCGTCCATCGCCTGTCGCCATGGAACAAACTCACTTAGACGAAGAAGCTTATGATGATTGGAAGAAGCTGATGATGATGAACTGGGACAGCCTCCGCGACGCCGCCGCCGATCTCGCCATCATTGCACACAATAGCAGTCTTCAGCGCCCCTACTACGCTGCAGCCTATCACTCGATTATCGACGTCGCCGTTGATGTGGCGTGTGCTGCCCGACGCTGTCACGAGGAAGAACCATCAGATGTCGAAGAAGATAAGGAAAAAACTCTTCACAATCTCGCGATTACATGTCACGAGAAAGTGCTATGGATGATGATGGTTCTCGGTGAAGTGAACTCCTCTCTGTGCTGTGAGTGTCAAACTGATGATTTATTCGTGCGCTATTGCGTCATCCAGAAAGCTTTGAATGCTCCCTGTGATTCCTTCAACATGCCCCCTCCCTTTATCATAGACAATGATAAGCAATCACCACCACCCCACAATTCATACGGGGCGGAAGGAGTCGCTAAAAAGAGACCGGCTCAACCGGAAGAGTTTATTCTCACGGTGCACGCTGAAGTGTTAGCTGTCCTCGAAGCTCTCGGTCATCTCCTTCAAGATCCGTACGGTGAAGCACTGCGACAGCGCGTCTCTCGCGTTCGTCAAATCATTCAGACGCTGCGTTGTCCATTCGAAAATACGCCTCCGGCGTACTCTCCAGTCCACAGTGATAGTGACAGTGACGAAGTTTGACGTCCATCTACGTCAGCGCCATTTCGAGATGGAACGTGCCATACAACGTTTCATCAATGACGGGTGTTCTCTTCTCGGACTTGATGATCGGTCTCTGCAGCTTCTTCCTATGGACTTGCTATTACATTGGGCCGCGAAGGACGTGCCTTCTGTCTTCCATCGCCTGTCGAAAGACGTGCAGCGGAACCGAGACATTCGTCGCCTCCTTCCTTGTCTTCGTCATTACAACAATGGACACACGCATGTCGACAACAAACAACCGTTGCCGAAGTGGAAGTGTTTGCGGTGTCGGCGAGAAGAAGTGCTACCTTGTTTCGAGCACGCGCATATCGAGTCGCCGCCGAAGTGGAAGTGCATCGAGTGTAGAAGAGAGGACTTTTAAGATGGAGAATTCTATGTATAATTTGATTTTTATTTGATTTCAATAAACAAAAAACATTCTTTCATTTTGTATTGTTTTTCATATGTGTTGTCACTGATGATAAGTCCACCGCAGTTTAACGGTGAAATTGTGTGGGGAAATCGCTAAATATCTAACAGGCAAACAAACATGAATGTTATTTATTCTATGTATAATTTGATTTTTATTTGATTTCAATAAACAAAAAACATTCTTTCAATTTGTATTGTTTTTCATTTGTTTTTCCTATCACCGCCTTTTAGGGTTTCCCTTTCTTCTATTATGAAAGTCTTTTCAGCGGGGCAGCGAGCGTCAGCGCTCTCTCTCTCTCTCGAGAGAGAGAGAGAGTGAGAGACGTGCGGCTGGCTATCTTATATAGAGTGCATTCAAAATGCGCGCCCCGACGTCGCTCACAACTCCATCTCGTTCTCCGGCTCCTAGAGAGCGCGCGTATCTCTATACTCATTAGTCTGCGCAGCGCGCGTCCTCTGCCACCCGCGCCGGGCCCTGCCCGCCGCTATCTTATCAACTTCCGCAGCGCGCACCCTCAGCGCCCCCTGCCCGCCGCTATCTTATCAGCCACCCGGCCGTTGCCGCCAGCGCGCGGCGCCCTCCCGACCGCGTGTACTATCAGTAGCCCAAAGCAGACAGCTTGACTCGAGATGTCACCGTAGCTCAGAGCCAAAGTGCTGGTCGCCTCCCACACAGGAAATGGGATTGAGGTTGGTTCGAATCCGCTTCAGGCAGGAGCATTTTTGAAACATATACACACACACACACGCTTCCACAATTCACCGCCAGAGCGCAGACACATACGCTTCCACAATTCGCCGCCAGAGTGCGCACACACTTCCACCATTCGCCGCCAGAGGTCGCAAGGGTGGGGTCATTGACCTCGGTCGGTGGGGGCATTATAAATGGTCGGTTGTTTACATCGGGTGGGCGGGGGGAGGGGGAAGGGTGGTGGATTGTTGACATTCGGCGGGGCATTATAATGGGTGGCGCCGGTTGTTTACATCGGAAGTGGGGAGGGGGAGGGGGTGGGGGGAGGGGGATGGGGGTGGGTGGGTTGTTGACATTCGGCGGCATTATAATTGGTGGCGCCGGTTGTTTACATCGGAAGTGGGCGGGGTGGGGGGAGGGGTGGTGGGTTGTTGACATCCACTGTTGGGCGCTGGACCGGAAGTAGATAAGATAAGCTGATAAGATAAGCTGATAAGATAAGCACTTCCTGCCATTATAATTGGTGGCGCCGGTTGTTGACACCGGATGTGGGGGCGGTGGACCGGAAGTAGATAAGATAAGCTGATAAGATAAGCACTTCCTGTTCCAGAAACCCCATATCCCCCCTACTTCTCGCGCGAAACATTGTCCAGTAATTAGTAATACGAAAGCAGTTTCACCAGGTACCTTCTACGCTGCTAGGTCTCCAACCACACGTTACACGTTTACACACTCGCCCAATCGGTACGTTAATCCCACGACACGAAATCCACGAAAGGCCCGAGGTGATTCACTAAACCAGGCCAATGGAACGAACTGTATTCTTTGTCCGAAAAATGATCGAGTCACTTCCGCGCCTCACCCCTTTTTCTTGCCACGCTCTTCTTTCACCACTGCGGACGGCCCGCCGCGCCGCACTGCGCCGCACCGAAATCGCAATTTCCTTTGCAATTCGAAGAGCGTTCCCTGCGCGTTTTCCAGCTGAAAGATGGTGCCAAGAATCCTGCAAATGAAGCTAGTAGAGAAAGGAGGTCTTTGCTACTAGCAACATTAATAATTTCACATACATCAGGAGGTAATAATTTATACTAAACAAGACAGTATTATTTTCCTGAAAAAAGAAATCAAACAGGCGCTTTATGTTGGACGAACAGTGGCGGCATCTGCACGAAACTTATTTTCCCAGAACTGAGCGTGAAGTACTACTATACTACCGTGCGTGACGCCGGTGTTAACCTGTGTGCCCACAGCTCCGCCGGCCGGCAGGCTGGTCCGACGACCCTCCTCTGCTGTATGACGCGCAGAACGAACACCGCCTCTACAGAAGGCTTCGGCACAAACTGGGACTAGGCGGGTGACGACATCAAACCTTGGCCAACTCCGACCATCTTGTACATTCAAGAACTTGAACAATTGTATAAATTTAAATGTTACTGTTACTTTTCTAAAATGTTCTTACTACTTATTTGAATTTAAAGACTGTGAAGAAATGGTGTGTTCCTGAAAATGTGTTTTTCTTTATTTCATACGATGAATAAATATGCATAACAATTCATTTGTAAATTTAAGTCTTTCCATTTTTCTACATGATGTGGTATCTGAATAAAAAATATATTCGTTTAATATTAAATATATATTCCATTATTTTTAATTTGACCGTCTTAATAAATTATATGTAAGAAAATGGAGTTGATTTTTTCTATCTTACAACAACGCCACTTCTACTGAAGATAATTGAGATTTGCAGAGAAATTTGTAGAGAAACCGTAAGTAATTTGTTCTGCTCAAAGAGGATATGCCTCTTTTTGGGTGAATAACGGTGAACCTAAGTATTTACCTGAAATCAGAAGTAATGGAGTTCTAAAAATTTTCATATAACATACGTGTCTTTAGTTGTTGAAGATTTACAAGTATGCATCTAGAATTTCTTTACCTTCAGTTTCTTCTGTTAGGTAGAGCGAGGTATTTTATAGCAAGTTTATATGTGCTTTAGTTTAATTGAGGGAGGCAAATTTTGCTCAATACTTATTAAATATATTTATTAATAATAATAATAATAATAATAATAATAATAATAATAATAATAATAATAATAATGACAATTTTCTTTAGCATTGTACTTATTTTTCCTTGCAGTGTACATGAGGGAAAAACAACGAAACACTAAAGCGATGCAGGCAAACGCCATTCGGCCTACATGTGATGACGTCATTGCCTTGTGCCGAGGCCTTCTATAGAGCGGTGTTGGCAGAACTCGAGAATGTCTACATCAAAGAGAAAAGCGCCAAATATACTACACTCTATACTTCAGTCAGATGTATCACGACTCATTACTTGGGAATAACCACACTCTCGACTTCGGGGTCTGCTGATCGAAAAGCTCTCCATGACACAACACATATAAGGTACGGCATTACTTGTAGGTCCCGGTCTTGTGTGTCTCGAATTATGTACATGCCATTAAAGACGCTTGGCCCTTAGCCCCTGCGACACGACATAAGCGACTGTCAAGGGCCTCGATTATCCCCGCACAGCGATGGAATTACCAGCCTCTTTAACAGTAGCGGCTTAATAATATTCTTTATGTACAAATGTTTAACTTTTAAGATTAATGGCTTTGTATTGTGTTCAGTATCATTATCGAAATTACTGTATTGTTTGTTCGTGATCGTCATCTCGTTATTTTTTCTTCTTTTTCTGTTGATGCACCGAGCAAATACAAAAACGATCCTTTGTTTTGGTTTAGGGCAAAAGGTATTGTGTATTCCCTCATCTCCAGCGTGAAATGTCACATGCAAGTGCCGTGTTTAATGTGAATAAAGCCGCATATCTTCCGAGAGAGGCATTAATTGATGCCGGTCGCTACGTCCACTTCGTCGTCTGAAACGTGCCCTACAAAAAAAAAGAAAAAAAATCAAATCCCTTTCGCATTGCTTCCCATTCATTTCTTTGACTTTCCTCTTTCAAGTACACTGCATATTTGAGGAAAACGCCTATTAAAAAAATACATGCGAGGTTACAGGGCCGCATTAACCGTTGCGGGGACCCCGAAGCCATCTAAGCGTGCTAAGAAACGTTTTAAAGTCGGGTTATACTTTTCAAGAAAATCTTCGTGTGTAGTAGTACTAAAATGGATGTGTCGGAACTCACGAGTAAAAGGCAAGCTCCACAAAAAAAACTACGCTAGTATTTTACATTTTCTTTTTTCGGGCATAAAATCACAAGAAATAAGGTGTGACATAAAAACGCTACATTGAGAGCAATATCTGACCATAATATTAATTATAAAACATATGGGGTTAAACATGGTGTTTAACACTACATAGGTTGCAAGAACTTTTTTTTCTCCATGAAAAAAGAGCAAAAAACGTCTACACCAAACAAACGATTGATTTATATTTAAACGTTTCCATAAAAAAGCAAGGGAAAAAAATGATGTTAAAAGTAGCATCCGTATTTGTGTTAAAGCAACGATCAATTTCTATTTTTTTATTGATGCAAATGAATGTTTCGTTTTCTGTATTACATACATACATATCTTTCTTTATAAAATGAATTAACAGAAATATTTTTCACGATTTGACTTTAGAGTTTATCGATCAGAAGGTAAAGCACGGACGAAAATAGTCACTTTAGTGGTAGAGGAAGCAAGCAAGCGCTCTACTTAATTTTTAAAATTTTTTTATTATGTTTACATTAAGGTTAACATTTGTCTTTCATTCAATATCGTTAGCTCCCCCGATATCGTTTTGCGCATTTTCGTCACACATTTCGCTCTAAAATGCAGTTTTTTGTATTTCCTGGGCAGCTCCATGTGCTTTTTTATATGATTTGAGCTAGTTAGATCTAATCATAGTCAACATTAGTTTCATTAGCAGAAAGATCCGCAATTACCAATGCTTTGCTTTCCTTTCTTCTGTTTCGGTTGTTTTTGACCTGCTCTTCGTTTTCATGGAACTTGCAACTGACGCTTCATCTTAACAATTCCACCATCCACATTTTATTGTTCCCGTTTTCCATCTTCTCTGACCTGTTATTGTGATTCGAACACGAAATGGCTCCTGGCTGATTGCATCAAGAATGGGACCGAAATTTCTACTAATCTTTTAAAACGTGTTACTACCTCCTCCTATTCCGCAGAAAATCTGATTCGTAGTTTCAAATTCCATTTTCCGCTTTTAACCTCCGGAGTTAGAGGATATTATACCTTACGTATACCTTTCGGAAGCGTCTGCTATAATCAAGGGCGGAAACTGAATCCATCAGGCACGCCAGTACCTAATCATTACTTTTCTTCGTGCTCCATGTATGCCATTCCTGGACATAAACACTTTTTCCATTACATGAATTCCGGCTTTTACAAAGAAAGCAGTGAGTCGGTAATCTACTTATAGATTGACAAAGTTATGTGGTACATCATGGAAAAATAAAGGACAAGGGGAAATATCTGCTACTCGTAAGTCGACGTTTCTTTTCTGCATGATGTGAGGAGAATTTCTTTTTATCCCAAGAACTTACGGGGTCATAATTGAACCAAGGCATATTCCTATTTTTCAATTTTCATTCAAGGTATCCCCATGAGCTTTAATTTCCCACGAGCATTAACAATTAATCTTAGTAATATTGCCAGCTGGGTTACTCAGAATACTAAAATCCTTTAACCAACATTACTTCTGTATTATAATACTAGTACCTAAGTCGCATGGTCTTCCCACGACTGAATGATTTTGATGGGCAGGTGATTATGAATATATGATATAAATGAAGAATGACGATCGAACATTTGAGTATAGCGAGGTATGGGACACGGGAGAACACTGAGAAAACTTACAGCGAACCCGCTGTTGTCCACCACAAATTCTACATGGGTCTTCTGGGATTCGAATCCCCTCCCCTCTCTTCTCACTCAATTTCGTTCCATGCGAAAACCTGACACTTGGACAACTATAGGTGAAAAAGAAAGAATATTAACCCTTTCATGTTTGAAACTAAAATGTGCGATGAATTGACCGATCTCAGGCCTACCGGCGACATCTCTGCCTCGCGGCCATGGGTAAAGGGGTACGTGTGGTTGGCATGTAGACATCCCCACGCCGTATTCCGGTCTTCTCAACCTGAGAAGGAAATTTCTCATCGTCACACTATAACATTGCATTGGACATTGCAAGGAAAATGCACACTGCCTGACCGGGAATTGAACCCGGGGCCACGAGCACGCTGACCAAGAGCTAGCCATGGGCTAAAGATCTCATATGCCGAAATAAATTTGAATAGATTACGATTAAAAAACTAAGTAATAGAATGTGGACAGTGGCGGTGTTAAGACAAATGACGGATTATCATTTTAGTGGAACCATTAACTGGGGATACTTCCATTGCCTTGTACGAGTACGTAACACTCTCGACTCGCTCCTTCTTTATGTGAAGGTTGCACGTTTGTATGTGCTTTCAGCGAAATTGGATGATTAAGTTATTTGGTGGTTGAGGATGATTTGACGCGCTTTAAGGTTTTAAATTTGTTGTGGCTGAAGTATTAAAAATGTTAAAATTATTTAAATATACACTTTTCATTGTCAAAGTAAAACTTACGTTATCCGTGAAATTCTTCGTGTATCAATCAGTTATATGTAACACACATGTTATAATAAGGGAACTGATTTTCTTGTTTTTAGATGCTCCATTCACTAATAATATTTTTAAGCGTTAACAAGACATATTGAATTAATTAGCACATTTTTTATACATATTTTGGATAATTACGTTTTTTTACTGATTATTGTTTTATCGCGTTGTTTGATTAGGGGAGGGTGCCTTTTCCTTTTGGATCCATCACTGGCTTCACGGTACTACTATTCACTTGAGCACCGGCTCCTCGAAAAGAACATTGCATATACTACTATTTTGTATTTCTAATATATGCGTGATGAAAACTAAAATTACTAACGTTTCCCGGCCAGTTGTGACCACATCATGTAGAAAAATGGAAAGATTTAAATTTACAAATGATAGTCATAAAATAAACATAAATTAACAAAATACAGAATAGTAAATTCAGACGATATTACAATTAATAACATTAATTAATAACAAATTCGAAATTCGCTGAGTATGGTATTCAGAAGTTGTTAGCTCACTGCGATGTAGGCCCTAATCAAGGGAAGCTTGTGTGAATTTTTTCTTTCGTTTCTGTATGTGCTAAAAATACTACAACCGATAAATTTATTCGTTTGCTTAATTTGCAAAAGTAAGAATTGGCTTCCGGGCCTGACTCTCGAAATGAACGCAGATACAAGTATGTACCTCAGGCGCTTCGAATGAATTGGTTGAATTAGACCTTTCAAGTTGTAGCTGAGTTGTTAGTTGGGAAGAAATGACAACATTTCAATATTACGTAACTATATCCAATAATCCAAGACAGTACGTACTGTTGTAGCACCTCTAGTTTTTAAATATAATTGATTCTAAAATATTTAATTGTAAGCAGCAAACAAATTTTTAAAAAATTATTGTTTCACCATAAAAATCAAAAATACCCCAAAAATTAAAAGCTTCTCATCAAAAATGTATGCAAACCCAATGTCTGGTTTTATCTAAACGGCAATAGCTAAGTTCCTGACTGAGAACAACCGAAATGCTAAGAAAATAGTGAGGACTGGAGGGTGTATCGCCGTGCGAAGGAATACGCCACAAAGCGGCCGGTGGAGTCGCCGTGAGGCGGCGAGCTCTAATATTGGCGAATGCTTTGTGTGCTTCTCGTTGTTTCAAGACTATTTCCCAACTGTTTTGAATTATTTTTATAAAAATATGTGTAGATTGTTCTAATATTCAGTTCTCTATAATATAGAAAATACATATGTAACCTTTTTTAAGATCGCTAATCATCCACTAAGGTCATATAGCAACCACTGTGATGTGGGGGCAACGGTATACGGACACACACATACATCCATGTCCCGGGCTGGATTCGGACCCGCTACCCTTTACGGCTTGAGCTATCCAGGCCGGCTTTTTATTTTGTTTGGGCATCGGCGTATCTATCCATGATGCTTCGCCACTGCTACTGATGGATTGGAACGCGTGAGCGGTATTTCTAAAAACAAAGAGGTGAAATGATTCGAGTCAAATGATTAGGAACAAATGACACAATGACCTACAGTTTTTATTGAAGTTGTTGATGGGAGTGCACAAGATTAACAAACCATTAGAACGTTCAGACAGATATACCGTTTGGTGGGAATGCAAGTTTATTTTCGGGCGATATTAGAAACATATTACGTTGTTAATAGAGGGATGCCCCCAGATGCAGTTGCAGCATGCTTAAAAATATAGATGATACGGAGATACGTCCAATAGTTACATGTAAAAAAAAAAAGTATGAGTGCCATTGCCGAAATTGAAATATTCCCAAATATTTTTTTGGACTGAGGAAGGGGAAATTTGAACATACTGTGGTAACATATTAGGGTCATTATTTTACTGATACCTCGTTGCGAAGTTATTGAATAACAATACTGAATAAACAGAGATATATCCGAACATCTCATCACAAAACAGGATTCTTGGCTTTTCAAGGGGTCATCTTTAGTTCGGATAAATTATTAAATAAATGATATTAATGTGAAAATCCTTCAAAAATGTCTGGAAACATAATAACATACAAGTCATAAGTGGTGGTTACATGTTTATAAAATATTGGTATAGTAGTGAATTTTCGTTAGCATTTACAATGAATAATTATATGAGTCGTCATTGCCAACTCTTATTATTTATTACAATAGCAGCTTTCGATTGCTTAGCCATCATCAGTGTTCTGCTGTATGGAAACAGCAGCAAAGTTAGAGGAAGTAATTTACTATACATAGAAACAGGATTTATCCACTTTGTCGTTACCAGCGCCCGGCAATGCGAATTATACCGAAAATTCACCGTTTTTCAGCGCACGATTACAATACTTCCTCTTTTTAGTAAGTAGGTGCAAGAAAGTAAAAATTAAACGCTTAAAGGAAAGTAACAGTATGTCTTTGGGAAAGTAACGATAAGTAGTTTTTGGCTGGCTGGGTTGGTGTAGATCTTAAACGTCTGTCGTCGTGCAAAAGGGCTCAAAACTCACCATATAAAACTTAAGTGAACCCAATCTGACTCTTCGAAATCCCCAATTATTTCTCTACATCCTTGATTAATTGTGCATTCAAACAAAAATATACAGGTATAGACATTGAACATGGAAGTGTACTGTACTCAAGTGTGGGTCATTTGGCCCTAAATGCTAATGAGTGAAATTAAATGCCACTTTGTTACCGAACTTCCAGATCAACAGAAAATAATAACTTATTTTTCATTTAATTGCGTGAATAATCTTAACGTGAAAATATGTTATTGGAGATATTTTCAAGAATCTTGGAAAATGTCATGGAGTATAATATTTGTTACAGGTGTGTAATATGATGTGTAATATTTTTATTTGAAAAGATGTTATTTAAATTAGTAGGGTTGAATATTTTCTTCCTTGGAATTTTCCGGTCTTCTTTACTTACCCCACTCTGTACCCGCACATTGTCGTATTTTGCTTCTGTTTGTACTCTTATAGTTTGTTAAGTCATTTTTAATTTGAATTTATGACAACCTTTCTAATTGTCATTTTTTTTTCTTGCTTGTTAGTTACTTTGCTTCCTATGGGTACTTCCCCTCCTCATCCATCGCCCGCCTGGTTTGCAGGCTGCAACACGGCGTGTTGATAACCCGAAATAAAGCAAACATAACAAGGGAGACGTGAGAAATCTCTCTCAGTATCTAACGGTTTCTTTTATGTGGTCCTTGTTTCCATCTCCCCTTGCCTCTTCCTTGAAGTGTAGTTTCACTGATAAGGACCGTTAAACATTGGAGATGAGTTGATTTGGAGAGCATTTACAAGCGTTGTTAGTTTATCTCTTGATATTTGCCCTGAGGCGTTAGAGCGCAGATAATATAACTATTGCTAACTTTTCGTGATTTAGATTCATCGCAAGTCCATATTAAAATTATTAATTCAGTTGGCAACAAATCATCGAAACGTTTCAAAAAAACATCCTAGTTTCCGTTCATAAAATATTTCGATTTAGGTTCGATTTTGGTATTTGATAACAAATCGTTTTAGTTCCCGTTTCGAGTAAAAACGGTTAAAATTGTATCCACGCAGAAAGCTAAGAACAGATATAGGAAAATTCAGCTTTGTGAATGGGACCATTCTTGACTGGAGCAATTTACCTGCAGAGGTGCTGGCGACCCTTCCCAGAAGCGCGCGAGTTAGGCGTTGGAGAGTTCTTAAGAGCGCAAGTGTACGAGGGTTGCCTTTTATATTTCAGGATTAGAGAACAAACAGAAATATTAATCATCGAAAATCACTTGATTGATTTTTAAAAATATTCCCCATGATGATCTATACACTTTTGCATGCGTTTGAACCAATTGTCGAAGCACTTTTGCCACTCTGATTGAGGTATCTCCAAAACATGCATTCTGAATGCAGCAACCGCTTCTTCAGGTGTCGAAAAATGTTGACCTCTCAGTTTGTTTTTTACGTACGAGAATAAAAAGAAGTCATTCGGTGCCAAGTCAGGACTATACGGCGGATGACTCATCAAATCGATGTTTTGGGTGCTCAAAAATGCAGTCGTTTGAGCCGATGTGTGAGAGCTCGCATTGTCTTGGTGAAGAGTGATCCGTCTTCGGCGGTTGGTTTTCCTGATTTCTTGGAATCGATAAACACTGGTCCTTGATGGAGCTTCATCGCCAAAAATTGAATTAAGTTCATCCGTGCACTATTGCTGAGTTAATCCACGTCGAAAGTTGTAAAAAATAATCGCACGAAAATGTTCACGATTTAATTCCATTTTTGGGCCAAGATGAATCTTTTAAGTTCTAAACAACACAAATGTATGTCAAAACGTTCTGAGTACGTATAACCTCAAAACATCCAACTTTACGATAGATCTGTCACTTGCCAGATTGCAACACCAGGATTGCCAAGTCTCGAAACATAAAAGGCAACCTTCGTACAGTGGTGTGCAGTGAAGGCCAAAAGTGCGGGTAAAGTACGAGTTACCGGTAGTGCATAAATTACTGGTTACCGAAGGGAGATGAAGTGAAGTGTAGTGTAGAGTTTAGTACGGACTAGAGATGGGTACATTTTATCTATGTCTTTATACTCATGTTTTCATTTTTTCATTCTTGTTTATTTGCATTTGTATTGTCAGTTTTTTTAAATATCTGTATTTATTGCTTCTTGTTGTAAGTTGTAATTTTGTACTTTTTTTATTAACTGCCACCAATCGTACGCTCATTTGTTATATTATTATTATTATTATTATTATTATTATTATTATTATTATTATTATTATTTGGGTATAGACCGCTACACGATAAACGTGTATAATTTTTTCAGGATCAGCTTTTCAGCTGTATCCCTCAAAACGACAAGGTTGTTACGCCTTGAAGTGTGAATTATGAGGTGATAGGAGGATGATGAGGGACAATCACAAATACGACCATGTTTACGCAGGACGCCAACCTGCAGCCTCCTCGGCGCAGACGACGGCTGCCGCAACTGGGGCCGACTTATTATTATCTCCTTCTCCTTCTACTTTTTCTTCTTCTTCTTCTTCTTCTTCTTCTTCTTCTTCTTCTTCTTCTTCTTCTTATTATTATTATTATTATTATTATTACTATTATTATTATTATTGTAATCTAAGGAGGTGTTGGTGTTCGCAGGTGGTGGTGGGCGCGCCCGCCCCGCTCTCGCCGCCGGCGCCGCCCGCTCCGCCCGCTCCGCCCGCACTGCCCGCCCCGCCGCAGCGCCCGCCCGCGCGCCTCGGGGACGCCCGGCGCACCGCCACGGTGAGTGTCCGCCTCGTCACCTTTGCTCTCTACACCAGAGTTTCCCAAGGGGAGATGTTTCGACCCCCTGGGGATAGATGGAATTTTAAAAGGAGGTCATTGATGATCAAGGGAGTCGTTAGCCGAATATGCACAGCGATTGATCTTGTAATCACTTTTTTTGTTTGAATCGTCTTGAATAGTATTCATCATTGAAACAACCATTTATTGCAAAACATACCCGGAATAAAATAATAAGCAGTCTTTTGTCAGTACGGTCTTTTTATATGTACATATGGGGTTCTTACTTCGTGGATATAAAATGTTTAATAATATTTGCATTCGTGGCTAGGGCTATGTTTTTCCAGGAAACGCTTTTCGTAGTTGGATGGTGCCATGGCCACGCATGCGGCCCACGCCGTCGTTTCAGCCTCGCGCTGCCTCGGCGCAGCTCGTCGGCGGGGGAAGATAAGAGGAGTGTATTTCCTCCTTGTTTCAAAGGAAAGGCAATCTAAAGAACTCACGGACGAAATAAGATGGGTTTCAAGGCATCACTCCCGACTTCAATAATTTAGCTTCAAAAATCTCTGCCTTTCAGCTCGTATTGATGAGATTAGGTTTTATCCTTTTTTACTGCAGGCCAAACTTTTAAAACCTTATCGCTTTGAAATGGGACACTCTATCAATGGCCAATGTAGAGACGTGTACACGTCCCTCTCCCTAAAGTGGAACCAATATGCAATATTCTATAATAAAAACTAGTGGTACTTCAGAATGGCACTGACTTTCCCGTGTTAGTTTTCTATTTCCTTCGGTCTCGGCTAGCTACTCGGACTTGCCACATACTCTTGCCAGCTGCCATGTATGTCAGCTATATCTATCTGCCCAAAGTACATTTTCTTGAAATTTTCTTAATTTTTCGATTTCATAATAATTGAAAGGAAATATTATTTTAAGAATATTAAAGAACCTCACCCTAAATGGCAATTTTTTATGAAAAATTTGAAGCCGTTTTTAAGAAAATGACGTTTAAGCGCTACTGTAAATGCGAAATTTGAACCTCTTTTCACAGAAAATATTGAGTTTTGGAAAAACTTCTTATGAAGTCATTTCAAGCACTTCCAGTCACTTAGCAATAGTGTTTACAAATCGCTGGAAATATGCAAATTAAAGGTATGAAAGGTCTTTAAAAAATATTACATTAATGTAATTTTGGGGGGGAAAAATCTCGAAATGAACTTAACGCCATTATAAAGAGTTCAATTAGCAACATCCCTTCGAAAAGTTTGAAGTAAACATTGGAACCATTTTTGAGAATATGACTTTTGAGCGTTTCTGAAAATGCGGAATTTTGGACTAGTTTTCACAGAAAACGGTTGAGTTTTCGAGAAACTTTATATGACATTATTTAAAGCGTATGTAATAAATATAATAATATGAACAAATTGCCAGTAATGTAAATATTAACGACGTTGGAGAAGAAAAAAACCTTTTTGTAATTTTTGAAAAAACAAAAGAATAGAGCAATATGTGGTTTAAGTCATTTTACAGAGTACATTTTGCACTATACCTACCAAAAGTTTAAAGAAATATTTGGACCCGTTTTTGATAACATCTTCTTTTTGTATTTTTTTAAAAATGCACTTATCGCAATATTGAGCAAAAACTACTAAAATTTAAAAAAATACATGACCTTAATAAACGAACTCACAATGGAGAAAAAATTATTTGAAGGGAAAATCTTTAGACTTAATTGTGCAGTTGTATGAAGACAACGAAAAAATCATACTTTTGAAATTTTCGACAATTTGAAATTAACCGTGAAAATCAGACTGTGTAACGTTTATAAGCGTATGCTACTCTTTTCTTACAAGAAATTTAAAGAAAAAATTTGGAGCCGTTTTTGAGAGACTGAAAATATCACAAGAGCTTCATGTAAAGTATCCCCTTAGTTTGAAGAATGTTTTCCAAAATCTCAAAGATTCGACTCGGGGTAGATGGACAGAGGTTTCTTCAATTTGGAACAAATCCTATGCATGGTTTAGGCGCTGGTAGTGTTCACACACACCAAACGGATGGACAGGCAGACGGATGGACGGAGTTTGGAAAAAAAACTACATCTTCGGTATCTGAGTACCCCAAAACGTGTATTTCCCTTGAAATCTCGAAATCGATTTTCCGCAGCATGACATAACTTTCTCTATAGTACGTATATTACTCCGAATATCTGTACATATACGTATATGATAGATAGGCAGTTAGGAATGAAATAATTTAAGAGCCTCTCTTGCCTCTTAAATTATTACTTGCCTATCTGCGCCATTGTCTGTTCGGTCGATTTCGTGATAAGGGTAGAGATTTTTCCTTAAAGAACAGTCCAATCCTCATGTGTTAAGCTGACGACAAATGAAGAGAAGTATTTAATTACTCGTATTGACATATTTTATTGTTTATTCGTTTTGAGTTTATGTCTCAATTTTGAATTTGTTTCCGCGGCCAATTTGAATTGCTGTATTTTGGATGATGACTGTGGTTGTAGAGATTACATTATTAAAGCAAGCATTTTATTCGAACTGATGGATGAAATAGTCCTTAAACCAAAAACATGATTCGAATGTTCATTATAATATGTTCCAGTGTTTTTGTACTGGGTTATAACTAGGGATCCGATTTTAATAAAGTATCATTTTTTCACTTTAGAACAATGCCGTGTACATAGTATCGTAGGCTTTCACGGCCGGAGTCAATTGAAAGTAGATTTTCCGGGCTGGTAGGCCGTGGTCCAGTTGGCATAGTTGGGCCAAACGTTTCGTCCACGTCTGCGGTGGACATCTTCAGTGGCGGCAAGGTCGCGGGCGCAGTGTTCGGCGAGTGGCCAGTCGCCAGCCAGCCGCCGTCCCGGACACTGCGCCCGCGACCTTGCCGCCACTGAAGATGTCCACCGCAGACGTGGACGAAACGTTTGGCCCAACTATGCCAACTGGACCACGGCCTACCCGGAAAGCTAGGACGGCCTACCCGGCTAGCCCGGAAAATCTACTTTCAATGCCGTGTACAATTTCATGTTATGTTATGATAAAAAGAAATGACCCATTTTTATATGTCATTGTTTTGCATTTTTTGTTGATTTCGTCTAACATGTCAGTTTCTACCTTTCAAGGTCATTTGTAATGAACTTTTTGCTGATTTCATCGATTTAATAGCATTTTAATGATATTTGCTTCAAACAATATTTCCGAGATGCAACAAAGGTTCACCACAGAGTTCCTTTTCGATTTCTTCGCTCATATATTGTAATGTCAGTGTTGTGAGTACTATAAAATGTAAGGTTCCTGTGTCGCCTATCTGCGCCATTGTCAGTTTGGCCGATTTCGCGATAAAGGTAGAGATTTTCTTTTTAAGAACAGTCCAAACCAAAATTGTGCAAGCTAAGTTCACTTTTACAAAAGGAGGAAACATCTATACATCTGTAACATATCTAACAGCTTAAGTTGTTCGTCTGAAGGGATTTTGATAAAATAACTTTTACTTCATTTTTCTTTGCTTTTAGGGCATTTTAAGAGCATTTTATTGATCATTTTTGTGAATGTTTTAGGTGACCAAAATTCGCCCCTAGTTATAACATTTCTCTGTCTAAATCATTGTCTGTAGTCGACTTTTAACAAATTCTTAGCAAACGAAGGAACTATTTTGCGTGGAAGGTGAGGTGGGCCTTCTTTCGGCCGCCTTTGTGCGGAGGCTTCACGCCGTCCATCCTATCGGCAACGGCGACACCTTGTCGCCGGACGCTCTAGCGTAGTACGCGCACTCGGGCGGCAGCGTTTGATAGCCCCCGCCCCGCCCCTTCCCCCACCCCTCCCCCTCGCGGCTTCCTGCGCGCGCGCCCTTTTCCCGGATGTTGCGTCGCCCCCACCCGGCCCCACTGGCCCCAACCGCTCGCTCCTCTCGCCACACTGCATCCAGCCCGCCGCCGCCGCCGCCGCCTCCGCCTCGTTTTGCTTTCCGAACGCCTGCGCTTTTCTTTCTGGTAAAACAGAGTTTCCCAACGGGGTCAGTATCGACCCCCTGGGGGTTGTATGGAATTTTAAAAGAGGTCAATGATGATCTGGGAGTCGACTGAGGCATTGGTGGATCCATGAGGGGGACATAGGGGCCATGGCCTCCCCCAAAGGCCTAGAGGATCCATTTACTTTCCTTTATTTGGCAAACTTTTTTGTAATATTTATTTATATACGAATTATATAATTATTTAAACAATATTGTATAGTATCATATCTACAGTACATAAATAATATACAATATTATAACAAGTACGTTTATTATTTAACACAAATCTACTACCTCCTCCGAAATGATTCGCTGGATCCAACCCTGGATTTGGGAGTTGATAGCCGAATATGCACGGCGTCTGATATTGTTATCAAGATCCTATGGGTCACAAAGAAAATATATTGAAGTTCTTTTGATTTCTTTTATATAAATTGAAAACATCTAATAATACTTGTTTGTATGTCTAAAAATTAAAAAAAAAAATCAAATATTAACCTAATAACATTTTTCAAAACTTTTGTGCATATTTTTGTGTATGTAATTGCAATCAAGTCCCTTATGTGCAATTCTTTCTGTTATGATTATTTTGTAAGCTATTGACTATAGAACAACATCAAGGGGGGTCAATGGAGCAAATCATTTTTATAAGAGGTCGTTGCAAGTAAAATTTTGGGAATCCCTGTTGTAGAACATAGGCGTACGCAGAGGGGGACCTGGGGGCCGTGGCGCCCTGAATATTTTTAAAGGGGCCCCATTGCCGTACGTGATAAAACATTGTATTTCCGTAATTATTTTCAATCTCAAATTTTCTCCTTTTTAAAGTAAATAATTTTATTTCATGAAGGTCGCTTTAGAAACATTTGAGGTCATTAGCGACTAGTACATAAATTCTTTACACTTATTTTAGTTCAACATAAAATCATTTGTATTTTAATGGTAATCACTAAAGTTATGATTTTATGCTTTTAGTTTTATATTATTTATTTACTAGTAAAATGTATGGACATATAAACATGTTTAGTAGAAAAGGGGGCTCAGAAACGTAGTTGTTATTTTTACCTGAGAACTCTGTTGCCTACGTCCAGCAACACGTGAGTGGTGTCCATGGTTTCGTTAGAGACACAGGAATCAAAAACAGTTTCGATTTTGAATGAAAATTGCTAATATTTTATTGTGCTATTCTTTATATTCCCATACTGCGCATACCGACTGAATTCTCATTCTCGTTGTGTTACTGATTACAACCCAACTGACGTCATGCGACGGCATGTCTTCAAAGAAAATGCCCCAACGCAATTAAATGTTTGCTATTAAGTTGTTGCGTTAAGCAACAGCAAAATTTTTTTATATTTTTGGTATGTAAAGAACTTCTGTACTGTGTAACCGTATGTAATATGGTTTATATTCAGCGTAGAGCTATAGATATAGAATAGTTGTTTGTATGGAAAGTTAGAATTGCACACACTAGCTGAAACCGTATGATGGTTCAGAAGTGCCGCGCTCTCAGGCTTGTAGAATTTGCGCTCTAGGACGCCAGTGGCTGGCAGAATCGGAGGGTAAATACCCACACAGTCACGCATGACAGGTGTTTTTTTACCTGAGATATAAATAATACAATGGAATATGTTTTGCGTGTGCTATGTTCAACACGGACAGAGAGGTCCCGAAAATCAATTTGCACAGATTTGTCTAATGCCTCGATACGAAGACTGTGTTCACAGTTTGCAACTCGTTACACAAGTTATGAATCAATACTAATTTGTTTACTTAGGCGAATACCGCACTATTGCATGATAACTTCAAAGAATACATGCACAATTGTGCAATTGACGTAATTGCCTTAAACTGGACTTGGTGATTGACCCCTATGTTATGGCAGTGTTTGTATAGACTGTGTTAAAATGTTTAATTTGTTTCAGTGTTATACGAGAAGATTTTATTTGTTCTTAAATAGTGTAGTATCACAATGCGGGATGCAGCAAGGCTGAATCGTATGATTAAATATGTAATGATCAGTGATCAGTTTCTCAGGGGAGGAAAGAAAGGAATATACTCACATACTCTATTTTCTTCTTTGAATGTAATTTCCAAATAAAATATTTGCTATTATGTTTGAGGGAAAGTTCATAACTTTTTAGACGATAGTTGCAAGGACATTAATTTTGATATACTTTTTTTAAAACTATGCGCGCTTTTTTCTGCGTCTCACCGGCAATGGTGGTTGAGGTTAACAACTACTGATGTCACTGCAGTGCCCCTGAGCGGGAAGCCGTGAGGTTCGAGTCCCAACCGTGGCAGCATTTTCGACACTAGCTAGGTTGAATTTAGCCCTTGCCTGGATGAAAATTTTAGCGGCCGGCTGCTCTGATCGTAATTTTCCGTTTTTTGCCCTATGGCGAATGACGGAGCAGTACCCAAAAATACGGGTCACGGACCGCGCGCGCCTTCCTCTTCTTTATCCTATCCTCACCCCTTACTTACCTACACACACACACACACACACACACACACACACACACACACACACACACACACGCACACTCACTCACTCACTCACTCACTCACTCACTCACTCACAAGCACTACACTATCACACTTGCTGGGACACCGGTCGGGAGCTTAGAGCTTGTCCCGGCTAGGGCGGTGCCACTTTTGTGGGACATACCTGATTGTTGAACATCTCCGCAAGGCGACGTAGACCGCCGCCGGATCTCACCCTCCAGCGGAGGAAGATCACAATTTCCTCAGCGATGAAAACATGCCCTACACTTTCGGGACCATCGACCTTAGCCGTTGACGTCGCACGAAACACTAATCAATCAATCAATTAAGCGACTCACAACCCTCATGCGGTAATAATGATGATTATATTATGAATGCTTATGGAGAACAACATACTTGAGAAAAGGGATATACGTATGCAAAGACATGATCAACTATACAGAAATGTCGTGTCTTCAAAATTTTAATAATTTTAATGCATTTGAACATATGTTGTTTTCAAGATAACCTTTTCTTGAGACCTTGGGGTAGAAACAAAGGCCGTGTAATTCATAAATTTTAATAATTTTGATGCATTTGAACATATGTTGTTTACCAGATAACCTTTTCATGAGACCTTGGAGCAGAAACAAAGGCCGGGTAATTCATTCTTATTGTGAAATGGAAGATTTGTCCATCTTGGTTGCAAATGCCTGCACCTCTTCGTATTTTAGGAATAATAACCAAGAGATTCCTGGAAGACTCTCTTCTTTGAGTTTGAAATCTTACAATTTCCCTCCTTATTTCTTTAGGAATTTGTAGTTTTTTGTCAAAACTGACTTAAGTTGGTAGAAACATATTTTCTTGCAACACTAGTATTTGTAATTACAACGCTCGTCGTGGGTATCACATTCATTAGTTGCCAGTATCAACAGATATTACAAAAATTCCACGTTTACATTACTTTACAGCACGTTGCCAGATGATATTAAACAATTAAAATCGATATACAGTTTAAGTACAAAATAAAATCTTACTGCTGCATTACTGTTTCTACCAATTCGAGGCTCTACTATCAAAAAGGGAAATAATATCTAGCTTAACAATGATACATAATGCATTCGTTTACATTGGTTTTGTATAATTTTAAACATAATTAATATGTTTGTAACAAGTAATATATTTCAGCTTCTGGCCAAGGACTCCCATCTCGAACAGGTTTTCTTCCAGTTTTCCTGATCCATTGAGCACATGCCCCTTTGTTTTGCTTTTGGTCATAAATGTAGCGTCACTTTGTGCACGTTTTGTTAAGCGCTTCTTTGTTACTTGTGGTAGGAGTAAAACCGGGGGCATGCGTTACTAGTTAGATAGCAATTCCAAAAATTAAATCTGTTCGTTCAGCGTTGCAAATTAATGTTTCCATTATTCCGTAGCAAAAATGAGATAAATTAAATCAAATATTTTCTTCAAAATGAAGCTGCAGTTAAAATGGACAGTCATTCAGATTTCCACGGCTGACAGGAAAGATGAATGCTTTGGAAGCCGACGACGTGGCGCTGCTGAAGATCGAAACCGAAAACGGACGTTCGATATTCCCCCTTCGTGCCCGAGCGTATTTTTAGCGCTCGAAACGGGCAGTTGAAAAGCCAGGAGACCTTTCTCTCTGCAAGTGGCGAACTAATCTGAGCCCGCTGTTAAATATGCAGTTCCCAATTCCGTCACGGAGCACCTCTCAAGCGACCGCTTTGCCTTGCTGTGTGATTTCGCCGCAGACGTCGTTTCGACTAAATTACGACTTCCAAATTGAAACTAGTGCTGCAACATCACACTTTGTCGAAATAATTGCAACGGTTACTCAATATTCTATTCATATATTTTGCATCCTAACAACACTTCACCTTGATCTTTAAAAACTTTAAACGAAACAGTGACTCGTAAATAAATGATACCTTTAATTTTTGAAAATTCAAAAGTGTTAAGCAAAACTGTACTTTAGCCATTGACTACATTGTATTGTGCAGTGTACTTACAAAACTGTTCAGGAAACCACGAAATGTCGTGCGCGGGTTATGATTCGAACTAGCTCTTAAGAGTCGCGTGCCAATGCCATTCCGAAACCCGCAGAACACGAATGGGGGAATAGGCGCACCCAGAAGGAATCGCAGTGTAATTGAAGGAAATTTTAACTTTCTCGCATACTACATATGTAGTCTCTAGTTATGTAATGCTGCAGCGAAAACGGGAGATTTTTGGGCTTCACCGTCACTCTTGCTACCATTGACCCTTCGGGCAGCGCAGTGTTGTAAACTTTACAGTAGCGCGGTTATTTTTACTCTCTCGCTACTGCTTACGCAGTATAGAGAGGGTATTGTAATTCTGCGGGAAACAAACGACGTATTTTTGACAGAAAAATCTCTTATGCCTGCCGTAATAACGAAAAAATGGATGAATCTTGTCTAGGTATCTAGAAAATTACTTCCTCCAACACGTTGTATAGTGACAATCCATGTTTTGTGGGTCTTTGATACCTAAAAATTGATTGATGGCGAAACGTCTGTATTACGTCGTAATTAACACAATTTTCTAAATTAGGTGTATCACGTCATCATTTTGCATTATCCTTTCCCCCTGAGCTAGTGATTGAAGCATTACATTTTATTTTTATCCATTAACATATAGTCCAAAGGAGTTCTTTTGATTCGTATATCGCTGATTTTACTTGGCACTTACATGTGTGGCGATTTTGATATCTACAATTTACAAAACAATACTTAAGAAGCCAATGCCTATGTTATGTCGTTTCAATATTCATAAGGAAATATTCTGAAACTGATAACGTTTCTTGGAGGAAGGATATCAGTTAGTTCAAAATAGCAAGAATTCTTTGCAATAGAGGAAGTGATAACCCTTCACTCTTCAATTGGCTTTATAAAATTATACAAGAAAAAATATTGGTTTGCTACGCCGGTCATATCATCAATACCTTGGGAACTATAGAAAAAAACGCTTGTATACTGTTATTGAATCACCTCTCTACGGCACGTTTGCGTTGTTAATAGTGTACGAAAAATGAATGTGCAACTAATACGATAAACAAATTGTACAATAAAATAGATTTTATAAGGGAAGTCACTCTGCTTCCCAATCCTTAATCAGAATGAGTGATGAAGAAGCTAATGCTGTTCGTGAATACGTGAATAATATGGTAAAGGAAATAATCGTCCACAAAAGGTTGTGGTCCACAAAAGGTAATCTTTTGTGGACGATTATTTCCTTTACCTTATTATGGATTACCACAAGATATCTGCTACCATCACGGAATTTTTTCTATACGTGAATACCTTCAGAGGACGTGAAGTGTACATTTCTTTAGGAAGAGGAATTAATTAAGAGACAACGTTGACGTCTAACATCTGAAGTTGTATTTTCAAAATTTCTCCTGTGTAAGGTACCATTGAAATATTATTACGCTTCAGAAGTTCTTATTCTCTTGTGGTTTTACGAATACTGCCATGTATTGTAGAGAAATCCTAACGTGTCTAAGCTTTTTAATGCTGTAACGAGAAGTGTCGATTTGTTGACAGAAAATCTCGTCTTAATAATCCGGAAAAATGGATTTTTCTTGCATCTAACTGTGCATTATTTTATTCGATATGCTGTAATGATAATTCACGTTTTGTGAGTTTTTTGACTTTCGTTTGTCTGCCTCTGAACAACGCTAGCGCCTAAACCTTACCCAGGATTCATCAAATATTAACCTCCAGTTGATGTGGTTGACATGGCGGCCCCTTGAATTAGAATCGTACGTGTTAATTTTGAGAGTACCTTACATAAAACCCCGACGTTTTGGAAATTCTCTCAAGAATGACACCCATTTTTTTAAAAAATTTTGTTACTCGAGTGAAGGAAAGTGTGCTTAGAAAAGACTGGCGAAGAATGGATTTTATTTGATTTTTTTTTCTGAAAAGTAACTAGCGGTGCTACAACAGTACACATTTTTCGCGTTATTTGTAACTGCTCCCATTATTTCCAGCATATCATACAGGCAAGCATCCAAATTGAACATCCAAAACCAAAGGTCTTCTAATATATCGTATTATGAATGCTTTTGAAACGACCTTATAATTAGCTTATGCATATCTGAATATACATTCTTCCCGACTTTAATACACTTGATTATACCATTTTATACGTAGAGAACATACTGTCAAATATCCATCGCTGCATTGTTGCCCAAGGCAGCGTACGGTGGTAATATGTAATTTTAAAAAAGTTCGTACAAATTTATGGTATTTATTTTTTTTCAATTTTTCTTTGATATTACATTTAAATCGTATCTTTGAGAGAGAAAACCTAATTATGCTAATTTCAATTAAGGTTTGCTCATTGCATGACATCAATATCATCAATACATTGGCAATACAAATTGAGGAATAGAATAAAAATAGAATTAGTGTTGGAATTTTCAATGCTAATATGATTAAAATGAAATTAATTATTTTCATATCATTTTGATCCTTTCGTGCTCTCGGAAGATTTTTCTCGTGGCCCTTTGGTGGTGGGACGCATATATTTCATTAATTTCAGAAAGAAATTACGCGAAAACTACTAATTTTTTTCCAAAGAAATGTACATGACCTTTTTTAATGAGCTGGTGTTTTAGAACAGATTTTGAGGCAAAAATTCTATCTTACATTTTGTAGTTTCCAAGTGTTAACATTTTGAATTTTTCGAAAATAAGGAAGGGGCCTCCTGCCATTAAATATTTGTTATTCCTGTGAATGGGATAGCAACTTTTTTGATTTTCTTGATATGTAAAAACCTTTTTACTGTACCCGTTATTGCAGTATTCGTGTAGATTCTTTTTGTTAAAATGTTTAATATATTGCAGTATTGTAGAGAGTATTTTTTTTTTCACCTTTAGCAATGTGCGAGTTACTTTTGGGGAAAGTATTGTGTCTGGGTTTGTTAATAATTTTGGCTGCAGCAGGCAACTATTGAATAATGTAATCAGATAGGATTAAAATATACCCTACCTTTTAAAAATGGCAAATATGCAAGAATATGCTCGAACATATGCTTGCACACTTCGCCGACACATTATAAAATAGTTATTTTTAATTATATTTCTCGAAACATGAATTTCGATATATTTAGGGTAAATATAATATCTGCTAAAAGAATATATGACTAATCTTGAAAAGCTTAGCCCTACTTCTTATTGTATCTTCTAACATTCTCAATTGTGGTTTTTTGTTTGATTTCACCGCACCGTGCGCGCAGCGCGCTCGGCCGCCGGACCTGGCCCATGGGGCGGGGTATCGTGCGTCGCGCATCACTGCTCAGCGCCCTTCAGCCGCTTCAGTTGCCCTGGCCTCCACCTACCTTTGTCGGCCGCGTTCGCCGGCCGCGCCTCGCCGCCCTCGGCAAAGGCTTCGTCTGCGCGCGCAGCTATTTATATTCTCTGGATTTGGGAATAAGCGTTGCAGGGAAGAGAAAACGGAGCAGTTAGTTGTTGCAAAATGCACTAGTCGAATTTTGTAATAAGAGTGTCGTTCAGATTAGTAATTCGAAACCCGACTGCTGTTTGTACTCAAACGTTGAAATGATTTAGCGCCACAAAAAACATTCTATGGAATTTCGAGTTTCTAGTTATGCATTTCGTTGTTCGAGAATACAGCATGTCTGAGCATAACACGTACAGATCTCTATAGTTTATCACGCAGATTGCAACATGTTGGTTACATCCAACCAACATCTACTTCTGCATAATATCACTCCTGTGATCACCGATACATGAAAACCTGTCATTGTTGAGGGTAGGGTGCAATATAGAACCCCACGTACATACTAATCCTGCACTTTTTCTTGATACTTGATCTTAGCTAGGATTAGCAGGGCACGTGCACGTTTCATACACAAGTATCTTACTAAAGACCAGTAAGTACGCTCTCTCGGGTGGTGACTGTGCTCTGACCTCGCGCCACGCGCTTCATCACAAGGGAGGTTAAAGTGCTCTCCACTCGACGCACTTCTCGCTCTCACTAAACATGTTCGCTCATTTATTAAAACGTCTTCTCTCTGTTAGATATACGAAGATGTCACAAACGTCAGTTTACCTTATACCATGTTTAAATTACACGTGCATATTTTACCGACATATAGCAGCCGATGTACGCTAGTCGTGAAGGCTGCAGGACATTGCGGTCGCGGCCACGTGCAGTACGTGGTAGCCAGCGCAAGATGGTGGGTGTGCTGCACGAGTAGCCCCAACTGTAGACTGCGTAGCCCCAACTGTAGCGTTCGGTCTTGCGTTTCTGTGGGCCAAAGACTGTCCACAGAAGAAGTGCATCGTGGAATGCGCCCCGTTTATGGTGACAAGTGTTTATCACGGAACGTAAACGACCTGGCCTCCTGATCAAGGGAGTGATTCTTCTGGATGAGAAGGCCCGCTTTCACCCAGAAAGACAAACGCAGGCGATATTATGCACATTTCATTGGGAACGCATCTAAGATCTTAGTTGGGTGCCCGACGTTTTGAAAATGATGCGGTACTGGGAGGTTGCACGTTGGCTGCGTCAGCAACCAAAGGACTTTTTTGTTGCCGGTTTTCAAGGAATTGTTAAGCGTAAAGTGTCTGAATGTGCAAGGTGATAATTTTGAAAAGTGACATAAATTTCAGGATGTTATGTTCATTCGTATTGCCTCTATCCCGTTTTGCGGCTTATTGACACGCCTACATGTATCTCAATAGCTGGGATTGGATATTGGCTTTAGTGTTGTGAGATGATGGGGCTTATCACAACCATCGTGTATCCCTTTCAGTACTCCATTCCTTCCTAGACTTCTTCCTGCCCGATTATAGTGTGAATGTGACGGACGAATGTGCATGCGTGCCAGGGGGAGAGAGCTCCTGGAAGGGCATATGGGTCGCGACGTGAGCGCCACCTGACGGAACCAAATCTCCCTACTTGAAAAAGGGTTCAAGTGCTGCGACGGGCTTGTGAGCAATAAGCGGCAGGGGCAATTGCTCGCTCTCTGTGAGTTGGGAGCCACTGTGGAGTTACGGACTGGATGTTAGAGTCAAAACACTGTAGGGTGTAAAATGGCAGTGGTATTAACTGAGGGACAGGGAGCGCCAGCGCATGATCAAAAGGGTAATTTGATGTAAAACGCTCCCAACGCCCAATATATGTTCCGGAAGTTCCATTATTGACCTTGGATATCTACGCTGCCCCTCAACAATCCCCGAAAATAAATATCAAAGGGTATGAAATTTCACGAGGAATCATGAGTAATTACTCTTATTATATTTCACTTCCTTGCGCTTTGAAACTTGCCAAATCCATAACCGAATTCATTTTGTTTCAAAGGCCTCTGGATAATTTTGAATCTCTGTCAGCCTCAACTGTATTTCCAACTCTCCCTTTTTATTCCTTTTTAACGAGGCGGCGGGAGGATGGGAGAAGTTACAAATTAGCATTGAAAGAAAAATGGGATGCTTTTGCTACTAAGAGAAATGTATTTTTTTGGAACTTATGAGAATGGCCCACGCTGCCTAGCCAGGGGAACTCACCAGAGACAACTATCCGATCTCCGCCCAGTTGACACCGCAGCTTTCACACATATTCGCTGAAAACTACGTCCGTATCACTGCGCCGTTGAATAAAAAGGTTAAGCCGGTTGCAAAATGATTACAATATGGATTGTAAGTAACTTCAAATAGTTTACAGCGCCCCCACGTAAAGTAAATCGTTGTCGCAAACCCATCGATTCTTTCATAGGTATGAGGAAGAGAAGATACTCTCGTAGATGATTCTGAAAAACAACCAAATAACACCGTGAAATTCGCATACCCTAAATTAAAATATCAGAATTTTTACGTTTTTTTTACCAATTAATAACCACAATATATTTTTTATCATTTAATTATAAAAGGTTTGGGCATGTTTGATATCAAGTTAGCGACACCATTGTACAAAAACACTCAAAATCACCTATCATGACTCCATGATTGTTAATTTTGGTTCACTTGTAGTGGGTACTGACGGAACTAAAACAACCCTCCTTCCTTGATGCTGTCGCGCCAAAAAAAGTCATCTACAAGTAGCAACGTCTTCAAGGAGTAGGAGAAGCAGCTGTCGTGTTGAACATTACTTGTTTTTGAACCGCTACGATGTGTTTGGTTAATAAATATGTAAGATGTCTTTCCAAACAAATATGTTGGAAATTGAAGTCTGTGCAAAACACATCGATTTTTCAGAAAAAAACATAAGAGGGAAACCAATTAAAACGTAACAAAAGATATTTTCAATAACACGCAGTGAACGCCTTAGAGAACATAAAAAATATGTTTTTCTAGTGGAAGATGTACGTCATTTTCTCTGTTGCAATATAAATAACCGATCTCTTTTATGTAGCATTAAAGAATAAACTAACCCCCACACTTACAAAATGTACTCGAGGCCATTTTCAATCGTGTGTAATAATTAAACTAGTCTTCTAAAAGAGCCTTTTCCCCTGCTCTTTTTATTCGTAGAAATGTCATCAAGTCTTCAACTCTAAGCCTTTCGGCGACTGCATCTTTGCTCCCTTAATAGGAAAAGGACCTGAGGGACAACTTCTAACACGCCGCAATTCTTTGGTTTCCTAACCCGCTTCTTTAGTTTTTACTCAATCGCATACTGCAGACGTAGTATAGAGAACGATATGTAAGGCCGCAGAGAAACCTGTCTATGAACAACGCTAGCGACTAAACCGTAAGCAAGATTTTCAGCAAATTTGATATTTTCTAGTCGATCTGACTGATATATCGGCATCTTGAATTTGAAACCGATGTTTTACTTGACAGGAAACCTCAAGGACATTTTCAATATTTTTGTAATTAAAAAAAAATTATTTAACTTTGTTCTCGAATAAGGACGTTAAAAAAATGCTCAGGTTTAGTTGAACTATCTAAACTTTTTCAAAAATTGTAAAAGTTCAATTTTTTTTCGTCTCCTTCCTATAACTGCAGTGTTGAAAATAGAGATTATTCCACTGAATAAAAATTGTTAATCAAAATTATATCTTTCATTAAGACATGTACAATTTTTTCAAAATATGAATCGTTTTCGGGTAAATTTCACTGAAATATTGTCAACTATTTTAAAAATTGAAAAATCATGATTTTCTCCAAAACGACTCCATTTTTTCTTTAAAATGTTTGTACGAATAGAGCTACTTGCGCTGAATAACGTGATGTAAACGTCGTTTTGATGTATTATTTCTATTTTTCAAAAAATACACTAGTATTATTATCTTCATTTATCACTTACGTCATTAATATTTACATTACGGGCGCTTTTTAAACACAATTGTTTTTGTGAGTGCGAGTTCTTGTTATATGAAGTTTCTCGAAAACTCAAAAGTCTTCAGTAAAAATGAGCTCCAAATGTGCTTTTTCAGAAATGCAGAAACTACATTCTTTCGGAAACAGCTAGAATTATTTTTCTGAAACCTTTTGAAAGTGTTGTTCGAAATGCATGACATATTCGCAATTTGAATGTTTTCAAAAACTACACAAAGGGTTTTTTATATATCTCTTACTTCATCAATATTTACAATATCAGAATTTCGTATACATTATTGCATTGGTGAAGCTCAAGCTCTTCAAATAATTTCTAATGATGTTTTTCGAAATCTAAAAACTTCCCTGTGAAATTGAGCACAAAATTGCGTATTTTCAGAAACGCTCAAACGACATTCTCTAAAGAGCTCTGCAAAGTTTTCAATGACAATTGAGGGGTTAGTTTTACATTTGTGTAATATTCGTAAAAACATATTTCAGTTCTAAAATTATCAGGCGGAAAATTAAGAAAATGTGAAACAAATGTAGTTTTGGCGCTGAGAGGTAATAACTGTGACGAGGGGGTGGAAGAATATTGAAAGAGACTACACTAAAAAGATTAGAAAACAGTGTAGTGCGAGAATGTCTGTGCCATTCTGTAGCATCAATAGTTTAAATGTCGATACTACAATAACCTAAATATTTTAACAAAAACTGTCTTCACATGTTGGACTTTTGGGAGTTAATGTGTATAAAACGAAAACGTCAGACACTGCTTACATAGCCGGATGCTGCATATTTTGCTTTCAATTCGTGTGAGCAGTCGAAATTTCAGTCTCGGCAGAGTATAAGTGCCTTTGACACTTCTACGCGCTGTTGCCACACATTACTAGGAACATGGCACCACCTACATGACATATAAATGAAATCTCAAAACATTAACACTTACCGACAAACGATGACACGTCTTGATGTGTTCAACCTTCGCCACAGCCAAACTTCATTGCCTCCGTGTCTTCGTGTGAGCCAGATGAGCGGCAACGCTGAACGCTGGCTGTGAGAAAGTAAACAAATCCTCGCAAGCTGATTGCTTCAGAGCAGGTCACAGGACGTACCTCAGCACGTGGCGAGAGAACCGTCAAGAGTCGCTTATACGCTGCCGATACTGTAGTAATAGATTGATGGCTTGCAGCCGCAAAACTGCTGTTAAAATAAACCAAACAAAATGGTTCTGCAGAAATTAGCAGGTACACTGCCCAAGAACAAGAAATACTCGTAAATTATCTCTACATACTGCAATCATTTAAATATTTTAACAAAAAACAGCCCTCTGGAATATTTCAATTGCATGTATGCTCACACACAAACACAATAATTCGTAGAAACCAAGAATATCAAAAAATTGCTGTTTCATGACGCAACCCACCAATATAGTAAATATTTAATGGGAGGCGGCATTTTTCTTGGAGACTTGTTGCCGGATTACAGCTGAGTATGAGAATTCACTATAAGAATATAAGAATTACCGAAATATAAGAATAGGCGAAGTATTCAAACAGATGGAATAGCACAATCAAATGTTTGCAATTGTCCGTCAAAATCGAAGCTGTTTTGTATTTCTTCCGGGTTCTGGATATCTAACAAAACATGGACTTTTTTGCAAAGTTGTTTAGTTTTCTTTCAATTTCTGCGTGCCTTCAAATTTAGCAATATACACTGTCAGTTGACATTCCGTGAAGAGTGTTTACAAGAGAGCTGTTATGAATAGCTGTATACGTGAGCGCAAAGAAACAGCTAGGCTTCGATTAAATTGTTTCTGACAGTTTTTCAGATGTGTCACTTCTCTTGTGCACCGATGACATCTCTTTCTATATTTTAAATCGTGAATCAATACAACTCTTTATTGGGATCGTTGAGTTATTGCTTCCGATTGCAGACGTCATGGTGCGCTCTCCCGGCGCTGCGGTGCGGTCGCGGGCGCAGGGCGATCGCCGTTGCGGGCAATTCCCGTTTTTGACGAGTTTCCGATGCTCGTTGCGGGCGCTCGATTCGCGCTTTCCTTTTATGCGCCTCCGGTGGGGTTGTTTGTGTGGAATTTAATCGCGCCGTTGAGGGCGGCCGCCTGCGCGTGGCCCGTCATCTTCTTCGGCGCCGTTGTTCGTCCTGTTTGGGATGTGGGGCTCCGCTGGAGGCGTCGCGTCTCACAAACCAAATTGTCCGGCTTAGGGGGCTCAGGGCGTCAGTTCGTGTCACTGCAGTGCATCTGACCGCGGGATTCTATGGTTCGAGTCCCGGCGGTGGCAGGATTTTCGGTACTGGTGCTAGATAGCTAGGTCGACTTCAGCTGCTGTCTGGAGCATAATTATAGCGGCCGGCTGTTGTGAGCTGTAGTTTTCCGTGGATTCTCCGAGCAAGGCCAGGCGAACGCTGGAGCAGTACCCTAACAGGCCACGGACCGCCCGCGATCTTTCCTTCCCATTCCTTGTTCTATCCTACCTCTTACACACACAGTAACATTCACTTCTCTACCATACATGTCGGGAGGCCAGTCAGCTTGTCTCGGCTGAGACGGTGTCCCGCTGATGGGAGATACCCGCCGGTGTCCCGCTGATGGTTGACGAAATTCCGCAAGCCGACATGTAGGTCGGCGCCCGATCTCGTCATCCAGCGGGAGATCTCCGCCATCTCCAGCTATGAAGTCATGTATTACATCTCCAGCTATGAAGTCATGTAACACTAATCAATCAATCGAACTAAAGTGATGTTTGTTTTGGATCTAATGCTTACCAAGCGAGTAATCGAAGGCAATTATTTCTATCGTATATGTTTTATGTTTACAAACATATTCACTTAATGAATATTATGTGTACTAATACGAAATAACTGTTACTGAGGAATAATATTTGTGATTTTTTATTAGAATCAGATTCATTGCAAATGTTTTGATAAGTCTACATGTATTTAAATCGAGAATGGATGTTATTTAATTTTGTACGTATTGATAGTGAAGTTTGCGTAATATATCAATATAGATACATAATGTTGTTTTGCCGATACCAAATATCTTACCGAGTCTTTTACAACATTCGTATTTATTTTAATGGACAATGTGATGTTAAGCATTTAATAGACGATGATGTAAAGCCACGCTTTGAGTCATTGAATGACCGAAGTGTCTTGTGTTATACATGATGTAACATACTACCTTTGTTTGATTTTGTGTAATGAGAAATTGAGAAAAGGACATGTGTAGATGAGCACTCGGAATGGCAACTATTCGAATTTTTTGTTCAGCATAAATTCGCATTCTGAACGTGCGTCCGCGGGCTCCAAATCCCTAAGAACATGCTTGCGCGAGGTTGTGCGCGGGCTTCTTCGCAAAAGTGTCATTGAAGTATGCGAGGTAGTTTCAGTAAATTATCTTAAGAGGAAATTCAGAGGTCTCCGAAAATTGGCAAAATTATGTGATGATGTCTAATAGACAGGACAAGTTTCACTCTGCGTGTGAATGTTGGTAGACCTAAGCTCAGAATACCATCTAGCTTGTTTTCCAACCACTTAATTCGAACGCAAATAGTTATTTAAGTTATAATGCAAGTACTTATTTTTTTTTCTCTCATCAAGCATTTTTAGATACGCAAAAATACTATGAAAACGCGACTTTAATTTCTTCCAAAAGAAAATGTTCAAGGAGAATAGAGTTACATCAGGAGTAGGGTAGTAAATCAATCATTAGCGCGTGCATTATGAAGGAGCTGCCGAGGAAAATGCAGAAACCAATGAAATGAAATTAGCCAGCCATTGAACAAATCATGACGTTATTAATGTTCTATCAATTTTCGTAATTTGCGTGGCCGCGGCCGTGCGCAGCGCGGGGCGGTTGCGTCAATTATGCAGCGGCAATAAATTTCCGGCGCGCGGCGAGGCCGCTGGCCGCCCCCGCGCGGAGGGCCAGCCGCCCGGCCGGTCCGCCGGCGTGTTTTCAGAAGACCTCTCCGCGGAGGCACGGCCGTCGCTCCGCGCGCTAATTGTGATGGCGCCGCCCCCCTCCCCTTTCCTCACCCTCTCTCCCGCCCTTCAAGCCGCCTGTGCTGCGCGGCCGCCGAATATCGAAAATCGTTGCGTTTGTCGAACGCCGCGCCGCGCCCCGCCCCGCCCCGCGTCGAGGCGCCGCTCATAATTCACTTTGCGTTCCCTCCTCCGCCCGCGCACCCGGACACCCACTCGGCGCCATCTGCGCGGCCCTCGCTTCATCTGTGCGGTGGGAGTGCCTCTCTCGCTCGCTTCCTCCCTCCCGCCCTTCGACCCGCTCTCTGCGTCCCTCCCTTGTTCCCTCCGGAGCGCTACCCTCTCCCAGCATGCGACCTCTCTCTCTGTTCAACAGGTCATCTGCGCGTTCACCTCCTGCTCCTGCCCCTCTCACCTATTCGTTGCTTCAACCGCCGCTCAGACTAACTTTCAGACTAACTAGATTCTTTCCCTCTCGCACCAGCCCCCTCCCATCATGTGGTGCTTGTTCGTGGACGGGTGGCTGTTCTAGTAACTGTTCTCTCGCTTCTGGCTACTCTACAGGCCACCTGTGGCCGAAGCTGCTTCTACGTAAAAGTGTTGGTGCGCCGTAAAAAGTACTATTTTAATGCGTCTCGGTCCAGCGGAGTAGCGCGTTCAATTTATTGTATCATGAATAATTTTAATAATTCTGTCGCGTTCTTTTAAAGAGATCTAGTTTCGTTGGAAACAGGATTTGCCGAAATCAGAGAAAGTTATAATCATGCGTCGTGCTGCAAATCTCTTTAAAATAGCTCTAAAGATGAAAACCGCGATTGTAAATAGTCAATTGAAAATTCATTTAACATAACTAATTTTTCATTTTTTCAAGGGATTTCTTTCATTCCGATTACGATAAGTTAAGTACAGTCGCGATTTTAGAATATGATGTATCACAATATCTGAAGATTTGTTTATCACATATGATGTCAGTCTTGTCAGAATCATTTGAGGTGAAGATCGTAGACCACTGTAGCCCAGCAGAGCACACTATCTATCACAATATTGTCCTAATTCATCAGTATCATTATCATCATCATCATCATCATCATCATCTAGGATTAGATGTTCAGTCGGATCAGGCTCGAAGAAGTGCTCATTCCATCTTCTTCGTAGTCTCCCATGTTTCTTCCCCTTCTTGCCTTACAAATGCAGAGCTATTCTACTTATTATCTCTTCAGACTTTCTTAATATTAGTTCTTTTCCCGTTTTACTGTACACTGTTTGATAATTTCATTTACACAGAATGTTTAATTCTTTTCTAATTTCTTCCTATCTAATCTACCCAAAAGGAGGTATCCAGCGATATTTCTAGGAAATTTCGTTTCTTTTTATTCAACTCTTCTCATTTGATTTATTTTAGTGTCCAACTTTTACGACCGTACAGCGATTTAGGTAATATTATTGTTTTATATATTTTAATATTATTGTGTCGTCTCTCACTTAATTTTTCAGTGTACGTGTTATTGTACCCCATAATTATATCTATTTAATTTTACTTCCTTCACAATTTTTTGTGAATGTTGTTTTATATCCTAGGTAATTCTTTGCGTTAATGCTGCTCTTTCAGATTTGGCCATGGATCCAATTTACTTAGCTTATTGATATGAGGAAATTATAGAAATAGATTACATCTATTTCTGCAATGATGCCAATGTCGTGAACATCACACCTTTTCCTAACATCACCTTACTTATTCCGCTACACTTTTACAACGGGAGGTTAGTAATCTTATTTATCTATAGATGCAACACAACTTCTTTTTTTTGTTAATTGGGTAGATGTATGCTTTATTCAATTCATCTTATCTTCATGAACTCCGCTTAATCAAATCGTTGACATAACCGTCTTACTCTGGAATAGTAGTGACAGATAATGCAACAGCAAATTGCATCTGACGAGTGGACACTAAGAAAGGAGGAAGAAAATGGAAATGAAGCTCTACTGCACTTGCCTATTCCCTAATGGTCGCTGTTGAAGGGTTAAGCGTTCTCCGCTAGTTCCAGGTCAAACGTCTTCATTGGAAAGTTGGTTCTATCATTCTCAGGTCTGGTAACGAGAAAATGGGATGTTGCATTTGACGTACTAATGTAGAATAATTTTCACTTTATGCATTCGAATTCCCCGTGGGTGTCTCGCGAATGAGAACGTTCGACTTCAAAAGGGAGAAACTAATGGGTTTGCAACAGTTGTGCTGTCTTATATTCATGACGATGAATCGATTGTCGTGTCGCTGAGAAGTTCCTTCCCCCAGAGTCCATAAATTACTCTCCATCGGCCAGGTGGCACGAGCACTCGACCTCCGCGAGTATCTGTGACATGCAGTGAGCTGAACGCGGCCGCAGGAAATGCAGGCGGAAATTTATTACAATAGGTTTCAACCCTTTGAGGGTAGAGGATACTTTGCGCCTTTGCGTCTAGGCTCGGTATATATCGTGCATCGGTGTTGATCAATGAAAAATTAATGACGTTTGGAGTACATTTCTTCTCAAATTAATTTCTGTGAATAAATAATTTAACACGAAAGACGTGTCAACTCTAAATCGGTTCAGTTATTGTAAAGTCGATTATTTGAGAAATTGCAAGTACTCTCAAAAAGTATTCAGTATTCGATGTTAGAATTTATTCTTTTCATACGAAGGTGTAATATTCACTCTCACGAAGGTCCACCCGTTTTACTTATTGTATCAATTATGTTATTTGTAATCCTTGTACCTAGAGGCGATGGTTCAATTTTATTTCGAATTGAGTTCATCCCTCGCTGGAGTTCGACTTGTGTGAAAGCTGCTCTTTTCGCCCGAATCATTGCTGAATTTTGAATTTTCTATTTCATTGTTTTCGTGGGCGATTTGAATGTAAATAATTTAATCCAATTCTCAACAGTAAGATTGATTAAGACGTGTAAACGTCTTAAACGTCTTTAGGGACACACCATATAGAAACGAGGAGCAATGTACTAACTTCGTATATGCATCGGAGGAAATATTAGGATAATTTCAAAAAAGATATCAAGTATTACAGTTTAAATAATTGAAATTCTTCTGAAAACACTTCCATTGCTAGTTTTGTTTGAAATAGTTCTCAGCCATTGGTGCTGTTAAACGATTCTCCTGAAAGTGGACGAAGTAATGGATCACCACTTTTGTTGTACTCTTTTCAGAAATTATTGTGACTGCTGGCACAATGATAGTGCAGACTGTCGGAGCATTTTATTCCATTTGCCAAGGTGCGTACTGCCAAAGGTTATGACTGCTGAAACATAACTAGTGGTGTTATGGCATCACATATTTTCTCGTATTATTTGTAACGGTTAACAATATAATACTTCTATGTGAACCGGCAAAACTGTTTCCAATCAACCTTTTTTTCTCCTCATTTAGATTCAAACTATTTAAACTCATGTCCACAGAGTGTACGAGTCATTCCACGTCAAATCGCACACTCACAGAACATCACTATATTTTAGCGACTGAAACCTTTTTATGAGGTCTAGGTTTCAAAAGAGGTGATACGCATTTTTTTTTCTTATTTTTCTAATCCCACCCCTTTCAGAAATATTACCCATTATTTTTTCAAAAAAATCATGCTCGCGCTAATTTTTTTGCGCAAATACCATTTCCTTCAGAAAAATAAAATTACACTTAAATTTAAGGTAATAATATGTACTTTCATATGATGTAAAAACAATTTTGTAAACATATTTAAATATTTTATATATATTTTAATTGTTTAAATGCAAAGTTGTACAATAGATCAATACTTAAATTCATTGTAAAAATACTCTTGAATTTTTACACTAATGTTGTATTGATTTGCCAGATTTCAAAGTGAGCCACACGTAAATAATATTTTTTTTAAAATAATTTGTTCACCGGAGCAACTAGGCAGCCCGCTGCCCACCTGATCGCTGCTCGAACTACGGGGCGTCAATGATATGACGCATTGTGACGTCCAATATAAAGCAGCCGTGAAGCTTATGCCATGTTATGAATCACAGAAAAACACATACTGTCTCAAATGGATGTCTTCTGAAGAAATGCGACTGTTAAGTTTATTTAGAAACAACTGCTAGGGCCTGTCTGAAACAGAGCAGACTTCTTTGTCAGATATACTGCCAGTTATGTAAACAGAGGAATCCGTGAAACATGTGCGTTGTTCTGTGAAGTTATTAACCACAGAGCCTTACAATAATATCAATAGTATTGTTATTTGCATTTTCTTGATATGAAAATCTATAATTTCAGAAGAAGTGTATGTTTAGGCTGTTACAACCAGCATTCTTGAGAAGTTGAAAATTGACAGGTTCTCGCCCAAAAAAGGTACATTATGTGATCAAATGTATCCGGACACGTCCAAAATGGTGTTATAGTGTGGGCATGTTGTTCATGGACATGCACTGTTTTGTGAAGCACTATAACGGCACAGAACAACGTTGATGTATTAAACACCTTCTTACTTCCCACTGTTGAAGAGCAATTCGGGGATGGCGATTTGCATCTTTCAACACGATCGAGCCCCTCTTCATACTGCACGGCCTTTGGCGGAGTGGTTACACGACAGTAACATCCCTTTAATGGACTAACCTGCACAGAGTCCTGACTTGAGTCCCATCGAACACATTTGGTATGTTTTGGAACGCCGACTTCGTGCCAGGCCTCACCGACCTACATCGATACCTCTCCTCAGTGCAGCTCTCCGTGGAGAATGGGCTACCATTCCCCAAGAAACCTTCCAGCCCCTGATTGGAAGTACTCGTAAGCCTACGAGAGTGGAAGCTGTCATCAAGTGAACCAACACCGTATTGAATTCCAGCATTACCGATGGAGGGCGCCACGAACTGGTAAATCATTTTCAGCGACTTGTCCGGATACATTTTATCACGTAGTGTATGTGTATTGGAGAAATTAGTTTTCCAAATTCCGTTTGACGAGTTAAGTGAAGCCTTTTTCATGAAAGTGAGAATCGACCATACTCATTAATGCCGCAAATATGTTTGGGCAGTGACAATGATGAATAAACGTGGGTCCTGGTCTGCCTAACGTATCACGTGATACGAGTAATAAAGAAACTGACTAATTTCGCCTTCTGTTCCTTCTGCTGTCTTCGCCCATCGTTAACTGTCTTCTGCTCCCTTCATCAGATAGAAATAAAATTTGACGCTATGACTTTTCATTGTCAAGTGTGATCTTTTTTATAAAATTATTCTTTCTTACTTGAAGATGCTGAAAAACGACACGAATTCACTTCACTCTTTTCAGTGAAAAACGCATAACACTTCTCAAGTCATATTATGACAATGTTAGCAAACATACTTTTCCGATAGGGTCAGTGCCTAGTGTAACAAACCAATGCAAGTATATGCTTCCACAAAGATGACTTCAGTGTGAGTGCTGAATTGTATTTTTCGCTTTGCAACGTCTTATGGAATGGGACCATGCGTAGGGAGCGGGGGCGCAACTGTAATGTTTACGATAAAAGCTACCCTTCAATCCTGACAGAAACCTATTAATTTATCAAGGCGTTTATTTAAGTAGGCTGATGATAACGTGAAGGATATTACCTTCATATTTTTAGCAACGCTGAACAGTACTTAGAAAGAGGACCATTGTAACAATGATATAATAAAAAAAACAGTAGAAGGCACAAAGAAAATACATAGTTTCATTTCTTATGAAAGATAAATTAACGATATTCTCGATAAAGTGAAGTAAAATAAATATCAACGTAATTAACTCTATTATATACTCTTATTAGTATAAATATTCCGTTCGTTTAATACTACATTGAATTCGTTTTACACTTTTTAATGAATTTAATCCACTATGATGGTCATATGTATATATCGCTCATACTAACAATAAGATGTGAAGGGATATTTCTATTTATTGCTCTGTGGAAGTATAGATGTAATTCAGAGACTGCTGTCTACTGCTGTTTCTACTGCTGATTGGCATTGGCTTGTGCTCGAGGGGTGACGATCTAGTAGACGCTCCAGCAAAACAGCATGTACACATGCCTATTGTGTTTAATTCCTCAGAATCATCTCGATGCCCCACTTTGTAACTTACCAAACTTATGTAGAACTTTTCAGAGATTTCAATGGAATTTTTTCGAATTTTTAAACCGTCAAGTTTTGGGAGAAATTAAAAAATAAAAATAAAATAGATCAAAAAATGTTTTCAAAAAATTTAATGAATTCAATATATACATCAAATGAAAGAGCATCTTTTGTTATTTAATGTCGTAAAATATGAAATTTCTGTCACAATTAGAACTCGAGTTAAAAATGATTAACAAGCAAATCGAGCAAATTTTCGAAAATTTTGAAAATTAAAATAATCTGGAAAAATTATATTTGGGAATGAAAAACACGTGTTTCATATTTTTGCTACTCCACAGAAAAAAAATTAAAATCTTGAACATCAAGGTCAAATTTTCTTTAAATTTGTGCAGTTTGACGTGGAATGAACCACATGCACTTTATCGCTCGCCCTCATTCACATTTGCCGGCGCATAAAAAGTAATGTTCTCTGCCATTATTCTTAACTTATGCAGTTTTTCGAAAATTCTGATACCAACGTAAAAGAGACGTACGCCACTTTTTATCGCACTTTTTTCTGTCCATGGAACAAATTTAAAGAAAAACGTTGGAGCCGTTTTTGAGGTTTTAGTTACATTTATTTAAAGCAAAAATTACGTGAAAACACATTTTTTTGAAAAAATAATATTTTTTAAAGATTGATTTTTTAGAATATTTAATTTAAAACAAAAAAATGTCTCTCTTCAGTATTGTTTTGCAATGCTTTTTGCAATTTTCCAATACATAGAGATTTTGCCTGGAATGGGACTAGCTCTATTTTTTACTGTAATTTGATACATAAGTGGAGAAAATTTAAAGAAAAAAAATTTTTTTTGATGTAAATATTTGTTTAGAAATTGCCTATACTTGAAGTAAAATACTCATAAACGCGAAAACTCTTGTACTTATTATTCGAAAAATTGTACATGAACTTATTCCAAGATCTATCCTTGAGTATCAGCTTTTATTAGGGGAAAGAATCTTCAATATTGTTGTTGTAGGAAGACTTTTAGAAAATGTTTAACTTTTGCAGATATTTAAAAATCAGGGATTGCTACGAAAAGACACCATTTTATGCGTCCTTCACGCTAGGCAAGAGCAAAGATTTTAAAAAAATGCAACCATATTTGATAAAATTTAGAAAACGTTGAGGTTTCTTGTAATTCTCCCCTCCAAATCGAAATAACCATTTTAAACTCGCAGGGTTTCGAGTTTGTTCAGATCAATGCGGGAAAACTAAATTTGGAGGAAATCCTCTAAATGGCTTAGTCGCTATCGTTACCCGCGGACGGACAGACGGACTGGCGGTCAGACAGGCACGCTGGCAGACACATACACACGCATACAGACATTTTGCCGTCAATCGATTTTTCTCTATCATGGATCCTCGAAAGGGTTAGAGGACGTAATTTACTACATACAGGAACAAAGAGTTCTCCTCTTTATCGTTACTAAGGCCCCACAATAAGAGTTTGTAATAATTAAACAGAAGTATCCTTTAGTTTTTTGGCATGCAATAAGAATGTTTTTCGCAAGAAACTTCTTTATTTTCTATACACATACAATTATTACAGTAAAATCTGTCTAAAACGAGACCTGTACAAGCCGGAAACCTGCCTTAACCGGTAAATTTCTTCGTTCCGTGAGGTTAAATGGTATTTAACACAGCATAAAACGGAAAATGTCCAACGCATAAACGGAACAGTTTTTCATGTTCTGCAGGGGCGGAATTTCTGCGAATTTAATGCAATTTGCAGCGACACGCGGGTTACTGTTCATGGAATGAATGTATCTGCAAGTTCGTTGTAATTTCTCTGTCCCAGTGTTACGAGTTTCAGTCGCGGCAGCCGCACAGTGAAGGCGAGGAGATTGAGTTGACAGCGTAGAATTCGACTGTGAGGTCGCGTGCCTCTCGAAGTCTAGGCCCTAGGGGAATTCCCTCTCTCTAGGCTCTCTGAGCTTGGGAATGTGCATGGGCATGGCTTGTATTCACGCATCTACCGGTCCCACGTTGAAAATCGCGACTCTTTGGCAAGAGCCGTGTTGGTCAAGGCCAGGCGAGAGTATCAGAAAGACAGTACAGCGTGCAGTCCGGGAGCAGCCACGTAGCAGCGAACTATTGTGATTTTATGAGTTTCACAACCAATTTAACAATGGTTGGAAAAAACATAAAACCCTAAATATTTAAATTTTCAGCTTTAGAAAACGTAATTTAAAAATGTTAGTAAGTGAAGAAAACAAAATACAAAACAATTTAAATGAATGTTGGAAAAAATAAAATTTTTTAGTGCACCTGTTGTAAAATTTTTCCATTTAATTGTCAGAAATTGTCAGTACATTTCATGAAACGTTGAGAATTCGAGAAATTTAAGCCTCTTGACTTTGCTGACCACTCTGCAGCCCAAGAGCTAGAGAAAGACGTCGGCGACAAATCATCCAGTTTTCGGAATCGGCTTTCAGTTTGTAACGCCAGTTTTTGAACAGATGACGGAAACAACTAGGTCTGAAAAAGTAAGCTAATGTTTTTAATATAGTCATAGAATTGTTAACTTGAATTAAATCCCATTCTTCCTGCTTTAACTACGATAAGCAGAAGGATCTGTGAGTGCAAGTGTCCTGGAGCTTTGTACGAAGCCAGTTAAATACGCGTAGTCGTGAGAGACGCCCCGTTTTCTTAGCGGCAACGCTGGAAAGAGGAGGAGGTGGGGGTTAAGGGGGAATGCGCGGGGGAAGGGAGGGGCGTCGTAAATAATTAGCGAAGCCGTGCAGCGCAGCCGGGTTGTTGCGTGCTGGAGAAGCCCAGCCGACCCCTCGTTTGCCCCCACACCCACGTATCCACCCGCTCGCTCGCTTCCTCCCTCCTCTCCCCCTTGCCTTCCCTTTCTTCCGTCCTTCATTGCAACGTTCTTTCTTTGTCTCACGAAGGGGGGGGGGGAATTCGTGGTGTAATTGTTAGCGCATTCGCTATTCTTCGCTGGAGTTCTGGTTCGTCCCTGGCCAATCCGTGCAGAATTTGTGACCCCGCGTGGGCTCAGCGAGCTCTCGGTATGTTTTCGTAGAATTCTCCCGTTTCCCGTGCCTCTTACGTCATTTCTCTGCCATCATTTTCTCTATCATCGTCTCTTAAGACCTCGCGTCATCAACAAGCCTCAAAGTCCTTAAGGGTGAAATTATTACTAAGAATCCAGAATGAGTGAATAAATAAATCATTCGTGTGTCCACACGTTCCCCCCTCCCCCCATCCTCTGCTCGCCTGCCCACCCTGTGGGCTTCCGTTTTCTCGACCGCAACATCCCAACATCTCTTGCCCAGCGGTTGGCACGGCCACCACTCTCCCGCACACCCGTCCGCCCTCCCTTTTCACCCGCCCGCACTTCACCCCCGCGCCTTCTTGCCCGACCTCGCCGGCACGTCGCGGCTTGCGTCTGATCACCCGCCCAGTGCGTACCCACCCTTTTCCCAGCCAGCTCGTCTCCTCTCTCAGTGCGCTCTGTCACAGGTCCAAAAGGACCTGGATTTGCAATCAGGTTGGTAGGTCCACGGACCGATGGTGTAGTCCTCAGTAGATCCAATGTAACTGGTTTGTTGGGCAGGTCTAATGCGACGGAGGATCAGCGAGTCAGATCATCCAATAAGAGAAGAGGTCTGAAATCCGAAGGTTCAATCACCCAGATTTAAGGCGAAAATAAGAGGTGTATTAGGTCTTCACCACATGTCTAAGCCATGCAGTTCGTACTCGTTTTCTGCTAGAAATTTGGAATGTGTTTCATCTTGTGGAAAACGACGGCTGCGTACTATAAATATCGTTGAAAGATAGCATGGTGGAAAGATGCCATTGAAGATTCCATGGTTCAAAAGATCGTCTCCTATCCTCTCAACATGCTTTTCCTTTATGTTTGTTCGAGACTCATTTTCAAAGTCTTACCAAATTACCGAAGGCAAACAGTGCTAATGTTAGCAAATTAACAAAGTTATAAAGACTGGAGATATCGACATATACCTGCGTTCCTTGAGCTCCAGATTAAAATTCATGGCTTAATTTATACGTGAAAGTAAAGATTGGCTATTTCAACAGTTTTTCTGTATTACATGCGAAATGTACTCTGTGAATTAAAGCTTATCACTGTATATTCTGGTCTCATTTTAGAGACTATAATATACTGATAAAATGATACCGTGGACGACATATTGTTATGTATTTCAATTAGACCTAAATGGATATGACATTCGTGTCTGTTGACCAAATTTTACTTTATATTTGTACTAAATCTTATTAGAAATTCGTCCAAATTTTTCTGAGACTGGTTGTGTGTCTGCCGGAGTCTCCCGCTCGGCGTGCCTCCGCTCCCGCCCCTCGCGGCGCCGCTCGATCGAAGGCGTCTCCAGACCGGGCCGCGCCGGGCCTCGCCTCGCAATTGGATTAATCCGCTACACGGCCTTGCGCGGGCGGGGCGGGGCGGGGCGGGGTGGGGTGGGGCGGGGCGGGGCGGGGCGGGGCGGGGCGGGGCGGGACCGGGCCCCGGGCGCACGTGACGACGCGACGTAGCGGCCGCTCCTGATGCCCATTCACGTGAACTTACAAGACTCCGAGGGCGGGCAGAGTCTGCGAAACGAGAGCTGAAATCATGAGCAAAGGGCTCTTCCTCTATCTTTCTCAGCACAATTCCAAAATGAAGTTTGGTGAAAAACTTACAAGTAAATTTTTCCAAGTGAAAAACGAGCACATCGCGCTAACGTCTTGAAGAATTAAGAAGTAAGCAAAAGGCTTCTATGAGTGCTGCTGCTAGTAATCATGATGAAATGACGGTCAACTCAGAGTTATTATTTTTCGTGTTGTGCTTGTATTCTTGCTCCTGGCCAGGATTTTGTAATATTAAAATCATTAATAATTCCACTATCATCATCTCATCATCCATACCCCCAGGTATAACAACCTGGGGGGATAAAATTCGGGATTCAGCTAAACTGCTGATCTCCTTTCCCCATCCCAGATAAAGGTACTTGCATCTGCTGAAGTAGGGCGCTCGCGTGGTCCGAGTTGGCCTATACGCGAAAAAAATTGGAATACAAGTATACAACTATCTTCATTATTCCTTTCTCGACTAATATACACACACACACACACACACTTGTATGAAGTAAAGAGAAAGTATTGTAATGCTGCACCGAAAAGTGGCGATTTTTCGACAGAAAAACCCGTTTTCTATGCCTTAATTTTTGGAGGTACTTTACATGATGCCTCAAAAGTTTCAAATTTTTCTCAAAAATAGCTCGAAATTTTGATTCATTTTCTTCAGATAAGGAAAGACCGCTTTAAAAATGTCACATCCTTCCTTTTTTGTAAACCCTTAGAACTTTTGAAAATTACGAAAATTCAATTTTTCTCGGAATTTTTATACTACTACAATATTGAAGATGATTGCGTTTCTTAGTAAATATTCTTCAAAAATACACCTTAGAAGTTAAATTTTCGAAAATATGAGTAATTTTCGCACATTTTGCGCAATTTTAAAAACATGATTTTTTTAAAAGGCTCCAATTTTTTTACATGCTCTTTAAGAGAAGGTATTCTAATGCTGCTGCAGAAGTTGTAATTTTTCGGCAGATAAACTTTACTCTATCACGTTTTTTTAAAAACTTAATTAAGGTCGCTTTTCAATTACTAAGGTCATATAGAGCCTACTATAACATGGGGGTAACGATATTGTTATATGGATAAACACTAACATTCTGGGGTGTGATGCGAGGGATCACATCCATGCCTCGGGTGGGCTTCGAACCCGCGACCCTTCAGGCGGCGGCGATGGTGTAACGGTTAGGTGTCGGACTGTTATACCGGGTTCAAACCCGATCGAAGCCGTGCATTTTTTTAAAGGCGAAAAAATCCTTCGTACGCCTTCTTCGGAGGGGAAGTAAAGCTGCCTGTCCCATGTTAGTAGATTTACTTGCATGTAAAAGATCCTCAAACCAAAATGACGCCTCTGAGCTAAATTTAAATCGCCAGTTTCGTCGCCCAAGAAATACCGCCTTTCTCGGCTAGTGGATGAAAGGAGCGTAGCGAAATTTGAGTGGTCAGACGGAAGAGCGGGCCTGATGGCCCGAGTCGCGCCACTTAAAATAAGGCTTCAATTTAGAATTCAAAATAGTTCAATGAAAATCAGACATTTTCTGTAAGCATTCCTTGTCACTGAAAAAAAATCAACTTCAAGCCGAAAATTCACGAATTCTCGTTGCAAATTTTCGTTCACAAATTCTAGTTGCATTATATTGGAAAATTGCTAAAGTTAGAAACAGTGTAGAAAGTGTGTGGTTTTGTAGCACCATTAGTTTCGTTCTTTTGTTGTTTTTTGTACTTATTGAGGGGTGTAGCACTGGGGCCTCCAATTCAAGGGCCCTGGATGAGGACCACCTCCAATGTTACTCCTTTACATTTTGTCTTTTTACCTTTTGATGAAACTGTGTTAATGGAGAGTAGTCGATGACTTCCCGTGAATATATTATTTTTTTCCTCTTATTCCTTTGAATACTACGTTCATACTATAGGCCACGTAAAATAGCAATTTGCCACGTAAAATAAGGCATCAAATCAATTCAATTTAATTCAGGAACGAGGCAGCTACGACTCATCAATCTCAGCGACCTCGGCTAGGCAGGCCAGCTCCTGTATCACGCTGTGTAGTCAGAATTCCAGTGTTTTCGTGATTTACGAGAGCAAGTGAAGTGATTGAACATCTCACAGAAATGTGTGTTGAGAATAGCGGCTTGCCTTGCGGGCACTCGGTCTCTCCACGGAGCGGTGTGCGGGTGAGAGAGCGGGAAGGAGGGGGAGAGGACGAGCGGGTGCTTCCGCCGACCTTGGCGTACCCGCCTCGCGAATCAGATGCTAAAATGGGGGACGGAGGAAGGACGTTCTTTTTCCGACGCCCGCGGCGAGCGCCCTTCTAAAAATACGCATTAAACGGCTCTGTTGACGGCGTTGACGGAAGGACGGCCGCCCTCGGAAGGCGCTGCGGAGACCGCGAGGGAGGGCGCAGGGTTGCCTGCTGCCAGGAACGGTCGCCGAACGCCCATTCTTGAGTTGCTTTAACTCTTCATCTGGTCGGAGGAAGCAGACATTTATGAAACGTGTTTAGTGATGGCAAAACCCTTTCAAATAATTGTAATTGATTAATTATAATCGAAAAGCTTACCTTTTCGATTAATGGATTGGGTGCTTGAAAAGTGACAAGTAATCGATTAATTGAAATCAATTATCCTTCTTTGCGATGGCAAAAACTTTTGTACATTTTTAACCTAATTTAAAGGAGGATAAAAACGAGAATGAACAATGGTAAATTGTCTGGATTGACCTCTTCATCCATTATCTGTGCGTGTTTAATCGTTTAATCTTTTAATGTTGAAACCTATTTAACGCATTTTTCCTTATTTTAGCTGCTTTCCTCAGTATTTAAACTGTACAAAATTATTTGTAGACTTAATAAAACTCTCCCTTACATTACTTTCTTCTAGAGACATTAGAATTTAAATTATATAGACTATCAACTGAAATACACATAGTATATTAAAAGCACACGTAAAAAAAACAGTGCAAGTGTATCCAGAGCACTGTTTTTTTTAATCTCTGGCAGCGAGACACGTCACTATCAACTGGGATCAGGTCAAAAGCGAATAGGAAGCGAACCGCATTTCCTTGTTCTCCCGTGGCACTCCGTCACTTTCTACAGAAGACTGAAGGAAACTGACTGCTCAATGAAACGAAACTGAAAATTCAACCCATTAAGAGGTGAATTCAACCCAACAACATTAAGAGGCGAATTCAGGAGAAACGAAAAGTTAAAAGCTGTGTGAAGACACTTTTTGAAGACTAGTACATTATGTAACGATGATGTAATGATGGGTATTAATACACGAGTGTGATATTACGATACGAGCGAGTATCGTAAACTTCACAAGGGTACATTAATACCCATTACATCGAGTTTCATACGGTACTTTTTCTACTACTTATGGTAACTTTTCAATGGAATCGTTTCGTGGCAATTGACATGCGAGATTCAGACAAGGCCACCTAGCGGACTTCTACCCTATCCATCGCAGGTTGCTTTGTTTTACCAGACCGCCTGCGAGGAAGTACAAAAGTTGTGGGAATAATTCCGACGTTACCATTTTCGTTTTTTCTCTTATTTCCGACGTTGTCAATTTCATTGTTAATTCAATAGACATTTTAAATTAAAGAATTGGCCGGTTTTTAATGACATCCATACGGCAGTAACATATAAACCAAAATGACTTGCGTTCAGATCTTTATGTCAGTCAAATGTTCCCTCCAATAACTACCACTTCTCTAATCAGATAGGAACAAAGCAAAAAACTACGATCCAATTTATTTTAAATAATGTGCTTGTAAAAAATTAATATTAATAAAAGAAATTAAAACTGACAAGCGTTTTTGTAATATTAAATGCAATTTTAATGTACAAAATCGAAAAAAAACATTTACAATAACTATTCATAATGCTTAATTAAGTCTCAATACTTGTTTTATAAACTTCTCTGTGATTGGTCAAGAACCTGTATCATAATGAAATCTGTATGGTAATGAGTATAGTTATGCAACGTGTTGCAGCAATCAAATGACGGAATTATACAGTGGGAGTAGAAAAAATATTGCCTTCTTCCATATAGACGGATAATAACCTCATCATTAATCGCAATGCATTTTTCGTCCGACAATTCTGAACCATTCGTATGTAATGTGCCGTAGAGCCATTGTTAGCATTGTTCTTATTCACATGCAGTTTAATAGGTATTGGAAGTGGTTCATTTATGATAGTAGATCCTATGTACTTTCAAACTGCTCTTTTGTTTCAGAGTGAATCTAATGAGTGACTAAATGAGGTTGCTAAAGCCAAGTACACTTTTCAAGTTTTTTGTATTTTCTAAGCTGTTGTAAATTTCCATGCACTGTGTGTATTATATATAAACACAAACGGAAAATTAGCTTGATTTTTGCAGCTATTTCCGGAAGTAGGGAGAGTGAAAGAGAAAGGATGATCATTAAGCCGGCAATCCCATTAATTCTATTAATGTATAGCGTTGAAATTGTAGACATTTGTAGTATTACGTTTATCGTAAATGTGAAGAAGTCAGGGCGGTGATTCTGAGCGAACGGAAGGACGTGTGATGGTCCCTGTTGTCGAGGCGGACAGCTCGGGACGGGCGCGAGGAGATTATTAAGCCAGGCACTGCACGGGGACGGCCGCGCTTTCGTGCTCGGGAGGCGGGGCGGGGCGGCGTGAGGCGTGGGCGTGGACGCTGGTGCGCCTCCGCTGCTGGTGTGAAGGGGCAGCGCGTGCTGACCCAGCGGTATTTTCGTACCAGCAGACTTGGTCACTGTTTGGATTTCACAGCCCAACGGCCAACTTATGTTCGCCTTCTTCGGGTGGTAACTAAACTAAGCTGAAGAGAATATACTGTAACGTTTCTCGTGGTGAATTAAAACCAACGAAATATTTACAACAATTGCGTTTTATTCGGGAACAATTATACACACTAAAATCTACTGACACTAAAAACTACTTTGTCTATTTACAGATATATTACACTTAATTATTTACACTGTTACACACGACTCCGTTCTCTTGATTTATTTACACAGTTCGCTTCTTACACCCTATTTATTTAAACAGTTCTCTTCTTACACCCTATTTATTTAAACAGTTCTCTTCTTCTACAGTATCAGTCAGTCCATGCACTGTCCACGGTCCACTACACTTAACCCTAATTCCCTGCACAGACCACAATTCCCCTGCGCAGACCACAATTCCTGGCGCAGACCACACTTCACTGCGCACACCAGGGTCCACTGCACTGCTGTTTACCGCGATGCCCACTTCACAGCTCAGCTTCCACTGCAGACTTCAAACTGCTGACTGCTGTTTCCCCACTGCACCACTGCTTACCGCGATGCACCCTTCACAGCTCAGCTTCCACTGCAGACTTCAGACTGCTGACTGCTGTTCAACCACTGCACCACTCTTCACCGCAATGCACACTTCCCAGCACAGCTTCCACTTCGGACACACTGACGGACTGACGTCTTACTGCTCACTACTGACTGACTTCTGTAACTCTTTCTCACTCTCTTCTGTGACTGACTCGCGGCCGCCGGCAGAGGCGCATTTATACCTGCCCGGCTCATTCTCGGCGTTTCTCCGCGGCTCGCGGATTGTCCGGAACCGTCTAGTTCGGGGGAAGGGAAGGGCGGCGGCAGATGACGCAATCCACGCGCAGCGACTTCGGCAGGTGATGCAATATTCGTTACAATACAGTTTGTTGAGTGCGCAATGGATAATATTCAAGTAGTATTAATACTGTATTCATAATGTATTGTTAAAGAAACTTTTTGTTGTGGGAACAATGACGAACAAGTGAGTATTACTTTTATTATCATGTTTTTTTTTAAATTAATATCTCTATTACAAATTAAAGGGAAATGGTAATTTAAGGTTTCTTGATTTTCCAAAATAGAATAGCAAAATTTGCATTCAAATAGAAATAAAAAAGAAAACAAATTGGAATAGAGGAAAGGGAAAGACAAAGAATAGTTTGGTAACGTGAAGAGATCAATTATCAGCTGTAAACAGATTAAAATATATTAGTGAAGTGAAGTAAAGGGTGGAATTATTGATGTTTTCTCCTTTAATCCTTTTAAAATGCCTTCTGCTGGAAAAGTGCATATCAATTTTGTGATAAAGCTCTTTAATAGCCAGTGTCCTCGAAGAGATGTTAGTGAAATAAAACATCTGATTTTCATATAAGCCAAATTGATTTTCATTTCAAATGATATTCAGTAAGGAATTATTTAATAAATATTGTCTGTAACTTCTCTTTACTCTAAACCGGATCATAGGTATTAAAGCAATTAAGAGAACGATTGTGATGCCCCTCCTAATCGACGCCCAGTGGACGGATTAAGTAGATAGCAGCTTCACTTTATTAATAAAAAGTTACGAAATTTGCATTGTTTGAAATGCGCGGCTTGAATGTACTCGGGAAGACTGCGTCATGCATAATTTGGCAAGTTCGCGGGAATGCATGGAGGTCTTGGCTTAGAGAACATCGTGTTGTGCGATTGTTAAAAGGATTGCTTGTGACTGTCTCAGTCTCTCTCTCTCAGTCTCTCTCTCTCTCTATATATATATATATTATTATTATTATTATTATTATTATTATTATTATTATTATTATTATTATTATTATTATTATTATTATTATTATTATTATTATTATTATTATCGTTTCGGCCAACTAGGACCACGCAGGGCAAGCAACCTGCATTTACCGTGGCTCAGTTTTTCATTTTAATATCACGGTGGCAGGTGCTTGCGAACATTTCTTTGGGGGGACCAGCATTAAGCTGGATCCGATTTTTATCCCCCAGGGTTGTTAGTCCTGGGGGTATGAAAGATGAAATGATGATGATAATGAGGGGTGAAAGGACGACACACTCATACAAACACACACAAATACACCCATGCCCGAGGCGGGACTAGAACCCGCGATCTTCTGGTCCGAGACCACTCCGGCACTACTGCCTTAGCGATCTCGGCCATCTGATCGGCTATATCTATATATATCTATATCTATATATATCTATATCTATCTATATATATATATATATCTATATATATATATATATATATATATATATATATATATCTATATATATATATATATATCTATATATATATATATAAAATATTATTTTATATCAATATAAATATTTCAGTTATAACATTAAAAAATTCAGTCATACTAAGATAGGTTGATAGCAGGATTTGCTGTAATAGGCCAGAACAATATCCTTTTATATGTGAGTGTGTGTAAAGATCTAGGTAAATATAAAACATACGTATATGCAGTATTTTCTGATTTTTTTTACAGCTCTTCCTTCAATGCGATATTATTGCGCGGGTTCAGCTAGTAAAATTTTATTTTCCCTTGACGAGTCACGTGGGAATGGTGCGAGTGAATACTTAGTAACCAACAAAACTAGTACCCCTCCCCTATGGCACTATCTACCATTGTTGAAACCATGACGTAAACAAATCAAGAAGCAATGCTAAATTGGATTTTTGGTGAAGAGCGGGAGCGCATATAGTGAGCTCGTGGAAGGGCAGTAACGCGCTGCAACGTTGCCGCTTCCGAGCCACGGCTGTGAAGCACAAAGATATAGGCAACAGTATTCTAGTTTGACTACTTCAATATTTGTATGCTATTATGTTTGGCGTATGTGCCGTGTTTAAGCAAACTTATTTCGTTATCCATTCCTAATAACAGTTCTATTGTAATGCCTTTCGCTGCAGGTGTAGTGCTACTAGCAGCGATTGCAGGCAATTACAATTGCTTCCAGTACAGGATGCAATAAAAGTTAGGTTCGCAGGGAAACTAAGTTCCCTGGAGGAGCCTGGTGGTCAGCGAGGTTTCAATTACATAGACCAAGTCCAATGAAGTATGAAAGTTTTTAATATAAGAAAAATACAGCTGCAGAGCAGCGTGGAGTGCACGCAGCAAAGTCTTTAGGCGGTCTCCCCCGTTCTCAACGCTACAGGATCCTTATATGGGAAACAGAGAGTTCAATGAGGCCATTACGCCGCCTCCCCCGCCAGGGCTCGGCACGCCCTCGACGCCATAAATTGACACGACTGTCAGAGGACTTCCCTTTTGTCATTGCCCTTTGTCATTGCCCTTTTCAAAACTTGCGAGTTTCCCAAACGTCTCTGTTTCCACGCCTGGATCGTGTTAGCATTGACAGCGGTCCGAGTAGCGTAATCACCCGTGACCGTAGCCTGAGCGCCCTTTCCCGGCGCGACCCTAATTTAAGCGTGAAGGGGTAATATTTCTTTCACTTACAGCTTGAAAGAAGTATTCATTGCTCTTCTTGAACAATGCGTACTTCACATGTACGTCGGTGCATTTACCATTACACTATCGTGGTAAATCTTGTGAGTGCCGTTTTCTTTTCTGTCAGCTTTGTTTCCTACAATGCCCTTCCAATTGATGGTTTAATTGTTTATATTGATTCCAGGACTAGAATTATATACCTTCATATTTAGTTCTTTGTTTTCTTCGGCTTGTAATCTTCATGTTTACGATTTCTTTTATTTCTCTGAAATTTTTATCGCATCTCTCATTTTAATGTTATTTTTGTGATTGTACAAACCTCGTACAATCCTCATACAAAACTTGTACAAACCTCGACTATACTATTGACGAGCCTGATGCACGTGGTGTGGCATGGTCATTATATCTGCAGTGGAGGCATTAGGAATAAAAGACAGGGGTAATCGAACACTTCTGATCCAAGATCACAGTTCATTATCTGAATTTGCAGATACATTTTTCATTCTAACAACACAGTGATTTAATGGGAGGTTTTTAGGTTACGTCGTTTGCTTGGGTTTGTCTTCTGAACACGAAGTCTGTTGTGACATATGCAACCCGTCATACGCGTCTGTCTTGTGTTAGGGGATATGCATAATCTCTGGTGTCATAATAAACATGTCAAGACTAGGAAAATACTATTTGCCATTCTCTTAAGGCTAAATGTCCCGACACTAGTACAATTTGTGGCCACCACGTGGCAGCACCAAAATAAGTAAAATTTACTTTACCGATAACGTCTGAACCTATGGTCCGATTTTCGATCTGTAAACGGCATTTGACGCCTTTTTAAAATAGAATTTACGCTACGAAGCCCTTTTTCAAAAAATCTAGCAAAAACTCAAATTTGAAATTAATTCTCAAACTTCCGAGAAAAAATTAAAAAATGTGGGCTTATAGCGCGATGGCGACATGCTTCCTGAATCCAACGCCGTGACAATCATTCAAATCGGACGAATAGGAGCGTCGTAAAATGAAATTTACGAAAACTCCTCGCCCCCCTTCCCCTTCTGCGCCGTTGCGTCACCCACCCGTTTGTTGTGGGCCCTCTGTCGACGCGGGGGCACGACCAGTCCAGGCGGCATGCGGCAGCCTCGGCGAAAGAGGCGGGACTTGCGGGATACGCAAGCCAGACAGTCGGTTTATGCTTTCGTCACTTTGCATCTCAATCTGTTTTTCCCCAGATACCAAATTAGAGATGCTATACTACCATTACAGACCGAGGTAAACGGTCTGTAATAGTAGTACATAACAATCTTTTTCACAAATTTCCGTCTTCCTTCGAATACCATCTTAAAATTGTTTGAGGCATTACTCAAAATATCGATTCCGATTTGGAACTGGTTTTTAAAAAAAATGAACTAATTTTGTAAATATCACCATTATTCCATCTCCTCACATTTTATTTTAGATCCATTTTACTTCTATTGTATCCCGTTATCATTCCACCTTCCTCTAAAATTTTCCGTTGTCACAAACCGTTACGAATGAGCGGAGTATACGCACGAGCTCTTTTATCCTACAATTCGATTTTTGATCTCAAAACGACGTTTACCTGCTTTAGAGGGTTCATCTGGTGAATCTCTAAATAATATACAATATAATTACAAATTCATTTATTATTTACAGAAATATACCCCCACCTCCCGAAAAATAATCGGCTGGATCCGCTCCTGCTGTGACACCTCTCCTAATTGCGTAAGCGGAAGGCAATAACATAGACCCCCGTATGTCATCGGAAGCGACCGCAGATCCTGCACAGTTCTGGCGTCTCCCATGGCAACGCTTCAGGGAGAGAGGCGAAACGATGAGAGGGAGACTTGAATTTCCATGACACGAGATACAATTACTGGTAACATTGGGGAAAGTTGTATCTCGTAAACTAAAAGTAAATTATAATTTTGAAATTCTTGGTACTTTTTATGCATGTAGCCGCAGTTATCTACAGTGTAATTATTATTATAATAATAATTATTATTATTTCTATTTACATTTATTCAAAAGTACCGAAATCAAGGGTAGACCTGTGAGATCGGAGTCGGTAGGACAGACATGCAATACTTTCACAATCTCTGTTGTACAGACTAACAGGCAGATACAAGAGAGAGAACACAAAGCTTTTGTGACTGACCAACGAAATTCTAAAAGTTTGTACATCTTATGTTTGTAACATGAAAAAAGTAAATTATGAAAAAGGAGTAGTTGTCTTTGCGACTTATTGCACTGACGAGTTCTGCAGTTTTCGAATTATGTTTTTGATGGATCACTCACCGTCTCTTGTTTTCCATTTTCCAAGTCATGAGATTAGAAGGCAACAATCTCCTTTTCGTCTTTTGAGATGACGGCAAAGATTTTTTTGTTGGTGGTGTTGTAAGCGATTCTGATGCAAAAGCAACGTTGGAATTCTGATTTTCGTAGTGATTATTGGAGGTTCTAAAATATTATTGAAAGAAATGTTTACTAACACTCAATTCATTGGCCATTTTGTACATGAGTTATAGAGCAGTATACTCCTCTATAAATCGAAGTTTTTAGTACCTGAGATAGTACAATCTAAAAGCCACTTCCACACTTTGCGATCTCAACAAATTACTTTTGACGTTGAAAACCTGAAAAGTGTTCCCACTAGTGTAACGATTTTTGACGTCTCATCTTTCGCAAGGCGGCAATTTGACAATAATCTCTCTTGAATAGTGAGGGAAATTCAATTACATTGCACAAATAAATATATTTCCATAACTTTAATAAACCACATATTTAAATATTACTGTCATCCGTCGTACATACGAGGTTGAACTAAAGAATTCGCGAAGACCTACAGTGTAAGTATTCGGCATATTGACGTGTTTTGCAATTTGCCGCCTACGCGAGCAGTCGAGGAAATAGTATATCTGCTTTGACAACATTGTATGAGGTTCAATATCACTTCATCTGATATAGAATGTTTCTTGTTCTGAGTAGACATAAATTCAATGAGTGACATGTTTGCTTCTTGTTCGTAACACAAGTGTATAGCGTATTAATTTTAATTTGGTTTCTGACTTTTGGTGGGACGGTATAGCTTCTGTTCGTAGTAAAGGCCAAACAATACACAGTTAAGCTGGGGAAATTATACGTCTAGTTATTAAGAAATGTGACGAAGAAAATAATTCGGGCGTTCTTCATCACACGCTACATAACAGCAATTTTCGAGTAAGAAACTATACTGAAGTGTCTGTTCGAACTGTGATATTAATTAAAAAAGGATTTCAAGCCGGCGGGGCAGCCTTGAGTACTCCCGTAAGAAAAGGCCATATTGTGAAGATAAAAAAATTCCACATTGATGGTATTCACTTATTGCTTATTTGTTTTCCTTATTGTCGTATGATGTTTTCATTTTTGTCTATGGATACTTGGTGTAATATATTTGGGACAGCTAGCAGTTGCAGATTAGGCGGGGGGAGGGGAGGGTAGATTCCAAGAACACAGAGCGCATTCCTCAGCCTGGCAATCAAGTCAGCTCCCAACTATAAGAATGAGGTGGCTCGTGAATGAACAGACGCAGTGGACACGAGGAAGTGTAAACCGGAGAAGGGCACCAAGTAAGCGAGCCAATCAGTGAACTTGGTGTGAGCATTCTCCTCGTTGTCTATTTGCGAACCACTGTCCCAGTGCCATATCGGACTTGAAATCCCGGGTCCCCTCCCCCACGGTCACTTTATCCGAGTCCAGGCTCGTTCGTGCCCTGCCTAGTCCCTGCCCTAGTCCTTTGAGGCAGGTGGCGATGAAAGACCAACCGCCCGATGCATTCGACAATCGACAGAATGAAGCAGACCCTCAGAGAAAATTCAAGATTTTCTCCGTGAAATATAAAGAAGTTTCACAAAATCTTGGAAACACAGACATCGAAGTGAAGATTCGATGGATTATATAGCACGATATAAGCAATACTATAGTGTACATACTTTGGTTTTTACTCCAAACGCGTGCCTATTAATATTATTATTATTATTATTATTATTATTATTATTATTATTATTATTATGTGCAACGGAGTCCTTATATTTCTTTCTTTTCAAACATTATATTTCTCTGCAAAGAAAGCAAATGACCAGACGAAAGTCAGAAAACTCTACGGGGATTCCAGCCCAGACCAAGACAAGATAAAGAAAAGTTTATTCAAGAAAAAAGCGAAGAAGTGGAAGAACATAACAACAAATAGAGATCTTAAGAAAATTTCCAGGTCATCCGAAATATGACCACGGAGTGTAAACCAACAATGGTTAGGAACGAGAAAGACGAAATGAATACAACAAAAGAAGAGATTACGAAAAGATGGGAAGAATACAAAGAAGTTATATGATAAGGACATACAAATAGAGTAGTGTATAAATATAGATGATTACAAATAAGAACCTGAGATGGAAGAAATGAATTGGGCGACAAAACAACTGAAAAATGAGAAGTCCCCGGCTGTAGATAATATTCCAATCGAACTATTCAAAGATACAGGGGAAGAAATCTTGGCGAAACTAACACAATTATGCAATGTGATCTGGAAAAGAAAAGAGTGACCAACAGATTTGCAACGCACTATAATTACTCCATTATCAAAGAAAGGGGTCAGCCGAGTATGTGCAAATAACAACACAATTGCATGAATACCGTGTGATTCAGTCAATCGGCAAAAGCCATCCCTCGGAAAAAAAAATTTAAAAAATGTTGTTGATGTAAGCATGTACTTTCTTAAGATTTTCAAAAACAATTCACATTGAAAGAAACCTCATTTTCTATCTCCTCTGGGAAGTTGTGTAGATTACATTACGTCGCGTAAGCGTTAGCGTAAAGTGTATCCTAAGATCATACTCACAGAAAAAGATTTCCTTCGTTTTTAAACTCTTTTGAATGTTCCATATTATTTATATCATTGTGGCCGATATGTCACGAAAAAGTCACGTTAACTGGTTTTTAATACTGCAATTTCTACAGATAACTTTTTCTAGAAAATCCACTTTTTATAAAACAAAGAAAATGTTAGGGAAAACACGCTCCAAATGCAAGCAAACGTCTAGGAGTTATCCAATTCCATCATTACCCTTTATTCATTTACGTAGTCTGTATGAAACGACTCACCAGGAATTATTTATTCCTTTCAAAATTATACAAATATAACATATATAGTTTATATCAAAATAACTAACCAAGTAAACTGGGAAAAGTCATGATTCATACTATCTTATTTCGATGCGTGTTACGGCGTTGGAGTCAGGATGCAGCTCGCCTGCCCGCTATTTTACCACCTTTTTTAAATTTGAAGTCGTAGGCTTCCGCGGCCAGAGTCATGTGCATGATCTTGGCTGTCCGGGTGACGCCGCGTCGAAGATTGTGTTGCCGACGTTTCGACCATCTTGTCGTGGTCTTCCTCAGGGCTGGTATGAGGCCCTGAGGAAGACCACGACAAGATGCTCGAAACGACGGCAACACAGCCTTCGACGCGACGTCACCCGGACAGCTAAGATCATGCATTTTTAAAATTTGTCCGAAAGTACGAAAACATTTTTAAAATTCGTTTCGGCTATTTTACTTGGGAAAAGAGATTCACCAGATGAACTCTTTAAAGCAGATAAACGTTGTTTTGAGATCAAAAATCGATAAAAGTTGATAAAAGAGCTCATGCTTTTACTCCGCTCATTTTTTCCGGTATTTGACATTGGAAGATCTAAGAGCAAGGTGGAGTGATAACAGATGACCTTAGAAGTAAAATGTATCTAAAATAAGATGTGGGGAGATGGAATAATGCTGATATTTACACAATTAGTTCATTTTTTCAAACAGTTCCAAATCGGAATCGATATTTTGAGTAATGCCTCAAAATCTTTTAAGATCGTATTCGAAGGAAGACGGAAATATGTGAAAAAGATAGTTATGTACTACTATTACAGACCGTTTACCTCGGTCTGTAATAGTAGTATAGCATCTCTAGTTTGGTATCTTTGGAAAAAAGATTGAGATGCAAAGTGACGAACGCATAAACCGGCTGTCTGGCTTGCGTATCCCGCAAGTCCCTCCTGCTCCGCCGGGGCTGGCCCACGCCGCCTGGCCTGGCCGTGCCGCCGCGCCGACAGAGGGCCCACAAGAGTCGGGTGGATGACGCAACGGCGCAGAGTGGAAGGGGGAGGGAGGTGTTTTCGTAAATTTCACTTTACGACGCTCCTATTCGTCCGATTTGCATGATTGTCACGGCGTTGGATTCAGGAAGCATGTCGCCTTTGCGCTATTAGCCCACATTTTTAAATTTGTTCTCGGAAGTTTGAGAACTAATTTCAAATTCGCGTTTTTGCTAAATTTTTGGAAATAGGTCATCGTAGCGGAAATTCTATTTTAGAAAGACGTCAAATGCCGTTTACAGATCGAAATTCGGACCATTGGTTCAGACGTTATCAGTAAAGTAAATTCCCCTGCTATAGTGCTGCGATCTATTGAATTTTTGCTACAAGTATTTTTCGGTGCATTTATCCTTAAATGCACCCCACATAATTTACAGAAGTACATTCTCTTTTCAGTATTTTGGGTAGTGTATAGGGGAAGGTGAGACGGCGTGAAGATGTCAATTGCGAATGTTCATTGAAGTTTCCAGGAATGTTGTTTGAAAATAATGCGGTGTTAATCGATTGTTCGTTGTAAATAATATTCATAGTAACACGTGGTTCTTTCCACATACGTTGCAGCAGGAGTTTTAAAAATGGTCAGAATTTTGAATCATGTTCCTGCATCGTATAAAAGAAACTCAACAGCTCTGAAAATGTCCATCCTATCCAGATCGTCGTATTTTTTTCTGCAGATGTCTTAAAATTGAGACGCCACATAGCTACAGCACTTCTTGTTTTTGCATTTATTCAGTTACCAATTGTAAATATTCCATTTCCAAATACAGTAGCATCACTTATGTACGTAAGATGTACGCCGATGTACTGAGAACCTTTTGCAATTGCTTTTTTTTTCTCATTGAAATCAGGTTAGCGATCATGATGAAAAGTGACACGAAATTAATGTTTTTCGAGACTGGTCCTCATTCTAAATATTGATCATTGATCTAATTGCAGTGCAGAAGTAGATCGGAGCAAGCCTAAACCGATGAAAAAGTTCACGTCAAATTCTAATTCATTTGAACTAAATGAGTTCCTTGGCTAATTTGCAAATAAATCTATTTTTATTCCCTAGGTTACGAAAGAAGCTGTTGGAGGTGGGGTTTTTAATGTTGTAGAATCCTCTAGAAAACTACAAGAACGCATTTTCGTTTGTTGAAACTTTAATTTCGAGGTTGCGTAACCCCGCGTTCACACTAATGATTATACGGCTCCCTAATGTGCCACGTCCTCCCTCTGATGAAGTCACGTAAGTATAATTCATGTTATGACCCCTAGAGGATGTATACAATCGCGGCTTTCTATATATTGCCGGTTCACGTGATAACTGGTACTTCTCGAAAATCGTTACTGTTCAGAATAAGTTCACTCTCAACGGAGCCGTTTATTTTATGGACAAGGAATATTTTAGTCTGTGTAGTACTGAGCTGTAAGTCTCTGTAGTCTTGGGGACTATCTTGATGGAATTTTTACTAGCAAACCTGAATTATTTTATAAACATATCTCTTCATTAAATTGGAAACCTAACAATTTTTTGAGGTTTCAGTTTTCTTGTTCACCTCCGAAATGTGTTCAATTTTCATCTGGAGAGTATATCGTTTTTGAGAATAAATAGTGTAATAGTTTATTTCATTTTTTTGATAATGGTACTTCGGTTTTAAATGATTTAGTCGAAAAAATATGTAATCCGCCATTTGATTGACCTCCAAGTGGCCGTGCGTCAATGCGCCACGTGCGTGGGGGTGGGGGGGCGTGGCTTCGGCCACGTGCGTGCGCGGCCCACGGCTGCCGGGGCCGCCCCTGTCGCTCGCAGGAGGACGATGCGACGTCGGCGCCAGTGGCGGGGGCGGGAGTGGTATCGGCGTTTGCAGTCACGTTCCACGGTCTCTTCGCACTTGACACGTGCATTGAAAAACGACGCGTGACTTCGGGTAGCAAACAGTCTGCCTAAAAGAACCACGTGATTTCCGTCCTGCTTTGTGGGTTCGGTCGGACTGGCAGACAGAAGATTGACGATGCCTTGACACCGATGCGGGCTTGGCGAGTCCGAGGTTTTGTAGTCAGCCTCATGTGTAAGTCGTGTTATGAAATGTGACAGCATTTTACAGTTACTACATTACGGTCGTAAATGTAAGCGATATTTAAATTAAAATCCGTAACGACTAGGCAATTAGTACATCAGTCCCCCAAAAAATGTTTATTGACTAGCTTTTTTTCGAAACTTCGTAAGTTAAGCATGAATCCCCCTGTGCAGTATAATAAACAGAAAATAATTCCAATTTTAATATATAGTAATAACTGTCAATGACACTATACCGGAGAAGAAAAAACAAGACTTTCAAATTACATCGAGGAGTGCGATATGATTGAAGCAAAACCTGAAATCGATTGATGAGCGAAAACTTTAAAATAGTTACCATCACGTGGTTGGGCGGTGTATCGCCTTCATTTGTGTGCAGTATTCCTACTATCAATTTGAACTCATTTGAGGGTAACGATTCACCTGGTACTAATGGAGCCCGCCTCGTTCTCACTAGACGCAGTGCTATTTGTGAAGTTCTGTTCAGATCAGATTCAAAAGATCGTTCCACTTTAGCAGGACATCTTTTCGGGCCGTGTTTATGGCTGAGTAACACTCATCGAATTGGCCGCGCGCCAAAAGGCGTGACATCGACTTACACCGCGACTTCCTTCACCTGTTGCGCGGCTGGGGGAGTCTCTCCTCCGCTCTACTCGCGATGCGAATGGAACTACTAGAGTTTTTGCACTGCAAAACTAGCTAGGATGAACCTTGAAATGCGAAGGGTTGTTACCACGGACGTCATCGACGATTGAGTGATCGTTAGTGAGATCGCGTCAACTGCTAAAGTCATTAATCCTGTAAGTGTAGCGCATGTTTTTCCTCGGGACGTGGCGGTGATCCTACCCTTCTGGATGGTGAGATCCGGCGCCGACCTACCGTCAGATAGCGGGTTTTTCCCCTAACCATCTCTCACCAGCGGGGCACTACCCTAGTCAGGACAAGCAGAAAACTCTCGACCGGTTTCCCGGCATGTGTGGTAGTGTAGTGAATGTGTGTGTAAGTAAGAGGTGAGAATAGGAAAAGGAAGACGAAGGAAAGATCATGCACGATCCTTGACCCGTCTGATGGATACTGCTCCGGCATTCGCTTGGCGTTGATCAGAGAAACCACGGAAAACTACCGATCAGAGCAGGCGGGCACTAGAGTTCTCCTCCAGGCAGCGACTGAATCCGCTCTACATACGAAAGTCAATTCTGAGTGGTACACAACGATTTGTTTGCCAGCCGTCTTCCAAGAAATCAGTAAAACCAACCGCCAAAGACGGACCACTCTTCACCACGACAATGCGAGCTCTCACACATCGGCTCAAACGACTGCATTTTTGAGCACCCAAAACATCGATTTAATGAGACATCCGCCGAATAGTCCTGACTTGGCACCGAATGAATTCTTTTTATTCCCGTACGTCAAAAAACAAACTGAGAGGTCAACGTTTTTCGACACCTGAAGAAGCGGTTGCTGCATTCAGAATGTATGTTTTGGAGATACTCAATCAGGGTGGCAAAAGTGCTTCGACAATTGGTTCAAAGGCATGCAGAAGTGTATAGATGTTCACGGGGAATATTTTGAAAAACAATAAATTGATTTTCGATGATTAATATTTGTTTTTGTTCTCCGATCCTGAAATGTAAAAGGCAACCCTCGTATGTAGTTAGTGTCGAAAATCTTGTGACCATGGGGAGTGGAACCCAAGACCTCCCGCTCAGAGGCACTGCAGTGACATCGATTGATGCTCTGAGCCACCTCTCCTGTTCACGTAATAGATGAGAGCTTTTGTAGTAGTTGCCTTATGTAATTCACACATTGAATATCTTGGAAAGCGATTACTGTACTCATGAACTTCTGGAATTAAAACCTTATCGAATGAAATGCGCAACATTTTGCACTGAGACATACCTTCTGTGAAAGGAAGTACAAACAAAAAGGGTATGGAAATCACCAAATGCCCTCATTAGAGAGTGCTGGGCTTCTCGCGAGGAATACTTGCGATTTTGCTCTAAATAGTGATTATCGATTAGTGAAATTATTAATCTTATATAAAATAGTATTTAAACCAGCTGTGCAACATTTTTACGAAAGTAACTTTTATACATGACTTGCTTTTGTTCTGTTGTTTTGAACAACTTTTAAAGGAAGAATAGTTTATTATTGTGAGCCAGCAAATTTGAAACACATTATTGCGGTGAAAATGATCGCGGATTTGCAAATTACTTGTAAGAGATTTCAGTAAATGAACAGTGGAATCTAATAAGATGTACAGTACACATGTATGTATTTCACTAATGCAAAGGAGCACTAATCCACCATTTGTGCATTTTGCGAGATGCAATATTAAACCCCTCCCGCTGTCCTGTTTTCCCGAAGCGTTTGCAGAGCGGGGCACCAGTGCATGCAAAATTCATAAGCTCTATTAGCATTTCTAAATGTTTCAGAAATTAAGCACTTTCAATGAGGTCTCTATACATACATATTTAGATCACGCAACTCTCAAAGAACATGGTATGTCACGAGTAACATAACAAAAGTAACCCAAATGTTTCTTTTAGTGAAAGTCGTACACGTGTATTTGAATTTCTATAAGTGTAAAAAATCATAGGAAAAATACGATATAAATAAATAAATAGAGTATTCTATTTACCGCGTAAATAGAGAGACAACTGACTGTCAGTGGTGACGACAAAATGTTTGATCAGGTGACCCAACGATAACGGAATTGTGGAAAGTCTCATTATTCCTAAAATCGCTAACAGCATTGACCGTTTTATAATGAAATTATTTTGCTGCTTTCCGTAATGACTGCCTCAGTTAATCGAGACTCGAATAATCACAAGTCTTCTCTGGTGTCAAATCTTGTCTTACGATCAATAATTTCACGGCATCGTAGTTTTCATAAAAAAAAATCATCAATATTGATTTTGTCCTTTTGAAAATATTTGTCTTGACCTAAAATACATTCGTGCCTACGATTTTGCAATCCTCGAAGGAGTTCTGAAACGCAGTTTTCGGTATGGCTCCTTCAGCAATTCTGATTTTGGCAATATTTGCAAAAACTTCCTTTCAGTCTGCGCTTGGCTACCGAACGGTTCACACCTCGTCCGATGCTTATCGCTCCGCAGTACCTCGACTGTGACCAGTGATAAGAAGCGCCCCAGCGGTGCCGTGAATACGGTTGTTCAGAAAGCGAGTCGTCTTTCGAGTGAACAGTGTGAACAGTGCCTCGCTTAGAAAAGTGTGATTTTAGTTTTAGTTAAAGCCAACAAATCTTTAAAACCAGTGAATGGCCACAAATAGTTGCTCCGTTACGGGGCAACTAATTCGACGCGCAATGGACGCCACATTTAGTGAAAGTGATGGTGAAAACCTGCATACCAGTGAACCCGTTCAACCCCCCCCCCCCGACCAAACAATACTACAACACCAAGAAATTCTTCAACAACAACTGCAACATCTCCAACATCAGCAACAAATGATAGAACTGCAACTTTCCCAGCTTCAAAATCATTATCACGTGCCGACACAACCGCCTCTGCCACAGCAATCATATTCACAGCAACCGCAGCTGCAAGGCACGCAGGAACATGGTAATGAACTTAAACGTAAGAGGTCACGCTCGCCAGAAGAGGATATATCCAGGTACAATATTCCTGTTTCTAATAGGTATAAGCTTCTTGGAACATTAGAAACTAATGAAGAACCCGAAATCGATCCAGTTATTAAAATCCCCCCAATCATAGTGCACAATGCAAGCAATTTTCAACTTTTGTTAGATATTAAAAAGAACGTTAAGGACGACTTCACAACTAAACAAGAAAAAGACGCTATTAAAATTTCATTCACTTCAATAAGTGATTATAGAAGCTTTAGGAAATTCTGTGAATCTGAAAAAATTGAGTTCCATTCTTTCAAAGACCCAACTGTAAAAACTTTAGCTATAGTTATGAAGGACATTCCTACTACCTACACGGAAAGTGAAATACTGCAGGAACTGATAAGGCTAAAATTCCCAGCAATTAAAGTCGCAAGACTATATAATAAAGACAAATGCCCCATACCTGTTTGTGCAATAGATCTAGAAAACACATATCAAAGTAAAGAAATATTTAAACTAAACCGATTTTTGTACAGTGTAATTAGAATTCAAAAAAGATTCAAGTCTCATGTAATCCAATGCAAACGTCAGAGATTTGGGCATTCCCAGGCAAATTGTGGCCTGCAGCCTCGCTGCGTCAAATGTACTGGCCAACATCACTACTCTGAGTGTACCAAAATTAAATCTACCCCCCCCTAAGTGCATTAACTGTGGTCTCGACCACACAGCTAATTATAAAGGCTGCAGCATATACAAAAAGGCAGCAGAGTCAATGAAAAACTCGAAAAACATACACCCACCTACTAACATGCCCCACCTAACCACTAGTCACCCTAACCTTGTTACCACTAGACAGGCACCACCACATCCTACCCACCATCCTAATCCATACCTTAGTAACCAATCGAGGTCATATTCTTCATTATTTAAACAGGAGCAATCAAATTTAATTTCAAACATCGTACAACAAGTCATGATAGCGCTCACTCCCTTAATTGAAAACACAGTTAAATCTGTTCTCACAAATTTAAATTATGACAAATAAAATAGCCAATATTAAACTTTTAAACTGGAACGCCAACGGATTAAAACGCCAGGAAAATGAATTCAGATATTTTCTAAAGAAAAATGAAATTGAAATAGCTTGCGTAACCGAAACCCATTTAATTCCGGGTGAAAAATTCCACATTCCCGGGTTTAAAATTTTTAGAGAGGACAGAATCGCCAACAAAGCGTCAGGTGGCATAGCAATAATAGTAACTAAAAACGTCGAGTGCAGCCAAGTGACTACGCCCTCTTCCCCAAACCTCGAGTCAATAGGAATAGCAGTGAAGAGTAGTATTATCAGTAATAATATCACTAACACTATTGGTACCTCAGCAGCAGCTATTGCTACTACAGCTGATGATAACGCTGGTATTGTTGCTAATGCTAGAACGGACATTGGTAGTGGTGGAAATAGTGACGGTAATACCAATAGTAATAATATTAATAATAACCCTAACAATGACAAACAAGTAATAATTATTGCAGCCTATAAACCCCCCAATAAAAGCTTCCCTGAAAAGGCTTATAGAACAATATTTAACACATATAATCGTATAATTCTCCTAGGAGATTTAAACAGTAAACACAGAGCTTGGGGCTGCAACTCAATAACCTTACAAGGCAAAAAATTACTGGAATTTGCAAATAATAATAACCTTAATATTCATGCACCAACTGAACCTACACATGTTCCCTATAATTGTAATATAATCCCAGACATTCTCGACATAGTCATAACCAAAAATATCAACTTCCCTCTGCTTCAAAAAGTTGTAGCTGAACTAGATTCAGATCATAATCCGATCCTAATATCACACAAAGGAAATTTTAAAGAAATTACATCAGGAAATAACCCATTAGGAAAACATATTAATTGGACTAAATTCGCTTACCTAATGAAAAATAACTATAAATATCCACTCCCTATTAGGTCGATTGCAAATATCGACTCCGAACTAGAAAAGTTTAATGCAGCTATTCTTAATTCTCTAGATCATTCAACAACAACAAAGATATCCCCCCATATGTATAATACAAAAAATAAACTATTTTCCTCCCAAATTCCATGGAAAATTATTAATTTAATTAAATCAAAACATAACTTAAGAAGACTCTGGCAAATAACTCGAAGGCCAGATATTAAAGCAAAACTAAATAAACTATCAAGAGTAGTCAAAAATAGATTAGATAATCACCGCTACACTTCATTCCGTCAGTTTATAAACCAGATTGATCCAAATTCAGCTCATCTTTGGACAACAACAAAAAGAATCACCAGAGATAAAAACGAAATATCCGAATTAAAAGTAAACAATAAGCTACTGCTTTCAGATGACGAAAAGGTCAAAGCGATTGCAGATCATTTACAAAATGTATTTAGACCACACCCGCCAACAATGATACAACACAACAGTGAAATTGAAAATTTTATGAAACAACCACTAACTACAGCTGAAACCAAAATAAAGTTTATTTCACCGTCTGAAACAGCTAACATCATTAAACATCTAAAACAACGAAAAACACCCGGTATAGATGGAATCAGTAATAAGATGCTCAAAAATCTTAATAAAAACTCTGTAGCAGGACTAACTGCAATATTTAATGCTATCTTACGCTTTAATTATTTCCCAACTGCCTGGAAGGCTGCAATTGTTCTACCTTTTCGCAAGTCAGGAAAAGACCCTCGACGCCCTGAACACTACAGACCAATAAGCCTCCTTCCCGCAATTTCCAAGATTTTTGAAAGACTTTTACTAAAGAGACTTAACAAGTACCTGAAAGACACGGATGCAATACCAGATATTCAATTTGGTTTCAGAGCAAACCACTCCTGCACTCACCAGCTACTAAGGCTTACTGAGTACATTGCACAGAGCTTCCAAGAGAAAAAACATACTCTGGCTGCATTTTTGGATATAGCTCAAGCGTATGACAGAGTCTGGCATACCGGTCTGTTATTTAAAATAAGACAACTTGGAGTCCCTGAGTACATACAGAATATTATTAAAGGTTTTATCTCTGATAGAAAATTTAAGGTCAAAATTAATCACTCCTTTTCTACTCTACGCAATATCACAGCCGGAGTTCCACAGGGCTCAGTTCTCTCACCCATTTTATTTAATATTTTCATGAGTGACATACCTAAGTATTCCAACGTGGAAACTGCTCTTTTTGCCGACGATACGGCACTGTTTTCAGCAAGCTCAGATATTAACCTAGCATTTAATAGAGTTCAGAATAACCTTAACACCCTAATACAATGGACAAAAAAATGGAGAATAGCAATCAATTCTCAAAAATGTCAGACTAAGATATTTACCCTTAGGAGACCTCAAATCCCTCCCAATCTGAAAATAGATGAGAACGAAATACCTTGGAAAAGCGAACCAATAAAATACGTAGGAGTATTGTTAGACAAGAAACTCACCTGGAAACCTCATATTCACGCAGCTATCAACAAATCCAATGCCAAAATTTTAAAACTATACCCTCTCTTAAATCAACATTCAACACTCAATACCAAATGCCAGATTCTATTATATAAATCTATTATCCTACCCACGCTAACTTACGCATGCCCGGTTTGGGGAAACGCTGCTTCCACCACCATACAAAAATGCAAATTGTCCAAAATAAAGTCCTCAGAAAGTCAATTAAAGCTCCATGGTTTATACCTAACCATCAAATTCATAGAGAACTCCAAATGGAAACTGTGCTCGAACACATTAAAAAAATTAGCAAATAACTTCTATTCTTCCCTTCCCTCATCTCATGCCACTCTGATATTCCAATTAGGTCGAACAGCAAATATCCCAAGCCGAATCAAATCCAAATTTCCCAAAGACATGCTTAAACCCCCCTAAACAAATAATATCATCCCGCATCTAAGTATAACCTAGCACGTTCCCTTCCTATTGCCCGCTAGGGCTATCCATAACAGCTTCCCCCTCCCCCTCCCCCCCCCCAAAAAAATAAATCCCAGCAGCTCCTAAAAGCAAACAAGGAATTAAACGAGCCAGAGAAATCTAATCTCAATTTGTCAGGAATGCCCAAATCCCAAAATGTCAGTATGTAAAACTGAAAACCCTCGAAAGACCTTCAGGTCGAACGAGAAGAAATAAATTAAAAAAAAAAAAACTTCCTTTCAAGGAGTTCATAAGCTTTGGGATTAGAAGTCAGTGAGCGCCATGTCTGGCGAAAGCGGAAGCTGGCCCATCGTAAGGGCAGTAGCGTAACGAAATGAGTGCGGGTCCCCACGTTTAACTTTTATCCGGGCCGCCTTTATAAAAGTGTATAGCAAACAAGTAGTGCTACTACCTTAAATAATAAAAAATATTCTTTAACAAATGCATTACCATCATTCTATGATTACTACATGGGCATTCGCAAAACCCTCAGCCTGAAAATAGGCCCTCTTTTACCCAGGCCCGTTTGCATTGCGAGCCTTGCGAACCCGATGTTACACCACCGCATAAGGGTATTGTTTTAGCTGAAAATTGACGAACAAGCAGTGAAGTGTGTGCAGGTGCATTATTGTGATGCAACTGCTATGATTTGTTTCGCCACACATCGAGGCGTTTTCTTCGGAGTACTTCGTGCAAATGGCGTGAAGTAGTACTCCTTATTGTCTCTACGACATGGCGACTAGAACTCAGGATGCTCTACGTCGTTGAAATCCATGAAAACGGTGAGCAAAACCACAAAATTCGATTTTTTTAAAATTAAACGAGCTTTTATTTTGGTGTTGTGGCTTCAGGGAGCTTCCATTTGTCTCGACGTGTTATTCGTACACGTATGTTCCTTCGTATCCGTATCCGTATGTTCCTTCATCGGTAATGACCAATTTTAGAAATCCTGAGGAATGTTCATTAGACATTACTTTCGAACGAAATTCATCAATTTCAGAACAAATTTTCGTTGCTACACGTTTCATGCCCCAAAAATCGAAAAATAGGAATAATGGGCGTCTTCGCAATTCCGCAATCGTCGGATCCCCTCATCAAAACACTGTTGGCCGTTCGTCATACACACCCTCCGTCCATATATTTACGCGATAAAACTGATATTTCATTTACGATACTTGTACTCGTATGATGTTTTATGTCATTTTTATGTCGACAGTGTATAAATCCTTTACCAAACATTTGCACTCTATCCTTATCAAATAAACTATGGGTTATCACTTTTCGTACCCGAGGTAATCTCGGACCAAGTAACCTCGCGTAAAAAAAATAAGATTTGATTAGATGTAAAATCTTCATGTTTTTTGCGCAAAATTTACAATTTTTTGATAAATACTGAACAAAAATAAAATTACTTCTGTGCTTTGAAGAACTATCTTCAAAGCACTGCAGTAACTTCATTTTATAAGGTAAATTTCTAAAAAAATTAAATGGTTTAAAAAAGGCCTTGCCGTAAATAAAGACGGAAACTTTTCATGTCCATTACGTGCAAATTTTAATTTCAAAACAAAACTTTATAGAAACTTTTTGGTAGGAAATTTAGACTTCTATCTTCAAAGAACTTCTATCTTTCAAGAACTATCTTCAAAGCACTGAAGTAACTTTATTTTATAAGGTAAATTTCTAAAAAAATTAAAAGGTTTAAAAAAAGGCCTTGCCGTAAATAAAAACAGAAACTTTTCATGTCCATTACGTGCAGTTTTAATTTCAAAACAAAACGTTATAGAAACGTTTTGGTAGGAAATTTAGACTTCTTTAATTTTGTATAGATTATAATTTTCAATAGAATTGATAGTTGTGGAGATGGGAATTATTGCAGCTGGAAATGCTTATGGGGATTATTCGGTAGAATTGATATATGCACAAAACGTAGAAAAAACAGTTTTAAACAGGCCCCTGAACCTCGGCTCACACATTTCAGCCCACAATCTTCGGCCCATACATTTCACGATTTTTAGTTTAATGTTCGGAAGGAACAAACGAACAATCATGTAAGTTTCAAAATGCCTGGATTTTTTCACTCGATTTGTCTAATTTGATTGGGCTATGAATCGTAGTATCATGTAGAGAGTGTTGAATCCCGATGGGAGGAAAGGATCCCCACCAATAGCGATAAAACAAATCATCTGTGAAAAATATTTGTTTTCAATCTAGTTACCCATGGGCCATATGAAGCTTGTGCAAGCATGCGGTTGAAATTACTTCTGCTTCACTAATATTCATTAATCCTTGATTCCTGGTATGCTGTTTCAATGAAGCAGAGGGAATGTAAGTTCCACCTCTATGGCGAAGATCTGGTACTCGTAGAAACGCTGTAGCTTTACAAAGCTTTGCACAAAAAATGATTCCTTTAACATTTATTGCAAATTCGCGTCAGTAATGTTCCGTTTCGACGTATAAATGTAGTAAAAGGTATCGAAATATGTAGCAGTAAGTAAAATATGAAAAAGAATGAAATATCAAAATGTATAAATTCAAGTAGATACCATGTAATAGTAAGTATATACTATGTAATACAGTTTTTTGTTAAGATGATACGGTGTTATCAGGCAGTGCGTCGGTAAACGAATTGCAAGTATGATTTTTCTGCATTGCTAACAAAATAGTAACTCGTCTTTACCTCTTCTCCTACCAGTACAAGGAAAATGAGAGTTCAACAAAACGTGCGCATAGTGAAGCTACATTTACATCCAGAAGAAAAACAAGGGGACATCTCAGCATTTGCTCAATGGATCAGAGAAACTGGATTTATTTAACACTACATTAATCATACTAATACTACTAATAATAATGCTGTTAATAATAATAATAATAATAATAATAATAGTAATTTCATAACAATAAAGGCTTGATATTGATAATTTCATGGCGAAGTTGGAGTTAATTTTTGTTGAAAGTGCGGAAGCGCTGGCAATGCGAGTAGTTTCGGTGGAGGACCGGCAGCGAGCGGCGCCTGGCGGGGAAGCGCCGCGCGGGGGCCCCGCGGGGCCACGTGTCGCGATTGCGACCCCGCCCTCCCGGCCACGTCACGCGAGCCGCTTCCAGCCACACCCACCGCCCCGCGCGGAAGGGCGCTAATGGAGGCGCCCTCGCAACCACCCTCGCCCACACGTTCTCCGATGCCATCCTCACCTGCGCTTGCGCCTTCCATTCGCCTCCATTCTCGTCCCCTTCCGTCTAGCCCGCCCAGCCCCTGCTACCGTCCTCTCCTCTGCATCTGTCTCCGAGCGTGCTTTTCCCAGCGCCCTCTCCCTCGCCCTCGCTCTAAACGTCGCCCTCTTCCCATCGCCCCCAATGTAGCGCTTGCTTCCGCCGTCGCCCTGCCGCCTGCTCTTCCCCCCCCACCCTCGCACCTACTCTTGCGCTCACCTTCCCGCTCGACTCTCTCCCTCTGTTTATATCCGACTGCGCCGCTCTAACAAAAATGGAATAGGTCGTAGGCCAATACTTTGTTACTGTTCCATTAAGTGTACGGTTTGGAATGGACAAGACACCAATAGACGAATACTGATATCTAAAGAAAGATATTTTCAATATCTAATATCAAGAGTCGCGTATAGCCGATACTATTTACTTTTGTTCTTAAACATCCAAGTTACGCCCCACGAACGTTGAATCCAGTAAACAGAAAATTATGGATGAATTTCCATAATAATAAAACTCTTTCTCGACACGTTGTTCTGGAGCTCTTTTCCCTTGCTCTCAGATCTCTGAACGCTAAAAGGATAAGGCAGCATCAGAAGCCTCGCCCCCTTTTTCAGCGCTTCCTCGCAGGTAAGCAACTTTACGAGCTATTGCCAGTTTTCACGAAGCTCCGTACCTCCTATCTCCAGACGCCGAGATAGGGCACGCGGTGCACGCTTCCCTTCCTCCCTTCCCCTCGTCACGTCACCCCCCCCCCCACTCAGCTCTCCCCGCTCTGCCGCACCCTGCCCCGCACACTCCCTGACTCACCCCGCGTCATCTCGCTCCCTATGCGTGCGTCTCGCTCTGTTCCAGCCCGTTCCTACTACCACGTCTCACCGCGCCCCGCCCACTTAGTTACGTCTCACTCCATCGCCATTTCTTCTCCTCATATCGTTTCCTCCCGCCTCGTCTCACCCTGCCCACCGTGTTCCGCCTCATCCCGTCGGCTTCTCTTCCCATGGCCCCGCTGCGTCCCACTCTCCACCCGCCATCCCCTTCGCACACGAACCTGTGTGCACGCCAGGCGCACCGGGATGACGCCTCATGTCTGGCAAGTTGCGTCGAAGGCGGAAGTTCAAATTGCCAACTTCACTCCGCCTCTTCAGGGACTGGCTTCACTATTCAGTTTGGCCCTTGACACTTTGAAATATGATGTAATACATCCTCCTCGAGTAGGGAACCTACTAACATAAAGAATAAACATTGAAACACGCCATTTGTGGCACAGAAAATTAATTTAAAGTAACTGCACTTATTAATGAAGTCTTTGCATTGCAGCATTCATATTACGAAGAATTTCGCTTACATGTGTGTGTTCAGTGTTTTTTGAAAAATAATTTCCCCAATAATACTATAATTCAATGAGAAATTCCTTAAGAGAATATTGAATGCTTACTACTAAATCAAAGACTGTTACTTTCCTGGCAATAAAATAAGTTTAAGATGTGTTGAGCATTCGACCCTTCTATCGCAAAGTGTGTTAACAAAGTAGTAGAGTGGAAATTGGACTGAACCACTGAGACACTCCTCAAGTTGTATTTTCGCGCGGTAACAAAACATTTTAGAAACCGTTGTGTAGTAGAATTTCTTAACCCTCTTAAGATATTATTTTCTTCGAGTAGTTTTGAGTTTGGATATGTTGCTTCCATTCTTATTATTAACATGTAGTTCTACGACATTAGTGATGCAACCAACCAGAAAGGCTTTCCTTCTTGTTTGTCTTTGCCGCTGCTTCCGTATCTTTTCATTCGCTGCTTCTTTTATGTTTCACACGTGGGAACACCGGATACGTTGGCCGCAACTTCTTACGATCAAAACAGTTTAACGCAAACAAACATTTCCTGATGTAATTCAGTTCGCTGTAACGTGAAGGACTTTTGAGTTTCATTTTCGTAGCTTCTCGCTTAAAGTAAATATTATGCTAAAGTCTCCATAAAGTTTTATCGAGCATATATGTCATGCTTGTATTACGAAGAAATTACCAGTCGACAGCTTAATAGGTGTAGAATAAATTCCGCTGGCCTGCGCTGATTTGATGCTTTTGATAAAATTCTGTGCTTATATAGGATTCAGGTTTTCTTCCTGATTAGAAATTATTATTTTATATCTTTTATAGATTTTGCAAACTTTACTTCTTTTTTATTTTTCAAAGTGACGGTTTGCAATACTGTTCTGTGAAATAATTATGTAATCGATACACACAAACGTGTGTGTGTGTGTGTGTGTGTGTGTGTGTGTGTGTGTTGCGGGTTTTGAGAAAATGATGAAAATGAACTAAAGAAAACTCGTAGTTATTTTTCACATTATAATAGTGTGATGTGAAGACAACATTCTAGTGAGATGAGCAAGACAAATTAGAATTGTTGAAAGAATATGGTACGTGGAGACCTTGCAATTCATGATAAATAATGAAGACAAGCGTGGTATAAGGAAGTATTTCGTGTTGATAACGTCTTTTGATCTCTTTTCATTTCTCTCTTCTCTCAAATGAGAGAAATAGTGAAACAACATTTATTATCACGAAATTTTAAGGAACGATAGAGAAAGTCTGGCAGCATCCACGAGAATCATTTTTTTTTCCGCAGGCCTATGTTATTTATGATAAAGATTGATAAAAAATGTTCCGGCAGTTTGGTTGTAACTCTCAACTGTGTCTCTCTTGCATTTCAACCAAATGCCGCCGGAAATACGTCTCGAAGAAATACCTTATCCACATATTGATGTTTTCATTGAATGTTTTTGAGTACACATGTGTATACAATCTATCTCGGGCACGTTTGTTGATGTTTTGAGGCGCGACCATTGTGCCTTACCCACCCGTCAGACCGCCCGCCCGCCCGCCGACCTGCTTGTCTGCCCGCCACGTTCCTTACCCACTCGCCCCCCCCCCCCGCCCCCCCCACCCGCCCGCCCGCCCTCTTGCTCACCGCCTCCCTTACCCAATCGGTCTAAACAGACCCGCCCACACATCCACTCCCAGCCTCCCTTACCCACACGGCCGACCTTTCGCCCGCACGTCCACTCGCCCGCCCACATGCTCTCGGCCTCCCTTACCCACTCGGCCACTCACCCGCCCGCCAGCTGACCTGCTCGTCAGCCCGCCCACTTCCTCCCCGGCCCCCCGCCCGCCCACTCGTCCGTCCATCCGTCGCCCCGCGCGCCGTGCGGTCGCTGAGCCCGTGGACCGGAATCGCGGTGGCGGCGGCGACGGCGGCGTCTTACATAACACGGCTGCCCTGCGTTCGTTATCCGAAATCGATACCTGGCGGTGGTGGCGCGATGGGCGTGGTCCCGTGACCCTCGACCTCTCTCGTCCCCACCTCCGCCCCCGGCCCCCGGCGCGCGCGATCCCGTGGTCGCACGCCCAGGCCCCGCCCCGCCCGCTTTGGGACGACAGCGCACCCGCGCGGGTGTGGGTCTGGGTCTTCCACGCCGCCCCGACTGCGCTCTGCTCACTGCGTTCGCTGCCTGGGGAACTTGAGCAGCTCAATAAAAGACCATTAAAATACATTCGCTATTAAGGGCAGGGAAGGAGATCCCCACTACTGTCAAGAAAAGGTACTGGTGATAGTTGATAAGGCAATGTTCTAACATTTCAGAATATTTCTTCGAAAAATTAATTTTCAATTTAATAATAAAATTAATTGTGATAAAAATATAGGAGCTGTCTGGGCTGTTATATTTCAGAAAAGCAGAACACACGAGGCTTTGCGAGGTGTTATACAGAAATGGGAATTTTTTTAGAGAAAAATTTTACAAACGTAATTTTTAAATGACCCCCGAACAGATCTCTTCATCACTGTGAATAAAGTTACGGGAAACGATCCGAAAATGACGGGAGGCGTGACACACCGAACGTTTTCCTCATTACCTTCTTTTGTCTTGTGAACCAATTTAATATCCCAAATTGTTGGACGTGTGAATGTATCCAACATGTCTAGGAAAAATTTCGGTCTGCCAAATATCCCCTCATTTTTCAATTTTATTTTCCTTTGGAGGTTCACAACTTTCATCTGACATATTTACGAAGGTTCTGCCCTCGTGAAAAATAGTTCCGAACGTGCGTCTAGAATATCTGTCTTTCTGTATGAAATTTGAATATTTACCTGTACTTTCATCTCATTTTCCTTGGCAGTACTTAAGAGTTTTTTTTTAATTTGATCCATATATGAGAATTTCTTTTTTTTAATTGTATAACTTCAAGAAGAAATTACGCGAACACAACTCGTTGTTTTTCAAAGGTTCTAATTATTTAGATGGCATATTATTTAGTAATAAATCTCCATCATCTATATTGTCCTTTACAATGTTGAGTTTTTGTAATTTTCGAAAATCGATTGCCGAAAATAGGTCCTGCACAACTTATTTTACTGTCCTTTACTTCTAGGAAAAATATTAAGGGAACATTTGGAGCCGTTTTTAAAATATTTGTTTAGAAATTTGAATATACTACACGCATAATACTGCAAAAACTAGACATATTTACTCAAAAAATGTACATGACCTTACTTCTAGATTTATCTTGATCAACAGATTTCACGAAAGGAACAAATCTCTATCTTCAATAGCGCCGCAACACTACAGTACTTTCTCTTTTCTGCGTAAGTACGGAGTAAGGTGAGAAAGTAAGTGCTACTCTAGCCCGAAGTATGGAATATGCAACGAGACGTTATGCCGCTCATTCAGATCCCTTTCCCGACTCCATCGATCATCGGGCCGTAATTTTTACTTGGATGTAATTTGTTGGGAAAATAGATGCTAGTTTACATGAAAAGAGTACGAACCCATAACATTTTATATGAAGGTTAATTTTACCTAACTGTAGTGTAATTGGATGCATTGTAGATATTTGTGAAACCATTAGCTCTTTGATTGTCATATGTTTTCTGAATCATTACAATGTCCATATTCTGCATTCCAGAAAAATAAAGGCAGTTTGACACATACAAGATTCTGCAACTGAGCGCCCAACGCCAGTAGCCGAGGTGGTAGTGCATAGTGGAACAATTTTCAAACAAACTTATCGTTCTGGACTAAAAGACATACCCAGTGGATTGTGGATATAGTATGAGGTCGCTCCTTCTCAAAAGAGTTTTTTTAAATTTCGAAGTAATGAAGTTCATTGGATCTCATGGGGTGGACTGAAGTATTTTTCTCTATTTCGATATCTTTGAGATATTCTACAAAAATCTTGTTACAAAAGTAGGCATGTTGCGACCGCAAGGCATATAAGATATACTATAATATATAGAAATTTCAATCGCTTTCAATGTAATGAATCCAATATCCTTGGGATTGTCTAGGATTTTCATATACGTGTTTAGTTATCCCTTATGCTGGGTAGCGTCTATCAATGTTTTCTCGTAGTTAAAATTCTTCAACAGCGAGCAACATTTCCACCGCGAAATTCCTGTAGTATTGCGTGCCTTATTTGGATGGATATGACTATTTTTCGTTTAGCTGTGACAGTTTTTGTTCTGTATATTCATCAAAGTCTCTCGGAGATTCTGTCATTTCCCTGTGTTTTACTAAGAACATTTTATCTACCCACCACTCGTCAACGCTTATGTATAAACCTGAACTGACCATCAAGTTTCCTTTCTGTGATCTTGACGAGCAACCGAAGTGCGGATCGCTGGAAAGGGGCAGGAGAGGGTTGAAGCGAGAAGTACGGATGCTAAGGATCAGGTGCGGAGTTTGTTTTCAACGCGAATCCAAGAGATGGTTGGCTTGAAAGACTCGTCACTCATTGTCAGCCCTTCCAAGTCTGAAAGACGTCCTCTGTTCGCCACGCACGTATCGAGTTGAGACAAATTTTCGTCTCTACTTCCCGCGTTAGGTCCCTTACTTTCTCTTTGACCAGAATGTTTTCAACTTCTCCGCGTCAAATCTTCCTTCAATTTCTGAACACAATAATAATAATATGTATACCTCCCTTCCTTTTACTCGGCGTAAGGTGGAATACGCGCGAGTGCAGAGGGAGCGTCCGGTTATGTGCCAAAGTAGGTCCTGTTGTTTACATCTTTACTAGAGTGGAATAATATTCCTTTCCATGTACGCGTTCGTTGGTGAAGATCACAAGAAGCACTATGTGTACGTGTGCAGATAGCATCTGGAGGTAATTGCTTTTATGAAGTTAATCGAAAATTATTCTTCCTAGAGATGGTTCAAGGATTTGTTGCGAAATATATTATGAACATTTCTTTTGGTTGTAGATGTACGAGGTATTATTCAATTAATTAATAAGAGTAAAATGAATTATTCGTTACTAACCGGTGGTTTAATTTTTTTTAAAAATCTAAATTGTGATGGAACTAAAAGTATCGATTTAGTTAATTCTGTACGTGACTGAGATAAAACATTTCATCTATTTAGTAGCCAATCTAGTTGATATGATAGGCATTGGTAAATTACTGATCCGATATAACGATGAGATTATATTCATAATTTTCCCACGTCGCGTCGCATCATGAATAAAACATGAACATTAGAGCGTGTTTATACAAAACATGAGGCGCATTAGAGCATTAATAAAAAAAAATCTGGATTCAAATTACATTTTTAATTAATCCATTGTGTAGCTGTTATTTTAAACGTTATCAATCTCTGTTTTTGCATTTTTGCGCGTTTTCTTTTAAACATTTACTTTATGTTTGAGGACAATTCGGAGATGTTGGTTGTTCGGATAGAAACAACGCGAGTGAAATGTGAAACTTATTTGACATATTCTTCTACCACCTTCACCATTAAGGAATGGTGTTCTACAACCATATGACACCAACTTGTAACCAGATGATCAATGTCAATTGCAAATTTCGTTTTCTACACGATTTGCACCGACCATCTCGGCGAATCCGTGAAGGCACCCACGCTTGCTACCCATGACGAGAGATAATAATAATAATAATAATAATAATAATAATAATAATAATAATAATAATAATAATAATATTCATCATCATCTAGAACTTTTGACAAATCCGAACACTAAATAGGCGCCCGTTTTCTAAACGCTTTCGTGCGAGAATAAACTTTAGATATGCGGACTTCTACTTCATGGTACAAAATTTCAAATTGTTTGCTGTATAAAATGAGAATGGTATTTACAGAGATTTGTTATAGAAATTCATTTTAATGAAGTGTTCTTTTATGAGTTTTTAATGTGTGTGAATATACTTTAAACATTTTCTTTCAGTGTAATGTACTGCTCGATCCTCGGTGTTCGTGGAAATTGAAGCGACGTCGGTTCGTCGGGGAAGTAGGTTTGCATTATTATTTCACGCTGCTCCAAGCAGTTTCTCAATAGCGTGGTGCACGATTTCGTCTTTTGGATATTTTACCTGTGCACATCATCTTTGATTTCATCGGTGCTTGGAAAGGACGAAGAGAAGACGCTCTGATTTCAGGTGCATATACCAGAACGGCGATATATACAGCATTAATGTAACAAGAGCAATAATGAACGTCAAGTCGATACGCTGCTTTTGAAAATGGTAGTTTTGTTGACAATATACTACAGAGAGAAGGATCATTGGGCATTATTTAAATGTTTTCTTTGTTCATAATCGACTTTCGACTATATCATTTAGACTACCAAATTGAAACCAAATATTAAACGTTTTTGTTAATAGGAAATACCTTTATTAAGAACATAGAATCGTAGAGAGAGGAGATATACAATATTTATTTATAACCAGTGATATACTTTTATCTACAAAAAAATACAAACACTTTTTGTTTAACTGAAACCAATATTATTTCTGTTTACTCTGTCGCACGTTCCTGTAACGTCATTTGTGACTTTTCGAAAGTTGCTCTACCTCATCACCATTCGTCAGTTTAATTTTTGTGTTGTTTAAGACAAGTGTTGTGAAAGAGGTGCTGACTCGAAGGTCGTGAGAAAATAAGATACGGCATTGTAAAAACTGATTACGTGAACAGTGCGTTTTTTAGTGTTACCGAACTTTAAAAGTACGTAATTTCTCTTCTGCGCAAATAATGTTATTTGCAGTGATATAACTTAGTTTTAATGTACTGTTTTTCCTGTCTGGCACCTTTCTTTTAATTCTAAATTACTGGAAATAAACTTTTTACAGTCATTTTTAATGATCTTCCTCCCTTATAGATATTCAACGTATGTCACTGCGATTCGCTCTTATTATTTTTTTTTTTTTCACAGCTCGCGCCGAAATTAATTTTATCAACCTTTATTCAAAATATTGATAACTATGTTTTTTCGTTAAAAAGGTTATAACATTAAAGACAAATTGCTGATAACTAAAGAGTAAAAGATGACTAATAATGCAGTCTATTAGACTTATTTAATATTATGTTATTCCATTAATTCTATCCATACGCGATTGAAACATTTATTCGTAAATGGTTCAAGTTTGTTCTCTCTTTGTTGTTTTCTCTGTATAGAAACAGTTTTGATTCGAACAAGTTCAATGTGGTAATTTTCCATTGTCCTTAAAAAGTTAGGAATTATCTAGGCCATGTTTTTTTTTTTCAGAACCGCGACCATTTTGACAAATTTATAACGGAAGTTGATCCGAAATGAAATGTTAGATTTGACTTTCCCATTGAGAACAATGTCAGTTTGGATCACGTTTCGCCTGTGCAAAACTTCCATCAGTGACCACCAGTGAGTTCCCTCCAATGAGCTCTTCCCATGGATAGTGGATATCTGATATATTTTAAAAAAATCTATTCTTCTCAATTTTCAATTAATATTGCCAGGTTTGTGCTGAATTTCAATTCCCTCTTCCTTAGCAGCTGGTATTATATATCGTATCGTCTCACCTCAGGCGAAACAAACTTTCTGATGAAAATAAGAAACCAGTTGATTGAAAATGTGAAGATTGAGTTTACTTGACTTCCTCTGTTCAGTATCTGTCTGCGGATATTCTTTTTGTAAGTTTCATTTCCACCGAAAAAGGCAATACCATTTGTTTCGATATTAATTTTCTTGTAACATTGTGGGGTAATATAGTTTCTTTTTCTCCAGATAACTCTTTAACGGGTTAGTGTTGTTGTCGGTTTTTTTAATTAGCGGTATGTGGAGACCTTTCTCCCCCATACTCCCCATAAAGAAAAATAAACGAATGACACGGTTCACGCGTGGAAATACTTCCCCGAGGATTCCCTCGTGTAGACACTGCACGTATCGTCATCGCCCGTTTCTCCTCCCCCTCCCCCGTTCATCCCTGCTCGTCTCCGCCCGCGTCGCCTTCGCCCCGACTCCCCCACCTCTGCCTCCCCAAGACCCGCGTTCGTTCTGCCTCCTCCCCTCCTTTCCATCTCTTCCCCCACCCGCGTCCCCAACGCTTCGCCTCCCCCCCCCCTCCTGTCCAACCATACCCTCGCACTGCTTCCTTCACCCCCGACTCCGCCAACCCTATGCTCATCTCTTTCCGTGATCCTCTCCGCCTTTTCCTAACCTGTTCCCCGACCCGTTTCCATCCGCCTCTGATCATCTCTGTCGACTCTGCCTCTTCCTCTCCCACCTCTTACCTCCCTCCGCCTCAACACCCACTTCCCAACAAATGTCTTATCCGCTGCCCTCTTTCCTACCCCTCGACGCAAGCAATGAGCCAGCTTCTCCACCGTTTTCCCCTGGCCTAATCAACCCTTTCCTTATTTCACCTCCGCCCCCTCTCTTCTCGGTGCGATCCATCTCCCCGTAGTCCCAGTGATATCCTCTGCGCGAAACGCTTTTGCAGCTGGCCTTGCCCGGCGCTATTACACTTGCTCTGAATTTTAAAAGTGCCTTCGTTATCCGCTTTCAGTTCATTACTTCGCTCCTCCGGCTTCCTTCGCGGAGAGAAGTTTTTCAATAGCAATCTGTCCCCCGGGTCTCCGTCGCACTCGTTACAAAGAAGCCCGCGCGCTGGTCCAGGAAGCCAGCACGGACGGCTTCGGCGCTGCCAGCGGCCTTGGCACTTGTACCCGGCTGTTACGTGCCCTGCTCCCCACTTCTGCTGATTTTCTGCTCCTTCAGCCGCATTTAGCCACAATTGAAATTTAACAATCTATCTTCAGAAATTGTAACGGAAGTGCTGAACCTTGATGACTTTGTAACTGTATCACAGTGTTACTTGTATCAGCCTGCACATTGAACTTTCAAAAAAATGAAGTGTAATCTGACGAACTTCAGTGTGGAAGAGTAGGATAGGGATGAAACCTCTTGTACCCTTTCGCCAACTTCTTAGCCTAGCTGCTGCTTGCAGTAACATGCAATCTCAGGAACAAATAATCATCTAATATCTTCTATACGACCCCTTCTCGTTCTTCATTTCCTGCGTCTCCTGTGAGACAATCATCGACTTTTTCCCCTCCCCATGACGTGTCTTAAAGACCCTTGGCTTAGACCCTTTCAAGTTGTATTTTAGAGAATCGTAATTACTAATACCAATTTATATTTTATTCCTATATTTTTTTTCGATAAATGTATTTGTAGATCCTCCTCTCTGCTATTTTTCTTCACACTGTGAAGGCGTGTAACAACAAATGGAGCGCCGCCCTGCCAGCCTGCAGTGCGTTGATTTTGGGTTCCGGCTCCGAAGTTGGTTGGCGCCGAGCAACGCCGCCCCGCACGCGTGCCCTGCTTTTGCTGAGAGAAACAGGGTGTGAGCCTTCTGTGGCCTCGGGCGGCGGCGGCCGAGGGGGGGGGAGAGGGGGAGGCACGCGAGGCATCGGCGGGGGCGGGGGCGGGGGCGGCGGCGGCGCCGCTGCGCTGGCGTGATGCGCCATCCACCGCCGCGCCCCTTTCCCCGCCTTTCCGTGCATGCGGGGCAGACAGGCTCCGTCAATACGCCAGGCAGCGTGACGTTTCTTTCTTTCTTGCTTTCTTTCTTCGGCCTTGGTCTTCCGGCGTCGACGCGCTGCGATGCATCTTTAACAAGCCGCCCTTTCCTAGGTAATAGGCAGGCGGTTGCCGACACTCCGAAGCTAGCAAACGTTTCTGGATTTCATGAACATATTTTCTATTTCTCCGCAGTGGGTAGATGGCGTTCAGATACATCATTCGGAACATTGTCCCACCAGATATAATAAATTAAATGAGCTTTATTTCAATAATATATATAATATATAATATTATATATGTGTATATATATATATGTGTGTATATATATGTATATATATATATACATATATATATATATATATATGTATATGTATTTTATCCAGCCGGTTACTCTTAACGTCCCGATGGGTTGCTTATTCGACTATACACTTGCGGGCTTTTCTGATTTGGGGTCACCAGAACGCCAAACCCTCCGCGACAACATGAGAGGCGGGGGAGGAACAGCCATGCCCTAGGCGGAACTGGAACGCGCGATCCGACTGAAGCGCTGACTGATGCTCTTGGCCACGGCGGCCAACCAGATCGATAAATTCATATTTTATACTGTAAATGTTTCATAACTTCTAGAAACAATTTATACTTGTACAATGACACGATGTAACAATTTACATATACTTTATTCTTGGGGGCGCAAATGAACGAAATTCCGACTGAAAAAGTTTTGATTGTAACACACATTCTTTAATAATAGACATATTTCAAACAAATTCTGAATTGCAAGCAAAGTCTAGTAAATAAAATTTAGTACAGAGCATGTCATGTAGAGTGTCACAGAACATGTGTTCAGGACTAATATAAAAAATATATACATTAAAATATTTTCTATTTTTTATGTAAGTAGTAAAAGTCGCAAGTTTAACCTATAAAACTTCTGAAGGTAACAAATACCTATCCGAATCAACTGTTATTGAGAAAAATGGACGGAAGGAAGGAAAGAAACAAGGAAAATAAATTTTTAAAAAAGACATGCTGGTCTAGAAGACGTCCTACAAAGCAAATTATTACACATTCAAGAGAATTGTTAAACGGGACACTTATTAATTTGCTATTGAATGATGTGAACTACTACGTATATTGCTTCATCCTGTTTTGTAACTGATCATATTCGTATTAATCGTCTGAATATATATATTTCCCTGTCAGGAAATGTCGTAAGCCCAGACAGTTGCGATCGACTAGCTACGGAAAAATTGGATTCCGTTGTGCTGATACACTATTTGAACAGCCACCACTTGATGCATTCCAACTGGTTCCTACACGTCATATCCGCTGTGGCAGTAAAATCACTTACTATATGCTCAGTGCGAACTCAAGAGTTCTCGAGGCCCTGACCTTTTAAAAAATTCATTTCTGTCTGCCACTTGGCCCTAATAACTGTCCATTGGCAACCTGCGATCCTTCTGCCAACTGTACTCCCCCTGCTCCAACCTAAGGGACTACTTCCTTCTTAAATAATGGAACGTTTCTTACTTTGCAGTATTACAGGGCTCGCAGTACGTCGTACGGAAGCGCGTACTCTTTTGAACTCAAACAATGCTTGTAGTTCAACGCGGTTTCTCTGCTTCTAATCATCTCTTTCGACTCACGACTGGTTAGCCTTTTGTTTAAAGCACGTGATATTCCCACGAAGAGAACGTTCAGCTGTAGTTTTCACCTAAATTGTGTATAAGAGCGTATCTTTGGGCTCCGAGTTGTAAGTAAATACTAATTAATTGTTTTCCGGACACTCCAACAACACTAGGGTCATTAGTCTCATTAGTTTATTATTATTATTATTATTATTATTATTATTATTATTATTATTATTATCCCGGGAGATGTCGGTGTTTCATTCTCGTGCCGGATGGTGAGATCTGGGCCTGCCCTGAGGCTTGTGGGTACTTCTCCTTCCGGGTATCTCCCCCAGCTTCTCCCGCCCCAGTCAGGACAAGCTCTACTGATGTGTAGTAGTGCAGATGTGTGGTAGTTTAAGTGCGTGGGAGTAAGGGAAGATGATATAACAAGGAACAAGGCAAGATCGCGCGCTCCATGATCCTGCTATCCCATGACCCATGACCATGCCACGACTACTGCTCCGATACTCGCCTGGAATTGGATAGAAAAACCGTGGAACCAGAGAATGCGCGAAAAACTTCCGGGCACCAGAGTATTTTCCTCCAGAGAGCGCCGCTGATTTCCTCCTACCTTAGTAGCTAGCATCGAAAATTCACCACTGTGAAGTCGAACCCAAGGATCTCCCCGTCAAAGTCGCTGCAGAAACAGCGACAATGCTGCCACTTCAAACTGCCTGTGCACTTCTAATATTTCACCTGTGGATATTGTTTGGTGTTACCGTTATCATTATCATGATACAAGGACACCCCTATAGAAAATTTTATGAAATGAAATTGAAATTTCAATGAATACGAATGCCTTGTTATCTTTTTCTTCATAGTGGAGGTGCTTTACGGGTACCTACGATATTGGTCATCATCTGGAGTTGACCAGATTTAATAACGACAAAAATAACTGTAGGGCTGAAAGCGGTGATGAGGATGCCACTATGCAGTCGAAATGCGCGGTATGGTCTCATTGGCATAGTATCGTAAGCAATACATTAGAGATGGGTCAAACTTGTCGCGTACCTCGTACAAGCGACAAAATCATCCGTGCATGATCAGTACTCAGGTGCTGTCGGACCGAGGAGTTGACACAAGTTCATATGCGCTGTACTACATCTCGACCATACCTGTAGGCAGATTACAGCTATTAACGTTGTTAGACCGAAAACAAGCACATAAACATCTGAATCTGATATTTGTATTATCGGTGTGAGCTTTTCAACCTTTTCGTTCCATTTTCTTTTAAGAAAAAAATCCTTATAAACAAGATGTACCCTTTCTTGGAATAAGTGTGCTCAAACGCCACGTATAGCTTTAACTTGTGCGTTTCGATTGTTATTAACCGACAGCGGTCTGATAAAATCCTTAATAGTCGTTGACCGTTAAGAGTGACTTTTCGTTCTTCATTTTTGTTTGGTTGGCCTATAAGTCGATTTTACTATTACGAAAACCCGATATAAAAATTCATTTCTAAGTATCCTCATTATTCAAGTGCGTATTTAAGAAAAACATTATTGTAATACTCCTATTGCGAAAAGTGGTGTTTTTGGCGAGCTTTGGGGTGGAATCCCCCCCTTGTGCGGAGGCACGGGGCGGAAGCGGGGGTTAGCGCGCGCACAGGTAGCCGGCGCGTGGCCCAGCGGCGGCGGCCCCCGTGGCGCGTGCGCACACGCGAAGCCCCGCCCCCTCCTGCGCCGCCCGCGCCGCACTCGCCCGAGCAGCGACTGCGCGGCGGCGGCGGCGGCGGCGGCAGAGCGCAACGCGCTTCGCTTCTCGCGTGCAGCGCCCGCGTCGCGTCGCGTCGCGTCGTCCGCCGCCGAGGTCTGGTCGCGCGTTCGCAGCGGGGGTCCGCGCCTCCACCGGCCTGCCAGCGCGCCGCCGCGACCGCCGCAGCCGTCGCTGCTGCTGCTGCTGTTAGCTGCGCTCGGAGCTGCGTCCAGGGGCCCGCAGCAGATGCCCATGTCGTGCTTGTTTGCCCACGGTAGGCGGCCGCCGCATGCGTCTTCTCACCCCACCTGACCCCGCCTGGCCACGCTTACCGTTCCCTCGCTTCTACTGTTGCATGCCCATTCGATTATGCGAATATTCTTCCGTTGTCTCTCACGGCCTTGCTGAGATGCCAATCGCATTGATTGGGGTAGGCCCTTTACCCGCTTTCCAGTTGATTCATTTGGAGAGTTTTCTATTAGTCAGATATTTTTGACGGGCGTGTGTGTGAAATCATGGTTATGTTTGTTGCTGGATTCCATCCTACAAAATTTGAATCAATAGAAGCATCCTAATATGTATTTCTCTCTCTTGATTACCGTTGTGAAATGTACCTATCGCAGCCAACCTGCATAATGACAAGCATAATGAAGTGCCAATAAGTGTCATCACGACCCTCCTTCGCTAGTAACAAGTTCCGTTAAACTGCGGACGAGTGAAGTGCCGCGCGCGGGCGTTTATCGCCCCTAATTCGCGTAGACGCGGCGTGATTGATGCGCGCGCGCGCCGCGTGTGTGTACTCAGACGTCAGTCGCGTTGTTCCGATAGCGCGAGTGTGCGCAGCCGTGGGAGAGAGATCGCGTGGGGCCGGCGCGTCACGTGCGTGCGCGCGCCGCGCCGCGCCGCCCGGGCCCGCTCTGCTCTGCTCTGCTCTACTCTGCTCTGCTCCTGCGCACAGCCGCCGCGCACTGCACATGCACAACCGCCACGTTCAATCCGGAAGCTAGCCCAACATTCTCGAATCTTTGCAATTCTCTATCCCTTCGAATTCACCATAAATAACAATAATAATAATAATAATAATAATAATAATAATAATAATAATAATAATTCTGGAAGATAATGATAAATTGCCATTATTGTAGAAACTTTTTAATTTTTGACCGCACCCTCTTATATTTAAAATATGAAATGTTGATCAGTAGAGCTAAAGCAGTAGATTTAAAAATCAATTCTGTACGGATGTAATATCGACGGCTCTTTTGTTTAAAATATTATAAATACGTGGAATAATAAATTATAAATATATGTAAAATTATTAATTGTAATTCTTGTCCAGCTTTTTCAATACACATGCGTACTATTACCCATACACTTTTTTTATTCTTTAATAATCCCAAATATACTCTGAGAAGTTTCACGTACTGGGTGACAAGTGAACATTGTTTAATATCTATAAAAATAAGCACATCTAAGTTTTTCCTTATCTCAATAAGAAGGTCCAAATGGAATACACCTAAGGCTTAGAATTGACTACGAAAGAAGTTTTAAAATTACACGTTTCAAAAGTTTCTAACGACAGTTTTCGAATTTCAGATTAGAGCATTCAAATATCTTCACCTCAATTGGCAATCCATATAGCTGTCCATTTTTCTCTTTAATGATGATGTAATGTGTTGTTGATGTAATGTGATCATGTTTCTGTTTCATAATGATTTTTCTTTTTCATATTCATGTAAAGGGAACACAATCATGGCGTTTACATCTGCAGCTATGATTTTGTTAAATAAAACAAAACAAAAAAACAAATAAAACAAAATTTTAAAAAAGGAGAAGGGATGTCCAAATGCCAGGATGACAAAATGCACAGCACATGAAACGGTTCCACGTTTCCTCTCTGGGAAATGTTCTCTTTTGTCCAAATATTTGAACTTGCCGTGTTGATCTTCAGAGTAGAATTCGCTCGTTTTGCGGAGATAAGTGTACTTAACGTATCTGCCTTGTGTTATGTGCTTAAAAGAGTGCCAATGACTGTCACCCTCATTCTTTCTGATATCTCGTGACGACGTGCCCACGATGCATTGATTGAGGCTCTCAACCTTAGCGTGGGTTGACAGGATTTCATTTCTATTCAATCATTGATGAGGTTGTTTTTGGCAAGGCGAACTTCTGCAAGTCTCCATTGGCTTTCTCCTTTAAAATCCTCAATCTTATTGAACAAGAGAGCTATTTTCGTTGTTAATTTCTACGTATTTAACCAATAAAGCGGCAATAAATTCAAAGGTAATTTAAAAAATTACCCGCTTTCATCCAAATCGTTTGCCTCAATCGTCCAAGCTAAAGAAAAATAACAACAAAAAAACAACTTTTTCTTGGAATAGGTTTAAGCCGTGAAGAAAAAGGCGTAACAAGTTTAATGATCAAGAATGGGCCTGTAAGTTTCCTGTGAGAACATTCTAATATTTTCCAGCGCTACTAATTATTCTGTCGTCTAAAATTAATTTCATCTATTTGGACTCGTGCGAACCTTCCTCACTTTGCTAATCATTGTGTCAAAACTGAAAATAACTTCGGTAACTTCGAACGGCTTGGCTCCGAACTGTGCATTAACATCGAATAGGCCCGGGTCTGTGTTTGTATCCGACATATAACGTGTCAATGCCGCAGTGTAACAAATTGGAATTTTAATAATCATAGAAAAATATTACAATTGTGCACCCTTGTGTAGGAGTAGTAAGCGAGTCACCTTCATTCGTCCATCCGTCACTTACGGTTAAACCACATCCGGTCCATCAATCCAGACATTTGAGGTGTCTTTCGACGCGACTCGGTCATGGATGGACAACTAATCGGTGGTTTTGTTTTGTGTTTTGAAATCCATCGCGACGATTCTAAGTAATTTCTCTAAAAATGTAGTGGGGGGGGGGGGAAGCAACTGAAACACCTTTTGGGAGGCGGACGTCACCTATAGAGGTTATCAATAGCTCGCTCGATTCCTGCCAACAAGACTAATCGATTGGCACAATTATTATCCGGTTCCCGTTAAGATAACCTGGAAGAAACCTACAAAAACACGTGGTTTTTATGGTTTTGTGGTACGGAGTATTGTGTAAGTCGTGTATTGTCATAGATTCGTGTAAACGATGACAGGGGAGACAAGCAAGACAGAGTTGTTTGCGGAATAAAAGAAATGAATCGTGCAAAAAGAAGACAATGAGTAAAATTGTATGATTTCAGTAAACATACTAAACAAGAGTGTATAATAATAATAATAATAATAATAATAATAATAATAATAATAATAATAATAATAATAATAATAATAATAATAATAATAATAATAATAATAATAATAAAATTAATGAAAAACTTTATTCATCGATACCAGAAGGAAGTGCAAAAGCAGCGCCATCAGTAAGATAACCATAGTAACCATTACAATAACATGTTTCATTGCAACTACGGATTCATTGATAAAATGTTGTTACTCTTGACGGCATTTACCTTAAGCGATGCGAAATAATTCATCCGAATTACGATCAGTAAACGTAATTTTGTAATGAAGCAAAGAATTAAACAAGCATTGACACTTTTTCATCTAACTTTCTCTGCCTGAAAATCAACGAGACGCACAGCTAAAGTTTGCTTAAAATTTATTTATATTACGAACAAAGCACACGCGAAACACAAAGAAAACTTTTAAACGAGAAAATTTTCTCCATAGGTGCCACGATAAGGTAGTAATTACAATTAGTTCTAATATTTATTTTTCGCCTTTAGTCAATATGCTTGTTCAGCTTATCTCAGTAAGCTTTCTAATGGGAATAATTAATACTCAGCATAAGCATAAGTTACACTCAGCATAAGCTCTCTTCGGAGTTTTGTTGTCTTGAACTAAGGGCGACTCCCCTCAAAAATATAACAAAAGCTCCAAATTCGTCTCAGTTTGTAGACTGCGGCTTACATAACATAACTCGCATCACCGTTCATTTAGGAATAAGGAGGAATTAGGAATAAAGACCTAGGAATAAGAGATAAGCCGCACATCTTGTGTCTTTAAGTCTATTAAGGATTACATTTGCCACTGCAAATTGGATCGTCACTTATTATAAAAAAAAAATCCCACATTTTTCGTCTTAAATCTGCTTGATGCAGGCCTTTCGAGAAATACCCCACCAAACAATAACACATTTACGGTATTTTGTTAATGTTCTATAATTTCTTTTAACTAGTATAAAACTTACCTTTCTTTAATTTAAAGAATACAAATGTGTGGCCATCCTAACTTTCTCAAACTTCTTTATGATCTTTTGTTAAATTTTGCCATGCCACCTGGTCAACTGCACACTTACGAATTGCTGTCGCATATGTTTGCTTGTACGTTCTTGGAAATTCAGTGTCTTTCGTATGCGTGCATCTGATTGTAGGCGCGTACTTTCGGTCGACCTTCCATGCTCCACTCGTTCGTTTCTCTCGGGAAGGTATGCAGAGCTTAGGATACAGCAGTTGCGCGTCGAGCATTTCATCTCTTTTCTCCTCAAGAATTCGTTTCTCTTCCTTTCGTCCCTCAGTGGCGTGTTCATGGCTTGCCAAATAGAGTGTGCCTTGCTTGTCGAAAGTGGATGGCATGGCACGAAATGGGAAGACATCGAGTATTCAAATTCAGCGTTGTTGGGAAGGTTTGCTAAATGGTATTTTAAATTGAATGCTTTATTTCTTTCACCTTAATGCCCTGACTGGCATTAACTACTTTTAAATGAAAATGACATTTCAAAAACGTGTGTAACGATTCTTCGTGGAGTTTTCCGTTGAAGATAAGGTTGTACTTTTAACCTGATTCTTTGTGAGATAAGGTGTAGTCTGTGTACGTATCAGGACAGTTTTGCGTCAACTACTGATAGTTAATATTAATAATTCTACAATTGGAACGACCAATTTAGTTTCCGTTTGCAAGAGGTAAAGGTTTGTAGTTCTCCTGTTACGCCAATGTATTTAATTGAAATTATGTTGTATTATCATCGTGCGTTTATTTATTTACTAGGCTGTCCGGGTGACGCCGCGTCCATGGCGAAGGTGCCGACGTTTCGGTCGCCATTCTGCGACCTTCCTCAGGGCGTAAAGCCGCCCTGAGCATTTCGCCCTGAGGAAGGTCGCAAAATGGCGACCGAAACGTCGGCACCTTCGCCATGGACGCGGCGTCACCCGGACAGCCTAGTAAATACTGACTCCGGTCGCGGAAGCCTACGCTCTCAGTTAATTTATTTGTTTTCTGCAAATTATTTAATCATCTGCACCTTTGAGTACTTAACTTAGCGCGAGGCTCTCCGTGACGACAGATACTAATTTTTGTAATTTTATTTTTGAGAGAGAGAGAGAGAGAGAGAGAGAGAGAGAGAGAGAGAGAGAGAGGGAGAGAGAGATTTTTTGTGATCCTGTGACGTAATACATCAAGACACCTCCAAAGTAGTGTTTTGAATAAAAACTAGCTAATCTGGATAACAAGGTATCTTAAACAATGACCACAAAACGTGTAAATGCCGTACTGGCACGAAATAACATTTACTCATTTTTTTAATTCTTTGCCAGTTGAACATGGGGTCCCGCAGGGTTCAATCTTAGGTCTTATCATCTTTCTTTTATACGTAAATGATATGCCCTCGTCTATTAATAATTGAAGAACAGTAGTGTTTACTGATGACACGAATATTATTTGAAGAAAAGGAAACATTAAACAATACCATTTCAGAAGTTTCAATTTGGTTTCGCATTAACAAATTACAGTGAACGAAGAAAAATTGTTTCAATGCATTTTTGTGATTCAAACCGGCAATCGCGTACGCCTGTGAAAATGAACAGTACCTATTATGCATTTGAGTGATGTCAAGGTAACAAAATATTTGGGTCTCTCATTTAGTCAAACCTCAAATGGAATAACCAAACAACTGAAAGAAACTTTTTCTCAGGATCTACAAAAAATACGAAATAAAATGCAACTTTACCTTAATTGAAACGACAGCTGTGTCGCCAAACTAAACATTCAACTTAACTCATTAAAAACCGTTTCAAGAATATTCATCCTCAGACCTAACACTTCTCCCGCCATCTTAACATTAAACAGCGAACCAATAATCTGGCACCCACAGAACAGACCAATTAATATGGACACAACAATTCACTAGAAAAAACATAAAGAAACCAAAGTCAAACAAACAAAAATAAAATTACTACAACTAAAACCACAGCCATAATATTGTACTAAACCGTCTTAAGACCTCTCCTCTTTTATTCGCTTGCCCCATCTGGATTAATGCAGCAAACACTTAACATTAACAAATTACAAATTTTCCTAATCCAGTGCCTAAAGATAATTACCAACACTTCTTGGTTCGTTACCAACAACTAAATGCAGAAAGAACTATCCATCAAACCCATAGCCAACCATATCAATTACGTTTCCTCAAACTTCAACTTCTCTAAACAACAAATCTCCCCATTAAATGCACTCAACCTCGGCCGAAATCCTATACAACTAACCCGAATTAAGGACAAGTTCAGCTCCCACCTATTCGTGAAAAACGTCTCTGAAATAGTCAAATAATAGAAGTGCCTATTTGGTTCCTATTGAAGCACAGAATGTAAGTAGTAAGCAACCAAAAACATATGTATAACATTTACTGTTCGATGTATTAAACAACAAAAAATGTATTAAAATAATAGTATGCGAGAAAGTTAAAAGTATATTGCGGTCTATCAGAACATATAACTTCCATGTAAATACCTACATCCTTTATGACTATGTTTGTAAATAATTTTGTCTGATTGGTAAACCAATTTAGCACAGATTCATTTATATCATTGATAAGTTCGGAAGTCCTGAAGGGAGAATATTACGAGTTGCACCATTTTCTTTTGCTAATTATCTCTCTAATTGAAGATTGATTACCACACATTGAATGTCACTGTTACAAATCTGTTCCAGCATCGGCGTATGCATATTTGAAGTGCCCGTAATCATTTTTCAACGAAAAGAGCTGCAGGTGAATTGCCACTCACCAAACGGCGCTTCCCGTTGGCCTCCCTCTGGAGGTTATTTAAATAATAACGCTTTAAGTTCAAACTCAAAGCCAATATGTTGTTTATGAAGTCATACAACCAGAATCAATCGGCATATGTTACCTTCTCAGCTTCGGTGGATATCTTGTTACTTGCTTTAGAAACACCGATCAACTTGCTGAATTACGTTCCCCAAGGATTCGACAAACTTCCAAAATCATGAAATCGCTACTTATTGGGTTTTAAATCAGAATTTCACTTTAATATTTAACCGACGTACATTCTGGCGTCCCTACTCTCGCGAACTCAACCCAGTCTCCCTCAACAATCTTTCGTCCTTGGTAACCGACACTCCATCCCTCAATATTGTTCTTTACTACGAGGTCACATAGCATGTACATAAGTTATGTTTTCATGCCGTAACAATTGCAAGACGTATTAAATGGTACTACATCGCCGCCAGCCTTTTTCTTGATATATTTTTCAAACATGCAAATTAGTTGTCATTAATCTTTACACACTGAATAAAAGGCGTGTACTACAAACATTTCAACCGCTTCTTCCTTAACTCTCTTCATCAACGAACGTAAACTGCTTTCTGCCTGACACTCTGCCAGTGTAAACCTAACACGTTCTGTGAGACCTTGATACTCACAATGTTTGGAAGAAAAAACAACTCAAATACTGTTGTCAATGGTGTATGTGTTCTATTTCTTGAATGTGTTGAGGAGAACGTACACCAATGAGCCAGTGCATAATGACCATGTGGAAATGCAAGACACTCTTCGACTACGCAACCGGCAAAGATGGCTTAGGGTATCAACTGATGTCAGCTTGTTAACTAGGTCGAATTCAACCGCCGGGAGAATTCGAACGGCCGGCTGCTCTGAACGGTAGTTTTCCGTGGTTTCTCCGGTCAACACCAGGAGGATGCCGGAGCAGTACCCTAACAAACGGGCCACGGACCGCGCGCGATATTTCCTTCCTCTTCCTTCTTTCCTCGCCCTTTACCGAAACATACTTACATTTACATGTACTACACTACCACACTTGTAGAGATACCAGACGGTAGTTTAGAGCTTGTCCCGGCTGGGGCGGTGCCACGCTTGTAGGAGATATCTGTTTGGGGAAAAGTCACCGCAAGCAAACATAGATCGGCGCCGAATCTCGCCATACTGCGAGGGAAGAGGGAAAATCACCGCCACCTCCCCCGATAAACCCTCACTACACTCACGAGACTAATGTCCTTAGCAGATGCCGCGTCCGGAAACATTAAATTATCAATCGGCTTTAAAGCATTCAACTACAGCGTTCGGTGGAAAGTGTAATTTAGAACAATATTGCTGGGTAGCACTAGCATTTGTACCACTGTGCAATTTCTGCAACTGTAGGCCTCCAGTCTCTCCGAATCGTATGTGGCAGCCTCCGTTAACCCTAGTATCAGCACGACATGGTTGGGAAGTGGATACACGGTTGCACTTTTGGCGCGTACTTACGACACGAGACACCCAGCAAGACAAGTCCTTGTATCAATGCGCTGCGGCTGGCAAGTTGATGGACGCGATGTCATTGTAACCACTTTTGGCTAGTGATTACAAAGAGATAAGAGATCAAACACGACGAGCCCTAGTGTCAACGCGCCGTGGTTGAGAAGAGGATGGACGCCGAGACATTGTCTTCCCACCGTTGCGCCTCTTTTGGCTCGTGCTACAACGAAATGAGAGACCCAACAAAACGAGCTGTTTCAGATTTGCTGCTACCAAGGCGCCTTGCCATTACAATCTGATCTCTAGTATACTTGGATATATGGGCTGTTGACCCCATTTTTACGTCGCAGATCTAAGTTTCAGACAGTTCTAATAGTCTGTGGAGCTTACTTAAACCATATTGCCAGCGCGTTGATTTTAATTGTCCGCGTTCCAGGCGCGATACTGTGTCCTGGTTGTGGTATTCACCATGTAATGGTTAATTGTATTTTGCCTGTAGCAACTCGCTGGAATGTGAGTTCTGATCTCTTCGCTTCATATTTCGGATTTCTGATCTTATGGTCGTCATATCCGTATCACGAGGCATGACAATCTAGCAGACACATGTAGTAACATTGTCGATTTTAACTTTATTTTCCGTAGACTTTTTATCAATGGGAATTTGCAATTTACTTCGTAAAAACATCCTATATTATATAATTAATTTTATGAAGACAACCAAGGAATTCATATTGCGACAATGAATATGATTAAATTAATGATGAAGGGCGCTGGGAATCTTGAAGCTCTTTTTAAAATAAAAAAGGCAGTGATTTGGACCTGTCAAAAGATAACAAGATATTTCGAATCATTTTTTTTATTATCAGTTGTTGAGAGTTGGTAAGTGATCGTATTTTATGTTATCGTGCAATAATTACTAACATGAGAGATCCCAAAGAGAAAAATAATTGCTATGCCTTAGACTCATAATTGCAAATTACTCGAGAATCACGACATATTCAAGATAGATTTTTAAAGGTTATTGTATTTATAATTTTTTTTGTTGACATGTATAACTGAACAATATTAAATATTGGTTTCTAGAATACTCCCATTGCTTTATTTAAATCGGCATTGCTAAATTATGTACGTTCTTATTAATAATATCCATTGTAAAACGAACAGTTTATGTAACTTTTCGAAAATCCCTGTCGTAAAGCACAACTGGCTGAAAGCCCTCTTATTAGGTCTTCTGCGCAACGAAGTAGGTGACGTTGCATCACATAGACACCAACCAAACAGAAATGGAGGTTGATATCAGTTATCTTTGTTCCTCCCTTGACAAAGAAGATCATAGCAGTCTTTTCTGCCTTAAAAATCTTTATACCACTCGTATTATCGAAATAAGTTCAAAAACTAAAATTTGATAAGAACTAGGACAGTTTTAACTTCCTCCCTACGGAGTAGAGAGACAGTTACGTATTGCTGCGCGAAAAAACGGCGAATTTTAAGTAGGAAAACTCTTGTAACAGGGCCCTGCTAAAGAAAAAGTGAATAAATCCAGTTCCTAAAGGTAGAAAAAATCTCCTTCGCGTGGTGTAGCCAGAATCCAAGTTTTGTGGGACATTGATACCGAAAAATGAAATGACGGGAAACCGCCTGTTCGTCTGTCTATCCGTCCGTCTGTGAACATCGCTAGCGACTAAACCGTTTTCTCCAAAATTGATATTCCCCAATCGATTTGGCTGACGTCGCGGCCCTTTGAATTTGAAACCAATATTTCAATTTTTAGGGGTACCGTTCATGAAGCCCTTGGGGTATTTTCCAAATTTTCAAAGAAATTACTCGAGCGTTTTTGATTAAATTGTGTTGTTGTTTGGTGTGAAGTACGTTTATGGAAATGGTTCAGTTCTCTTGTTCGTTGAAAACCCTGATTTTTCGAAAATTGCTTAAGTTCAAAATTTTTTGGGAACCTTTCTACAGCTAAGATATTAAAAGTAAAGTTTTTTCCCCTTAATGAAATCTGTTCCTTAAATAAAGATTTTGAAGTAAGGTTATGTACAATTTTTCGAACATTGAGTATTTTCACTTACTTTTGCGTGAATATATATATATATATATATATATATATATATATATATATATATATATATATATATATATAGAGAGAGAGAGAGAGAGAGAGAGAGAGAGAGGGAGGGAGAGAGAGACACACACACACATACACACATTTTCCACTTCCGTAAGGTAAGCACAGTTTCTTCGGTTTGCATTAGATTTTTCTAATACACAGGTATTTTTAATTGGGCCCTAAAAATATCTGGTTATTTTGATGGAGACCCCCAAAAAGTCTTTTATTTCTTTATTTATTTTTATTTTTTAAGTCATATTTCGTGTTTACTCCTATAAATAGGATTAGGACATAAAACACTCATAATTTTCCCTCAAATGGATATTCTTCACTAGATCAGACTCTGCTTGAAGTATTGCTGCAGTTCCTCTGACTGGGAGGTCTAGATTCTTGCCCTGACGGTGGCAGCTTGACAGCTAGGTCGAGATCAGTCGTTTGGAGGAGAAATCTAGCGGCAGGCTGCACTGATCGGTAGTTTTTCGTGGTTTCTTCGATCAATACCAAGCGAAAGTCAGAACAGCACCCTTTCAAAAGGATCCTCCTCAGTAGGGGGCGGATTTTGATAACTAATAATATTGCCAAAAATTATCAGTAAAATAATCTTAAAGTGTTTAAAAAATATCCTAAAACAAAGAAAAATGAAGAAAAAAATTGATCAAAACCACTTTAGATTAACAACTCAAGCTGTTGGATATGCTACGGATGTGATCGAGTCTTCTTCGTTTTTTTCAAGAGAACTCAGCTTGCAAACCTTTGGTTTGGATTGTTCTTTAAAAGAAAATCTCTGCCTTTACTTATCGCGAAATTGGCCGCTGACAATGGCTGCGATAGGCGTCACAGAAACCTTAGATTACAAAGTATTCACAACAGATGATATTACAATATTCTTATATGAGCAAAGCAATCGAATAGGCTACTCGGGAATTATGTGGTGAACATTTGTTGCATATCGAAAATATTGTTTCCCTTTTCATTAACATTTGAATTGGGTAGATTTAACAATTCCTAAGTGCTCCCGCGAACGCTTGCATTATACAATAAAATATATATTTTGCGTAATGTATTACGCTGAACAAGTGCCTTACATTTGATGATGAAAAGTTTGAAATTTATCTAAATTCCATGATACGTCAATTTAATAAAACAATATTTGTAAATTCTGAACAAGGTTGAACATTCTGAAATGAAAGTGTTTGGGAAACAAGTGAGGAAAATCTAGCCCAGATTATTGAATTTCAGGGCTGATAAGTGTTTTCAAACCGTAAGCACATTTGTTTTGGTAAAATGTACTTACAAGGAAACTTCATAACTCCAAGAAAGGTGTGGATCCACATGAGGTCTTTCTTCGTAAAATGGCAGTGGGCACTACAACTTCCTTCTATGGCTATCAGCCCAGAGAATTACGCATTGCTTCTTTCAATAGATAACGTTTGGAAAGCAATTTTGCGACTTGGCCATTTCACTGTATTACGGGAGTGGGCCATAAAACAGACGGAGTTGGTGAGAAGAGAGTTTAAATGCCACTTATGTTACCAGTGCATGTTCTGATTTTTTTTGTATCGACATAGAATGTAGTATAACACTTCTGATAAAGATAATGGAAATGAAATGAAGCAGTGACAAAACATCACAAACAAAATTTAGACACAGTAAGTATTATCGAGATTTATCGAACGCTAAAACACATTTACGTGATATTTTTAATGAAACTACACTATTTCACCTGCCATTGTTTAGCATAAGGTAAATCACAAGAATTGATTGAACAAGAATTGAGAATTCAATATTGTACAATTGTAAATTTCGAAAAGGTACTTGTTTTGTAACTGTCCCCACCTCGGCTCGCCCACCGATTTATCTTTGGTGACGCGTTGGCATATATTGCCAGAGTTCTTCATTAACAGTGGTTCATTTATAACGTTTTAATGATAATCTTCAATTCCTATGAGGTTCTCTTTAGGATTTAGTTAGTGGCAGGGTCGTGGAGTACTTATTTTAGTATTCAAATAATTTGGGAGCTTTTCAAACATAAAATATTGTTTTCTGCTTGTTTTTGAAAAATTACATTTCCAAACAAATACATCAGGAAACTCTTAAAAAAGTTTAACAAAGTTTGTAAACACTTGTAGACATACCAATCTACACTTTAATCAATAACCTTTCCTCAATCATTAAATTGTTGCACTAGTTTACCCGAAAAATCTAAACAAGCTGATCTCAAATATACGTGGTTATTCCGCCTTGAAAAAAAATGCTGTTGCATTTGTATTCTGGTAGTTATAATATTTAAATGCTCTACAGTATGACACTGCAGCTAGTGATAGTAATAATGTCTCCCTGCACTTCGAGTATTTTATTTCTCATTGTCATGTTATTACTCATTGAAATGTTAAACTAGCTTTTTTTTAAAAATTTCAAAATGGTAATTACAAATGTACATTGTTATTCAACATCAGATAATATCTTATTTCTCTATTTTGCATTCTGCTAGTTCAGATCCCCCACCGTATGACAATGCAGCTGAAATTAATCTAATAAACTATTGTTCTTGAAACACGAATCTCATTCAAAAATAATGTAAATTCTGTTAGAAGTATCCTCTACAAAGATTTTCCTTAGCCAAAGTCAAGGAGATTGGTTTCCGGTTAACCAATTAGAAAATTGTTATGCTTGTTTCTAATGTAAAGAAACTGTTCTTCTTCCTAATTTAATGACTAGATTGAAAGATCGGTGTGTATGAACATACATCTAACCTGTTGGGACTAGTGATTCTAGCTTCACCCCGCCCAGTCTCTGCTTCACATTTGAAACAAACATTCTAAACCCTTTTATCTGGTATTTGTTAAGGATGGTTCGACGAAAAAGGCTAGGGATCGGTCTTACTTTGGACTCCTCACTTCGTAACAGAACGACTCTTCTCGAATTCGTCTGCAGATGTCCCTCCGTAGCGAGCGCCGGTCTGTCGGTTTTCCTTTCTACAGCGTCGCATCTATGAATGCCATTTTTTTGCTCATTCCCACACTTCCACTTTTAATCACAATGATACGCACGTGTTGGTTTTCGCCCCATCAAAATTCATTTTATTTCAAGAAACGCAAAGCAGCTCACAGCAAGAGTTTCTTCATCTACAGTCGTATTATCCGGGTGATGACATCCAGAACAAATATTCTCTCCCAATGCGGCGTCGTACAGCACCACTCGCCAGAGTCGTTTGTGTTTCGCCAAAATCTCACGCCATCCATCGACGACGGTACACACTTGCAGCCGTTGAAACGTTTGTGCGTGTCTCGGAACAACTTGAGTGCCTGTTTACGACCGTCAGCCGTGCCTTGCATGGTGAAACCACCAATGAGTGTCAAAAGTGCCGTCTGCCTTTCTAGGCGAATCACTGTCACAATATAGTATCAACATTATCAACGAAAAGAAACTTGGTGGTGGTCAACATTATGAAAACATAAAAATTAAAATATTTTCGGTATAATATTTTTGATTCTTTCACTCTTGTTTGTGGAAGGAGGAATTATTGCAAAATATGCAAACCCACTATGATTTTTCATCGCTCAAGCAATTACTACGATCTCAGTAGAGCCCCGAAAGAGAATGCATCGTTTCAGTACGTGATAATGACATTATTCAACTTAATATTATATACATACGCTTTCTCTTATATCAACACTTCTGGTTTCCCCCTAAGGCAACTTCAATATCTTCTGATAAAGAAGGTTGAAATGAAATTTAAATAAATTATTCTTTGCTGCGCTTCGGACGTATGTTCTCTAGTGTTGTTACAGTGGCCCCGAAAGGCAGATGTTTTGCCATACCCAGGGTCACGGCCACCCCGCTAAGCGCGAACTGTCTCTATAATCCGCGCTCGCCAGTCCTTGGAACCGGCGCTTCCTTCTTAGAGCGGGCGCTGCGCGGCGCTGCTGGGCTCGCCATGTGTGTCTTTGTTCTCCAGCCGCCGTCGAGCGCGTGCGGCAGGGGGGTGGTGGGGGTGGGGGGAGGGTGGCTGGAGGGCGGCGCGGCGGGCGACCTGTTGAGCGCCCAGCTGCACGACCGCTGCAGCGCCGCCGCCGGGCCGCCTCAATTACGCGCAAACTAGCTGATGTAACCCTGCGTTGCCCGTGTATTTATGAATCACAATTATCCATTAGGCAGGAAAAGGAATGAATTTTATTCTCGGTGTAAGAAGGAAGTAATTGTATTTACATTCTCATCCATCTGTCCCGTCACGCCCGCCCCACTATGTTCTTCCGCCCTTGCCCCGTTCCTCTCCGCTCCTCGCCGGACCCTCCCCCTTCCACCGTCCGCAATGCTCTCCCCATGCCCACCATTCTCCGCAATGCCTTGATAAATTGTGGATTGCGATACAAATCGTGCTAAAAACACTTTTTCTCCCCTTCAAAGCACGAATTTCGAAAAACCTTTTCCTGATGGTGTTATACATCGTAAATGGGATCTGAATTCCATATTTCACGTTTTTAACTTACGTTGTTTTCACTCAGAATTGATATATCAGTTTTTTCAGCAATTGCTAGCGTAGATGTAGTGAGAGGTCTTCGGGTCATCCCGTTGTTCCTTGGACTGGCTATGCTGGGAATTTGAAGGGTGAGATATGAAGCTTGAAAATGATTTCATATCCAAAATCTTCTTACTATTTTCGCATTGAAAATGTCTAATCCTATGCTTTTAGCATGTCTTTCTTCGTTTAGCTCTACTCCAATCTGTTAATGTTTTAGATAGATTGATTGATTGATTGTTAGTGATTCCGGGCGCGTCAACTACCGTGGTTGTTAGACCCGTAAGTGTAGTGCATGTGTTGTTTTCGGGAGGTGGCTAATGTCTTCCCCCGCTGGATGGCGAGTTCCGGCGCCAACCTACCGTCAGCCACTGAGGTTTTCTCAAACCAGGTATTTCCCACCAGCAAGGCACCGGCCAGGACAAGCTCTTCGCTCCCGACCGGTCTCCCAGCATGTGTGGTAGTGTATTGCATGTTAGTGTAAGTAGGGGGTGATAAGTATTCGCCTGTTGTTGATCGGAGAGACCACGGAAAACTACCGATTAGAGCAACTGGCCGCTAAATTCTCCTGCAGACAGCGACTGAATTCGTCCAAACTGACAAGATAGTGTCGAAAATCCTACAACTGTCGAGACTCGAACCCAGGACCTCCCGGCCTGAGGGACTACAGTGACAGCAGTTGATGCAGTTGAGCCATCTCTCCCCGTTTAATGTTTTAGATTTTTCCTAAAATACAATAATTATAATTATATGCTATGTAACAGTTATCTGTCATTTTCTTCCTTGTTGAGTTACAATTAGGGTCTCGAGCAATATGATTCAGTCACATATTAATTTCTTTGTCTTGTATCTTCGACATGTGCACGTGTTACTTTCAGGGACAAATTAACATATTTCCCGCAGTCATACCAACCTGGTTTATTTCTCATTTTAAACAGTAAATATAAAGTAAAGGGTAAAATGAAAAACCAATAAAAGAAAAATCAATTTTTTGGCCCCAAAATCGATTTACGCGTCCCATACGAAATTTGTTTGCTGAACAATTCATTGGCTATTTACATACATATTGTGCACGCCCGTGGTTTCTGTATAATTTACAGTTGCCGAAAGAATTAAATATCCCATACGTTATACCATTCTTTACTAATTATTAATTATATTTATACATCAACGAAATTGAATACGTATCCCAATTTAACCTTAACCTTAACCTTGTTCAAATCAATGATTTCGTGACAACAATTAACTAGTGGTGCTATAAAATGGCTCACACTTTCTCGTACTAGTTAGTTTCCTTAAGTCCTTAGCTAGGGCTATCTTTTCGGTTTTGTCCCACCCTCTTCTCAGGTGCCATCTATTGGCGTCCAAAATAATTTGTTTCACGTTTTCTCATTTTTCGGGACTCTTAATGGTAGAATTGAAAAATGACTTAAATCTATTATGAACGATAAAAACTTGGGCCTGTGTGCAAGTTTTCTTTAAAAAATTTGGAGCCACTTTTGAGAAAATGGCGTTTGAACATTTCTTGAAATGCATATTTTGAGCCGTTTTTCTCAGAACATTGTAGGGTTTTGGACAAAGTCTATAAGACTTCATTTAAAGCACTTCTACTCACTCTTTATATCCTATTATTCTAATAAAGAAAAAAGAACGACAAATTTTGAAGTTACTTTTTCTTATTAGTAGTCATTAACTTGGAAAACATGAAAATCGACTTACACCATTTCCAGTAGAAAGTGTGTAAAGGATTTTTAAGTAAGGGGAAATAAATAGTAATTACCGTTCATTAAAGTACTTGCATATAATTCCTACGTTTTGAAATCAAAGCAGGAAACGGCTAATGTTTTGGTGACGATAGTGATGATAATGATGGTGGAGGAAAGGTGCAATGAGAGGCAGGAGATATGGAAGCATCCCAAAGTAATCTAGTCAGAAGCAGCTTTGGCCACCACAAATTACTCATAGATTGACTGAGATTCGAATCTTTGACGTACCTTGTGGTAGAAGGAGAGAAGTCTCACATCTGCACCACGGGTTGCCCCTTTATATACAGTAATGCTAAAAACAACGCATCACCTTTCAGTTGTAATCTGCAATATAATCCTGAAAATACACCAGCTGATTTACAAAAATCGAACGAGTTATGAAGGTAATGTAATCAGAAACATCATATAATCTACATAAAATATACGATTACCAATTTCTACTAATATATGTTTAATATATTTGAAAGGAGATTGGGTTAAGAAAATACAGAATGCCCATTTTCTTTAGAAGATGGGGTGCCTTTGAGCACTACTGTAAACACGAAATAAAATGTACCTTGTGCTCTTAATTGACCTGTCCGTGGGGAGCGGATAACCTTGTTCGATGCACCGCCACGGACGTCTCCCCTTGGCCGCCCGGCTAGCGGCGACGGGAGGCGCGGCGCGGCGCGGAGCAGGCGGCCGGCGGCTCCAGGCCGCTCTAATTAGCAGTTAGCAATTACCCAATCGCCGCGCGAGGTCTTCATCAGCGCCCCAGCACCACAGCCCCCCCCCCCCCTCCCCGCACACACACCGCCCCCCACAGCGCACCCGCTCGCGCCAGCCACGCGCAGGAAGCCTTTCTTCTTCCTCTCTGTCCTTCTCCTCATCTTCCTCTCCTTTTCCCACCTCCTCTTCTTCCACCCCATTCAATTCAGTTCAACGATGTCTTATTTTAAGTGGCGAGATACAGACCACCAGGACTGCGTTTTTGCCTAACCATGCAAATTTCGCTACGGGTCTTTCTCCGTCTAACAGCGAAACAACAAAACTGGAGTTTAGAATTTAACGCAGGATGTTATTTTGGGAAGGATATTTCACGTGCAATAAATCTACAACGTGGGATAGCTGACTTTATTTCCCCCCATGGAAGTATTACGAAGGATCTTTTCGTCCTAAAAAATCCAGGGCATTGATGCGATTTGAAGTCGTGAATTTGCAGTCCGATATGGTAAACGATTCCACAACCGAAGCCGCCTCATTATCCTCTTTATCATCATCATTCTCATCCTACTAGGTCGAATTCAACCGTTCTCTGGAGAAGAATTCTAGTGACCGGCTGCTCTAATCGGTAGGTTTCTATGTTTGTCCGGTCAATACAAGGCGAATCGGAGCAGAACCCTAACAAATGGACCACAGACCACGCGCGATCTTTTCTTTCGCATCCATGCCACCTCTTCCCTTTCGCTTTTACTACCACACATGACGGTGCATCAGTCGCGAACACAGAGATTGCCCCGGCTAGGCGAGATACCTGCGGAAGGGAAACCCGCCTGCCGACTCTCTTAAGCGTATAACAAGCCCTACACTTACGGGACTATCGCAATCGAGTCCTCCGTAAATATAATGTAATCTGTCAATGAACCTTTGATCTTTTCTTCGGCCTTCCTAAGCCTCTTATTACTATTCTTCTTACTCTCTGGTTGCTCGTACCTATCTTCTAGTTTTTATTCTTGATACTTTGTTATTTGCCACACTCCAACTACGAGTATCTCCTCGTCACAGAATCCATTATTTTCCTGTACTTATTTTGTCCAGATCTTTGTTTTAGGCATTCTTCTTAACTTATCTTGAGAGTTTTTAGCATTTGTGTAGTTTTTAGAGTGTCAATTCGAGCTCCTGTAGTGTATTTGATGACTTATTATTTTGTAATTTCTCATTTGTATCACACTTTTTTTTCAATTGGTGTTATTAAGGCATGTGGAGATTTTTTCGTTTGTATGGCCTTCTCCTTAACTTCATTCTTGAGTTTCTGTGAACTAGTATTAACCCAATATACTTGAATCTCATAAATTGCTTTGAATGTAATACAGTAAACCTTGTCTAAGACGCAATCTCTGAAAGAAAGTTTGCTACCATTATCAATCTTACAACATAAACATTGTCTCGTGAAAATGAAACCTGCAAGCCGGAAATCTGGTGGAAGGGAATATGTTTGTAATATTTCCGTAATACCATTTTATCTCACAATGCATATCGTGGAGTGTCACAACCTCTAGCGAAATATCAAGCGTGCCACCTGGTTACCTGCCACTTCGCGAGGAATTAGATGTGGACAAAGCGGGAGCGTAGGCTTCCGCGGCCGGAGTCAGTATTTACTTGGCTGTCCGGGTGACGCCGCGTCCATGGCGGAGGTGCCGAAGTTTCGGTCGCCATGACGCCCTGAGGAAGGTCGCGGTATGGCGACCGGAACGTCGGCACCTTCGCCATGGACGCGGCGTCACCCGGACAGCCAAGTAAATAATTATGGACAAAACGGGTTCGCAGAAATTTTCCTTGAAGGCCTCGCTCAAATTTGGGTGCACAAATGTACCTACTGAGACGTTTCTCGTCAATGGAGGCTTCTGATCCATTAAGAAAATTCAATTCTGCCAGTCTTGGCGCTGTCGATTTTAAATACCCCTCTCCTCACAGAAACCCTCCCGGTGACCGGAGTTCTTCCTGGCCGTCTCCGTTGCCTCCCTCCGGCGCTGCCCGTTTGCGCCCTCGCGCCCACCGCCCGATTCGGCGCTCCCGGGGCGGCGCAGCGATAAGAGCGGACGGCTGTTATCGCTCCGTATAAATACGGCGGCTTTATCGATCCGCCTCCAAGACGGATCGCGGCTGGCCAGCCGAGCGGGGTGGCTAGCGCTCCAGAAATACGGACCCCGGCCACCGCCCCGCGAGGTCGATGCCCGCGCCCTTGGTTCCAACCCCGCCTAGCACCTGAACACCGAAACGTAGGGATTTTGAGTGGAACTCCGTGGCGTGTACGCTTTTAACCCACTTTTGAGCCTCTGCGAGCGCGCGAAGTTTTGCGCATCAGTGATAGCGGAAAACACAATACCATTAAAATTTGCGTGTATTATCACTAGAGTCTGGAAGTTTGGCAAAATGCCTTTTTGTTGTTATTATCGCAGGATGTTTAACACTAGAAAACACTTAATTGCACATGCCTATTTTAGTGAAAATGAATGCCTTTTTTCCTGCGTATTTAAATTAAATAAATGCCTTGACTTCGGGGCTTGAGTTATCACGTGACGAGTGTCGCACATTAAACCAAACATGTGAACATTCCCTGTGGAATGTGTTGCCAACTCTGGTACCATAGCGTTTTGCCAACTTTATATTACCAATATGCAACATCATTTTCGTGGCATTAATCGCTCTTTAATTGTTATTATAATTATTTGATAATATAAGTATATAAACACATCAATTTTGGTGGTCAACTTCGTTGAATGCGAATCGAGAGAAAGTAGCGCATACTCTGCCACCGCAGTTCGATACTTCTTCCATTTACAACGAAATGTCGCGTAAAAAACGTTTTGAGACTTCGCACGCTATTGGTCTCTTGGTTACCTAACTGTACCGTTTTACGATGCAGTATGCCAAAACTCTATAATATGTTTTGGTTACCCCGCAACGAGAAAGCCGTCGTGAATTAAATTCGCGATTCACCGCCATTCTCATATGGCTCGCGGATATTGATGATGGATCGGTAACAAATTGAATCGAATCACCCGTTCCAGTCGCCGCAGAAAGGCAACGGTCGAGAGCGCCGATCTGGAAAATCGCGAGTTCGATCCTCGGCGAATGGCACTTTTGCGACGAGTTGAAACGTAGAAGGCTTTGCAGCCCTGTCGGCTGTCGAGTTCATAGTTCGTTTGCTGTAGTCGGTTATTGTCAGGGATTCTTTGATAATTTCCAGGTGAATGTGTGTTAACGAGATAAGGACTACGCGCGAACTTCCCTTCCCATCCATGTTCTCATCGCAAACTGAGACACCTTACAGAACCTCTCATGTTTTCTCCTCTTACAAAACTGCCTAGCTGGCGAGGAGAAGGCCGAATAATGGAAGGCCGAAGGAGGACTAAATAAGGGTGAAATATATTAAATCAATTTGTAAACAGGTGGGTTAGCGTATGGAGTTGCGAGTCACAACTGAAATTCCGTAAATTGGCACGTCAGAAGTTCAAGTCTCAACGGCGGTGAATTTTCTACAACCGCTATGCTGTCGGATGTATTTCGTGTGTGGCATTTCTAGAAACTGGCTGCTATCGTCAGTTTATTGTAGTTTCGTCCTATGAATTTCAGGCAGATGTTGGAGCAATTTCTTAAAGAACAGCGTTTGATCCTTTTCTTTTTCTTAGTGCCTCTATCAACAAGTTGACATGACAGCAGCAAGCGTCTAATATTTCGTCACCTGTGGACATTTAAATATTTACTGGTAATTTGGAAGGTCAATACGTAACATGGTATGGGTGAATTTATTTGGACTGACCATTGCGTGTTTTAATCTTTAGATTATTTTCTGTTATTTGCAAATATATGTTGCGCACATATCAGAATCATATCATTATAATCCTTTGCATTCAAATATATATCACAGAACTTTCAAGATTATGTACTTGACTTTTTACCACAGACGTTAAAAAATAAAGTGTTTGGAAATATTGAAATTCTTGGATTGATAAGTGATGTCAAAATCACCTTCTTGCCTTCTTAATGTGTTCGCAGCTGTAGTATACGGAGTATGTCTGCGATATTTACCGCCTGCATAGTTGACGTTCAGAGTGGCCTTTCACGCCATTCCGGATGTTGATAATTAAAACGGAGGATTATACACTAAACCTAAAAGACAGAGCGAGAGATTCCGGCGGCAAAAAGCTAGGTGTCGTTCAGGAGGGCTTCCTATGCTGCTTCGTTGTTGTACGTAAGTTTTCACTCTCACTCTGCCGGTAACTGCAAACAGCCGCGGGAGGCAACGACGCAAGTCCGTCCCAGAAAGATCTCCAAAACGTCTATTCTGGACCACAGTGTTCTGCGTTGGTGCCAGAGGTGACATCTTCCTGCTCTGATTATCACCGCGGGAAAACCGTTCATGTGCAGTGCGGAAAACAGGTTGTTGTACCTTACGGCAGAAATACAGTTGGTGTTCCGAATGGTTTTCACTATTTTATACAGTAAATTATTATGGCCTTAACGTCATCGTATTGAGGAATTTCTGTCGTGTTCCCCCCCCCCCCTTTTTTTTTTTTTTTTTTTTTTTCTTTCCTTGATATGGTGCAGTTCCGTCATTAGTGCCGTTCTAGGGTTACCAAGGGTCGAATGGCCATGTGAGCCATTCTTTTTTCCATCTGAAAACAACCCATTTGTTGTTGTTGTTTTGTTTTTTGTTTTGTTTTTTTTTGTTTTTTTTTTTAAATTGTGAATTGCAGTGGAAGAAGAAGTTCAATATGAAGAAATCATCCTGAAGGTGACTACCTCCTAATAGAACGTTTCGAAACTGAAGCTCCGGTAGGAACACGGAAATAAAAGCACACGGCGTAGTTGAAACCTTGGGGACGTTCATAGTGAATTTTTTATAAGTATTGTAATGATTCCGTGCTGTGGGCGTATGTTGTGCCCAGTGGCGTGCCCTGTAACGAAGGAATCGTGCGTGTGACATTGCCGCTACCCTGTGGCGCAACATGGCAGAGCAGCGCAGTAGCATTGGGGCTGTTTCCAATTAAAAGCAACAACAGAAGCCACTTATGAGACTGGCACTATCAATAAGTCTACTGTTTAGATAGATGTATTTAATATTTCTTGAGGTAGCTTTATAAAACCTGGTGGCAGAACATTACAATTTACATATAACATTATATTTAATTGAAATATTGTATACCATTTCTCTCATTTGTTGAGAGTTCTATGAAAAGAAATAATGATTGAGTCTTCAACCAATTCCAACTGTCGAATAGCAGAACATTATCAAATTTTCCCGTCCGTGTAATTTACGCTACATACTCTAGTTTTTCTTTAAGTGAAATATATTTATTTAATGTGTACATTGCATTGTTCTGTGAAGACGAACAAAAATTTTAAATATTTAAATAATTTGAAACCTTTCTATGAATCTTCACGTGTGGTGAAAAGGTGAGAAAATCAGCAATTCATTACCATAGAAAAAGTGAGAAAAAAGAGGGAGAACGCGTGGAAACAGTTCGGTAGTTTTAGCAGTACTGTGAACGAATTTATGAAATTTAATCAAAAACTTGAAATAAAGATTTGTCGAACATTTTTATGTATGGGCTAATGGTATTTGTTTTTAATTTTTATTATGTGTCTCATAATGTTGCGTGTTATGTTCCTCGTTCTTAAATAGGTATTTTAGAATATAAACAAGACATTCTAAATTCATTTTCTGAGAATATCTTGACAATGTTAAAAAAGTATGTTAAAAAAATAAACAATGTTAAAAAACGGGAGAATGCTGAGATAACCTGCCCAGAGCTCTCTTTGCCCATTGCAAATTTCTCATGGATAAGCTGGGGATGGAATCCGTGCTTCCATGGTGTATGGTGAATGTGCTAGCCATTGCTCCGCAAGCCCCTTACAAAAACTTCAACTCACAACAAAGGGATACTAACTAATATGAGAAAGTCTGTGCCATTTTGTAGCAGCACGTTTAGGGCTTATTGTACGGCCAGCGTCTGGTGTTTCACAACTGCATCTTTTTCTGCGGACGCTCTTCGCCAAGCGTAGGCCAGCATTCTTTCCCCTTCCTGCGCTGTTGCCACTCGCAAAACGCTACATGTGTTAACACGCAGAACTGACTTCTCTTGGGGGATCGTGGATTGTTTGTGTGTGTGTGTGTGTGTCGGGGGGCTGAGTACGTGTTCAGCAGTCCAGGCGACAGCTCTTCTGTTTAACGGTTCTCTGGCAAGAAGTCTCATTTATCTCCGAATCGCCGATAATACGAGACCATAATGCACACTTCTACCAAATATGTTGGTGGTTTGAGGTGGTTTATTTTCTTCCAATTGCGACTTGAATTTAATTTTTTCATTGCTCACTTTTTCTGCGAGTAGGTCTCGTCGTGTTCGTCGACTTTGTTAACCTAATTTTGAATATAAAAAACTATATTCCTCAGAAATGTGCTACAGCTAAACTCGGCATTTAGAATTAATTCAGCATTTTAAACCTTTTAGTCTGGAGATCGGACGTTATATTGAAGATCTTATGCTTGACGCAATTGCATGAGAAGAATAATTAAAAACTAGGAATCATAAATTAGGAATATTCTGTCTATAAGAAACACTATTCTAAACACTAGTCTACTGAATGCTAATACTTGACGGTACCACAGTTGTTTCAACTTTGATTATTATCCGTACATTTTCTAAATTATCTGAATTAACTAGAGTTCGTTGGATCCTGTCACGGTGTCTATGTAGTGCTTCATAACGTATTCCCCTATCTTGAAACTACAAGTTTCTGTAGACGTTCAATAAGTTCAAATCTAAGGGGCGAAGAAATAATATGTTCCATATTTAGGCGAGCGAAGACTACACGTAGATTGAAAGTCCGGTAATTAAATATATCAGTCGTATTTCAATCGGATAATTAAGATGAACCAATGCGTTGGTTCCCTGCCACTGTTGGACATATTACACTGTTTATCCCTAGTAGCTTTCCGCTTGTTAGGGGAGATGGAAAAGCATCCATTGGCCTGAATTGGGCCATGACCTAACTATTGCGCAGTTTGTAGCAATGTCTTAATGTCTTCAATCCTTTTATTGCTAGAGGCCTCGTTCGACGTCGGGCACGATGATTGACAGGCAGACAAGGAATTCAATTCGATGGAGTGAGTCTACGTCCAGTCCTTGTGCTGTGTTCCTGGTAGAATGCTTGGTATTGTAAACAAGGCGTGCCTTTTAATATGTCGTTTTTCTCGCGGTGGGGCTGCACAGCTATGTCACCAAGTTTCTTGTAGGTATGTAGCCTCTCGGTCGAGTCTTCTTCCTCGCCGCATCTTTTCCGCTGATCGCCTTAATGTGTTATCGCTGTTTTTAAAATAGTGCATGGTATGTTGCGATAATGTGCTTGTTGAAAAGCAACGTTTCCCTTTGAAACTTCTTTTGTCATAACCATGAGCAAACAATACACCAAAGCACTTTCGTTATTTACTTTTTATGTCCTCACCACATTCTTTAAGTGTTTTCCTGCTTGTAAATCTCTACCTAAGACGTAATTATGTGATGGGTGGAATGCTCAAGAATTTACGTCGCAAATCCCTAAATATACAATTTTTCTTCGAGTGGAAATTACTTTTTTTTATATTTAAGTATGTATTTGCAAGAGTGTGCGCATTCAATATCGGTGTACCAAATTTCTCTCCTTAGACCCTAACTAATACATTAAGTTCATTACGTCAGCGCAACTTTAATTCCTGTTGCAGACACCTTAATTGAATTACTGTACATTCTTTTATTGATATCTTTGATCTATTGATTTTTTTAATACATGGGAAGTTTCGTGTTTGTGAGGAGTGAACAGTGTTGTCCTGTGCTGTCTAAGTGCTGCCCTTTCGGCCCCTTACGCCGTCGGTGAACGCAATGGAGGCTGAGTGGCAGAGACAGAGGACGGGGGCGGGGCTCTCTGCCCAACCGCGCAGCCGCCACCTCCGCCCGTTTCAGCGGAAATAATGAGTCCCGTCAGCCCTGCGCCTGGCGTCCACAGCGCGCCTTGGCCGGATATTACATGGCTGTCACCGGCCACCCTGCTGTCCCGCCGTCTCGCCCCCCCCCCCCCCCCCCCCGCGTCGCTTGGCTGCCCCGCTGCCCCGCCATCCCGATGCCTCGCCGACCCGCCACGTCATCACCCCGCTGCCCCGCCGCCCCGGCGTCCCGCCATCCCGGTGCCTCGCCGCCCCGCCGCCCCACCGCCCCGTCGCCTCGCCTCCCCGCCGTCCCGGCGCCACCCGTCCCGCCGCTCCGACGCCCTGCCGTCACGCCCGTCACCGCCGCGCCACCTCGGCGCCCTGGCGCACCGCTGCCGCCCCGGCGCCCTGCCCTCACCCCCGTGCCCCGCCTTCTCGCCGCCCCATCTCACGACCACCGGCCAGCTCGCCTCGCCCCGCGACCCCCACCAGCCCGCCCATTCCTCAGACCCTGCCGCTCCCACTCACCCAGCGACGACCTGCCCGTTCTGCTCCTTCCTGCCCCGTTTCGCCTCGCTCACCTGCTCTTGGCTCCCCGCCCGCTCGCACGCCTCGATCGAAGTCCCTGCTTCTCAAGCCCCTCCTGTTGTGCGCTAGACAGAATAATTATTGAAAGGTCATGAAGCGGGTGGGGCACGCGTTCTCTACGCAAACGCGCCCCCCGCCCCCGCGGCCGTTCGGGAGCGGCGCCTGCAGGACTTGCGCTTGGCTTCTCTTCACAACGTGAGCGACCGGCACATTTCTGTAATTGTCATAATACATGCGAATTGTCGAGGGACGTTTTCCTTTCATCAATATTGGTGCCATCTCTCCTGCTGTAGGCCCGACATTTCAGTGAACATGAAGTAGCCTTCCCTTTTTAGTTATGATTGACATAGTTATTAAAGAACCACAAGGAATACAAAATTCTTCAGAGTCAAAGTAAATTATACATAAATTGTAAATTATGAAGCTCTTCGCGGAATAGATTATATATGAATAAATACCAAGTGATATCATATATGCTTTTTTTCTGTTAAGGAATCGCTTTAAGAATATGAACTATTTGAAAAATAGTGTATAATACAAGTTGTTTGTCTCGATATAGTTCCTTACCTGATTTGAAAAAGGTCGGTTGAAAATCTCGAGTCTTGAAAGCGAATGTCTTTACATGTTATGATTTCAGATATCCTTTTTGGACGGTCGCCCAATTCTCGATTTATAAATTCCTGAGTTCCGTCCAGTCCTCACTGATCCCGAATAAAATCTCAAATGTTGCTGTGTCAGTTACCGCACATTGGTTGTCTTTAGATTGGTTCCATTCAGCTAGGAATGTATGGTTTTAATGAAGAAACCGGAGTAGAAAATGTACTAAATATACTCTTCTTTTCCTAATGTCTCCAATTCTACGTAGAGAAAGTTTTGTATCAGGTCATGAGTTCTCGACGATTAGGTGGAGTACTATGAGTATAGTGTAATGTGTTTTCGACTTCAAAAGTGTGTAGTGTAACAGTGTATACGCTTTTGTAACCAGGAGGCCCTGGTTTCAAGTCCTGACGGGTGGCCCAATTTTGCCTTGACGTTAAAGCTTCCAGTTCAAGTAACCAGAGAGTGGACGCGAATGTAAGGGGTTTCATTAAATCAAGGAAAAGGAGAGTTAATTTTGATAAAGAATTTTATCATAAAATCGGAATGAAGACATTTTTAAGGAATTAGCTGAACTTCTAATAAGAATGAATTACATAACCCATAGGCATCTCTGCCCTTAGTCCGTTTTACATCAGTTGATTCATTCCTCTCGTCTGCGATGAATCCAGGAGGTACTCAGGCGTATCCCCTCCGTGAGGCCACCGTGGTGTTGCGGCCGGGGGGAGGGGTCGGTGAGTGGTGCCAGGTGGCGCCTGCACGTTGCGCTTTTGACCATGCAGCCGCAACGCCTCTCACCCGTGGGAGTTCATTGAAGTTCACTCTCAGTCGTTAGCAGACGTTATTCAGTTTTTTTCTGAGGCGACAACTCATCCCTTGCCCATGAAGCGGCCTGGTGGTTGACTCCCTTAATTATTCGTCACTTTCATTTACATTTCAGTCCGTAACGAAATACGGGCTCTCGTGAGAAATATCGGCGGCGGTCAGTGCGCTGACAATCGCGGACGATAGAGCATGGCGTCTTGCTGGCCGGCTGTATTTAAGTGCTCGGGCCGCGGACCGCCGGGTGAAGCTCCAGAAAAGAGGACCGCGCGCTCAACAAGTCACAATCAAGTGAGGTCGATCTACTCGGCACTCCAACCGCAGTGTCGTGTGATGCCGCCAGCGCCAAGCGGTTGAAAGTTCATTCCTGGACTTTTTCCCTCCTTTCTATTCTGGATGAATTTATAAAGTTCAGCTGTGTTCAGATTTACATTTGTAGTTACACGCCTACAATCTAACTTAATCTTTATTACAGTTACACTAAACTACATTGGAGAAGGGGACTCATAGAGCACCTCAATTGATTTTTTTTTCTATGTTGCTTAATATTTCAAGATTGCATGTAAAGGATATCTATTTTTTATTCGAGTTCGATGTTCTGTGATTTACCCCCTTTTCCAAAATTCTGAATTGCTTGGAAGAGTTCCTCTTCCGAGAATTCGTGAACATGTTCCACTGTTTCCACATGTTCATCGGCATTATCAACTTCAGATTAAGGTAAGATGCGTCTTTGTTGTAGAATTTGATTTCTTCCCCGATTCCTGTCCAAAATGTTGGACATCATCTTTTGAAGGAGGGACAGCATTGCCCTTCCGTTTTCGAGTCAGATTGCCGTAGAATCTCTTCGCGTCTTTTTCAAACAACCGATTCTATACACGGAAATCTACTCTATGTTTGTAACGTCTAAGGCAATAAGCCGATGCTTGGATATTCTCTTTTAGCTTCTTAAATACCATTAGCCTTGTTGTGTCTTTTTGAATTTGGTCTTTTTGTTCAACATGGAGAATTTTTCGTTGAACTGTAGAGGTGTGCGTTGAATTAGAAGGTGCCTCGGCTAATAGTGATATTTCACGCCGAGTGTCGGCTATCCATTTCACTACTCTTTTCGTCCATGGGGGTAGGGAGCAGTTTTCACTTTTTTGGCTGTCGGCCGTAGGTGTTCTTGGCTGGCCTCTAAATTATCTGATATACCTGAGACCCTGTTACATAGACGATGCGATTAATTTCAGTAATATCTAGATCTCTACCTGGATTCTGTATCACCTTATTTAAAGCAGAATTTGCTGTCTCTATCACTATTAGTTTTATCATTTTGTTATTATTATTATTATTATTATTATTATTACCAAATTCAAGGGGATGGGTACGTCGTGTCATGGTGTACGAAATTTAAATTTATTAATTAGGCAATTTTTAACCAATATCAAGTTGAATAATAGAAGAAGGAAGCAGAATCCATGCGATTTAAGCATAATCCCTAAGAGTCCCTGCGATCGGCTTTAGTGTTAGTTCTTCTCCATCGCGTATAAGCTTATCTTAGTTCCAACGTATTATAGACAATAATTTGAAACTAATATATCAAAACAAACTGAGAAACAATTGATAATACTTTTCAACCCAGCTGTTAACTTTCTGCGTTAAATGCAAAATTATTTTTTTAACTTATTGCTCGTAGATATTAAGAACCAGACCGAACTACTAGGCTGTAGACTGAAAGCCTAAAATCTATTTCAGCCACCACTAAAATGTTTGTTTTTTATATAACAGGAAGAGTTCCTGAAGTTGTGTTTCGAAAAAAAATATTTGACTTAAGCCATAACGTTTATTCTGGTTGGACTCCTTCAAGTTGCATATACGAGAATAGAGATTATTTGTCTCAACGAAAGTTTGAAAACAGTCCTTCAGAGTTTTGAAGCAACTTTCCTTGGGTTCCGTTAGCTTAATCTTGAACTAATCTGAAAGGAAGCTTAGGATATTTGAAAATTCAGGAAGATAAATACAATTGAACTATAACTTATGACTTGCAATAGTTACAGTACTAAATGTTTTGAACTTGTTTAGTCATATGTTCTGAGTATGAGACAGTGAGATTAAAATCATACAATCAAAGAGAAATCGCCTTAGTTTTACACAATCCTGAAAAGGTTTTCTATCTGTTGCCGATACTAAAAATGGCTTATTTGATTAGAATTCTTCCAAAATTTTGGTAGGACCATGGAAAGATAGAGTTTAATCGTTTTCATTGTATCATTATCAACTTTTGTAAATTTAATTTGCTTTTGATGTTTTCCCCGGGTTAAAAGTTTCTGTTTTTTATGAGAGTTTTGATTTGAGATACGCAGTCACATGATATGTATTATCCTTCAAAATGCGTTTCTTGAGTTGAAAGACTTGGGCAGTAAAAGATAAGGCATGCTAATAACAGGAGGTCTCTTGCTATTTCTGAATATATCTCGTTTTTGGACCATATGTTTAGAAATAAGAAGGGGTTGGTTCAAAGTTCGTGCATGTGATGGGCGATTAATCGAGAAATAAACATTATCGAATAGTGGGAGATTTTCTAAGGTTGGTGTGGTTTAGCTTGCTAGTGCTCGAAGCCCTTCAATTCCTGTCAGCATTTTTCCCTCACGACCGTTGGAGTCGTAATGGATTCAAGGAGTGTTTTCATCAAAACATAGCAACTGTATTTTATAAAAGCTATACACTCCTTGACGCTGTGTTCAGGCCTCTCTAAAACGACGCATCTTCAAATACCTGATTTTGAAAGTTTCAAAAAGATTTTAAAATCTGTATATTTTTTTCATCTTTAAAACACGAAAATGTTTTGTAGGCTTTCGAAAGCATTCTTTATTTTATAATTTTTGGATTGTAGGTTTTATTGTTCTGATGACCCAACCGCGTGAACAGCAGGAGTGAGTGTAGCCGACATTTTAAACTCGTTCTTCGTTCTCAAGAGCTTTCAGTGCACATTTCCCTTTCGGCAGAATTATGGGTGAACGGCGTCCATGACGTAAGCTCCATACGAGAGCGGTACTTTGTGAAACGGAGGGCGGCGCACTAAAGAGGACGGCCGTTGGCGTTTATTTCTGGCCGTTGCTTTTGGCTGCCGCGCCGCGCCGCTTCGCTTTGCTTCGCTTCCCCGTCGCGACGCGGCGTGCCGCACGCGGGGATCGTCGAGAGCGGAAATACGCGAGCCTGTATCCTCATTGCTTCCCGTCCGGGAACCCTCAATGACCGACCTCTCGAGGGCGGCTGCCAGGAGGTCGGGGTCGTGCTTCTCTTAAAATATACCGAATTAAAAAGCCAGCGTCGCTAGCCGAACTGCTTGGCGAGGTTCCGTCACGTCAGCGAGTTTAAGCAAGTTCGAGATTAGGAGGCTTTTTCTTAGATGGGTGACCGTCTGGGAATCCCGAATACTAACAGCGCTTAGCTCCTGGTTAAAGGAATAAAGGAAAATCAAACGAACAAGTGATGCATAATATAAAAATAGTGATCGCGAACTTCTAGGATCTCGCATGCCTGTTCGCTGAAACAGTAAAAAATATAATATTACTAGTACGACCCGTCCAAACATTCTACAGTTAGTAGATCGCTTTTTGTTTGTTAATTTTTTCATTTTAAATTCTCTTAAACAGCACAGTAACGTTTTACAAGTGTGGATGAATATTACAAACAAACAAGTTTAGCACTAACGATTTAAAACTGCGAAAACCCTCCCATTGGAGATCTCAAATGTTTTGAAAACAGGTTTTGCTGCTACCCGAACATGAACGGCCTGCCCCGGGACTGTGCTTTACGGCATACAATAGGTCAGATATGGTGAATGGGTAATATTCTGATATTGCTGAGCGTTTAATAACCAACAGAAAGGCAGACAAGTGCCAGATAATTGCACACTGTGTAAGTTAGTCAATTTAATTGTTCAAAGAATTAGAAATGCTGAAAGTTTCTGACCATGTTACAGAGTGGGGGAACCCAGAAAGACTGTAAATAAGAGCTTTAAATGAGATAACAGAAGGTCCAGACATGTCTTATTTTGTAGATTACAAATTAATATCTGCGTCATGTTTCGTAGGTAGTAATCTTGTCCCTTGGGGACCCGAAAATCGAGTTTTCAGGGCTTTGAATTTTCGAGTTATTCACGGTGAGCGGTTTCGAGTTATGCACGACAACGTGCGTGTGACGTTCGTTGCGGATTGTTGCCTGTGATGCCGCAATTTATTTAATTTTACTCTCAGGTGAAGCAACGTTGTGTTGCTACTGAATCACATAGCATTGGATACTGAAATTATGTTTTTTTCTGCGGCCATGTTGCATCCCCTTCAATAAGTAGTACAGGTAATGATTTTGTATAAAACTCTTAACTCGTGCGTTCTTTTCTGTCGTTAAATCCCACTCTTCTGTTTTGTAACTTGCACAATCATTTGTTCTTTTCGAAGACCAAAGGGACTAGTTTTATCTAGATGTATATTCCCTCTGAGAAGTAACCGAAGTACCGCGCAAACATCGTTCGTGTCAGACTATAGTCCTACTGAACGTATTTCTTTCACAAAAGGTTTTTTTTGCAGAAAAAAGTTTAAAAAAATGAAAGAAATAAAACTAATATGTTCATGAAAGACTGTTGCTTGTCGGACGTTTATTACGAAAGAGTAAACAGAAGTCAGAAAATTTTCAAAATTGATTTTCCCCGTTTTCACCGAAAAATTAGATTTACAATTTCGAAATCACTGCTTAATATTTAATGACATTAGTGAATTCAGTTATTATTCATTCATACAATAAAGCTATGATCAAAGTACTCGTACTTGTTTGTTTTGCCCAAATACGTTTATTTCTAATTATCTTATGAATAATTTCATCTGTGTACTTAAACTTTTATAATTTTTCATGTTTCTATTATTTCATTACTAGACATATATCGAAGAAAATCGGTGCTTTTATTGAAATCAAGTCTCCTAGATGACGTTGTTTTTTCCCCCCAACAATTAAGTCAATTTTGTATAAAACATTTAAGGTGCATAAAATTGTTTGTAAAAATACCTTTTTACATTATATATGAGCAATTGAATCACTTTCGCTTCTTTCAAAATTCTTTCAGATCTTAGTTTTGTGTGTGTAATAAAACAGGCGTAGGGTATCTTGTTTCTTGTCTCTTTCCAAACAAATGCGTGGCAATGTGTAAAAGTATGAGGGATATTTTGATGAATAATTTAAATTAAGATTTATGAAGATATCAAGGAATTTTATTTGTACAGATATTCCGTAACTTTCTTGCAGCTCAGGGTCCCATTTGCTTGAATTTTCCCAATAAAACTGGGAAGTTGGTGGAATTTGTTTGGTGGAATGGGATCAGGGAGCTCAACTGAGTGAGAGTGAGGTCCGTAAGCCGCGGCGACCGGCAGCTCTCCTTCAAGTGCTGTTTAACGTGTGGGGATCCCTCGCGCCAGCAAGCGCCTCGACGGCTGCTCCCCCACAGGGACGCCAACGAGAACACGTCTGCGGTTTTAAGCGCTCCGTCCGCTCCGGCCACCGCGTCGCGCGCTCTGTACTCAGGGACTGCTCTGCCCAACTCTGAGTAAACTCACATTTATCACCTGTATCACCAGGTATCACCTGTTGACGGTTTCATCCAGTCGAGAGCTTGAACGTCACCGTAGTGACGTCACTATGGTGACGTTCAACCTCCCGATTGGATTGAACTGCCAACACCTGATACCTGCCAGGGGCAGAGTTGGATAAATCGCAGTATATATAATAGGTCGGCACAAGTCGCGGCTACTGTGTAGATGAAGGGCAGGCAATCTCTTATCTCAAAATCAGATTTTTCCATTGAAGTTTTTTACTCAAGCTCTCAATAAGTTAAGGGTTTTCGTAGTTCTAACTATCTGAAAAGTATTTTCCTTCTCAATGACACGGGGAACTCTGTGTATAAGCAAAGAAAATAGATAAAATCGTATTCCGGTGACCAGTGGGCATCTTGAATGAGCTTGGAGTTGACGTAATATAACATATTCCTTATTTCCGTTCTACAAATTGTCTTAAAGCATTTCTTGACGCCAAACATGTCGACACGTTTGGGGACGGGCGGAAGGAGAATGGCAAACTCCGTCCGATAGCAACATCCTGGGAACAGCATCTCGACCCGTGAGTTCAGCTGAATCACCCCTGCGACTTCATGTAGCTTCTCATCTATACCAATCAATGATTCGTCCAATCGTATCCTACGCTTCTCCTATCTGTGCATCAGCCAGCAATTCATATATCCAAAAATTGCAGATTTTCCCTAATAAATTCCTCCGAACCATTACAAAAGTTCCCTGGATTGGACCTAACTCCCATTTACATAACGAACTCGGCATCACTCCGATCTCCGCCCTGAAAACTAAGAACTGTTGGAGTATACCAGATCCATGATACTGTAACAAGTTTCCTTGTTACAGTATCATGGATCTGGTATAGTCCAACAATCCTGTTTTTCGGTGCGTTCATTTCTCCCTCCTAACCTAAAATTCTCCAGATTCCCGCGATAATTCTTCCGACTACCCCCCCCCCCGATCATCATGTATCCGATGTAGCTTCGCACATTGAATCCACGTGTACTCAATGTATTCATCTGTGTCATAACGTTTACACTTAAACAAGGATAATATAATTCATTGTATCCTGGTATCGTACTGGCTTCTAAGGGCTTTTGGAGCAAGCAGAAATAAATGGGCAAAAAAGAAGTTCGTTACTTTGAAATATTCATTTGATAGCATATTGCCGACTGAAATGACTCAGGGCAATAACTGTTGGCAGTGTGGTGTCTCTGACCTGAAAGTCATACAGTTGGAATACCGACGTCGCTAGCGGATTTTCGTCACTAGCTAGGTCGAATTCAGCCGCTGTCTGAAAGAGAATTCTAGAGACTGATCGGTAGTTTTCTGTGGTTTCTCCCTTCTACACCAGGCGAATGCTGAAGCAGTACCTTAACACATGCGCCACGGGCCACGCACGATGTTTCCTTCCCAGTCCGAATCCCCTCCTTTCGCCTTGCACGCGCGCGCACACACACACGCGTACACACAGCACTATTACTCATTTCGGGAGACCAGTTGGGAGCTTAAAGTCTTCCCTGGTGGTGGAGATACCTGTGGAGAGAAAACCCCACAAGCCGCCGTGTATATCGTCGGCTGATCTCTCCAACCAGCGGGGGAGGAACACCGCCACTGCCCGGGATGTAACTACTACTACTACATACGTGGCTAATGGCCATCGCAGCTGATGCGCCCTGGTACACAAAATAATAAATCATTTAATGAGTCGTTTGAGCGCTGAAGCTTCGTGATTTTGGCGGTAGGTGTGCGTCGCAGTGTGCTCGCGGGCCGTGCTGTTTGCCGAGCCGGCGCTGCGTGCGTCCGCGCTCGAGCCCCGTGGGAGCCGGCGGCGGCGGCGGCGGAAGGACATCGATCGGCGGCGGCGCTCCGCCCCTCGCCATCTGCCGGCGACGCCCTCGTGACGGACGCCCCCGTCCTCTCTCCCTCCCTCCCACTCACTCTCTCTCTCTGTCTCTGTCTCGCCCATCACACCCAAAACTTCTCTGCGACGGAACCTCTGTAATGTTCGCTCGCTGCCTACTCTGGGGACACGGGATGGCTTTACGGGAAATGATCTGTGAGGGTTTCCGTGTCTCGTGTTGAAATGTGTCCTGTAGGCGGTGACAGACATTCAGTTTTGTCCATTCAATTTAAAGTGTGCCGTGGTCTCAATTCAGCGATCAGTTTGTCCTTCTGACTTTTACCAGTCCATGTCTCCGCGTCTCGTGGTTATTTGTATTCGGAAGTAGGCCACAGATACCCAGTTTTGCCCATCCTGGTTTACTGCGTACCGGTATTTTCACCTCTGTGATCGTCTGACCGCTGCCCCGCTCAGTTGCTCGTCTTTGTTCAGTGAGAATTCACTCTTGTGCGGCAAGCGTGCGTTGCTATGTGCCCTGTGAAAGATTTTTCCCAGAACAGCGTTACGCGCGTAGACATTCAGGACTTTTGCCGAAATAATGAGCACTCTGTGCGATACTCACACTGCCTGTTTCTAACAGGCAAGGCTTTTGGCGTGGCCGGCAGCACGTGCTTTCCATCGATTGATTAATTGATTCATTAGTGATTCCGGCTCGTCAACTGCGTGTCGCGTGAGGTGACAGTGATCTACCCACCCTGTCCGACGAGATGCGGCACGGGGATTTTCTCCAGCCAGATAGCTCCCATTAGTGGGGCAGCTCTAAGCTCGACAGGGGCATGCTCTAAGCTTCCGAATGGTCTCCGGACATGTGTGGTAGGGTAGTGCATGAAAGTGGGAAGTAAAGGATGAGGTCAGGTCAAGGACGAAGGGAAGATGTCGCGCGGTCCATGGTCTATTTGCTAGGGTACTGCTCCGGCATTCGGCTGGTGTTGATCGGAGAAACAATACAAAACTACCCATCAGAGCAGGTCACCGCTAGAATTCTTCTAGCGGCTGAATTCACCTAGCTGACAATGTAGAATCGAAAACCTGCCACCGGCGGAGTTTTGGAGGTGGATGGTACAGTGCACATTTCGCGATGTATGGAAGAGAATGCCAATAAACACATACGCGGAACTTGCTGAACTATGCATGTAGGGAAACTACTATTTTGAAAAAAACAACACTTTTATGGGCTTTATGGAGGAATATTCACAGGGCTAAAGAGAAGATTTGATTGCGTGATGAAAGGGGTCTACCGAGATATATTATCAAGACCAATCACTTAATATAGATGATTGATTCGAAACTATAAACAAAGTAGAACAATTTTAACCACTGCAGCATGTGTTAAAGTTTCTTAGTTCCTTAGTTTTTGAAGGAATTCACATATCAGTTCCTTCAAAGAGCAACTATGTGCGGATTCGTTTGTGATTCTTCACTTTTTCCCTTCCTTTTATTCCATCATCGTAATAATTATTACATTATTATGTATTTGTTCACCATTCCAGGTAAGTCACGTAGACTCAGATACTGAAATCATAATACGTGAATTTGCGCAATGTTCTCTCTGTATATAGCCACGACTCCAAAGGGCGTTTGCATCCCCAAAAACGTACCCGATAGAAGCACTGATAACGCTTACTAGACGAAGTGAGGTGGTTTCCCATTTTACATCTAGACAGTGCTGAAGCGCCTTCCGTCCCCTCCAGTACGTCTTTGATAAATCAAATACCATTATCTAGCAATACCCATACTTTGGACGACTGGTCCCTGCCTCAGAGACTGCGACATGCGTCTTGCAATTACGTAAACTACAATTTTCGCGTCCACGTTCTGGGAATCGACGCGAAGCTCTTGTGCGTAGAAAGCGGGCGTGCAAGCCTGCGCGTCCCCAGCCGTTTCCCTCGCCGCCGCGCAGCGTAACGCCACCCCCTCGCGACGCACCCGCAGCTCACGCGAGGGCTCTGCTTGTTGAGTCAGCCGGCCCCAGGAAGGGAAAAATACTGTTCGGGCGCAATCGGCTCTAGCGAGTAGCGGGCGGGCAGTCTCGCCCCGATTCTTGCCTTTGAGCAGCTTTGCCCATGCTTTATTGTAATATCGGCTGAGGGGGCTCAGGGCATCAGGTGATGTCACTGCACTGCCTCCGACCTAGAAGTTCGAGTATCGACGGTGGCGGGATTTTCGACACTAAGTAGATAGATCTTATTCAGCCGCTCTTTGGAGGAGAATTCTAGTAGCCAGCTGTTCTGATTGGTAGTTTTCAGTGTTCTTTGCGATCAACACCACGTAAATGCCGGAATAGTACCCTAACAAAGAGGCCCCGGACCGCGCGCAATCTTTCCTTCCCCTTCTTTGCCCTTTCCTCTCCTTCGTTCGCTGATTCACCTTACACTTACATGTACTACTACGCTACCACAATGTCGAGAGGCCAGTCGGCTGATTAGAGCTTGTCCCGGCTGGGGCGGCTCCCCGCTGGTGGGAAACACCGGGAGAGGGAAAACCCCGCAAGCCGACGTGGAGGTCGGCGCCGGATCTCAGCATCCAGCGTGGGAAGCATACCGCCACCCCCGTGATAAAAACCATGCACCACATTTACGGGACTAATAAACACCGCAGTTGACGCGCCCCGAAACATGAAACAATCAATTCATTTATTATAATAAAAATGGTAATAATAATAATAGTAATAATAATAATAATAATAATAATAATAATAATAATAATAATAATAATAATAATAATCAGTAGAGAATTAAGGGGATACTATATGTCCAGAGCCACAGGTCATAAGACCTGCTCTTCCGCAAAACCCCATACAAAAGTTTCATTTACTTAATTAAAGTTACATTTGAGGCGTTCGGTCGGAAAGAATGAATCTTTCTCCTAATCACGAGAATAGGCTAATTCCGCTCTTTTGGTCTTGTCATGCCGGGATTTCTCGCTCAGTCGGTTGTGCTGCTCTGGAGAATCAGTTTCTGCGTTCAGAGAAACAGATTTGGGGATGGTATCATTTCTGCGAACGCTGCTTCGCGTACAGAATTTCTATCAGCATCGAGTGATACCACTGTTGACACCCAATGGGAATACGATATCAAGCGGATTAATAATTCTCAGAGAGGGGTCTAGCCGATCGATGATTTTATCGGACAACATATGGTTTGCACCCGTCATCGTTGGACGCGACTTCCGAACCGCATTTCGCCATTATTCAATTCATAAAGCGCCCGAATTACTGGAGTTAAATTGGGTCAACACTGAAAATCCAGCCTTCAGGTGGAAGGGAGTCTAACGCGCTGAAAATGAACATACGAGTATCAGCAGTGTGCCACAGTCATGCTATGTTTACGTTCCCTGAACCTTCCCAGTAATCACCTTCGCTCTTCTTCTAATTTCGGAACGTTTTCTTTATGACGTGAGTTGGGAATTCCTCACATAGTGCTTCATAGTAATGTGAGGTGCCTTATTATGTCATAACAACAATTAGATTATTTTCGCAGTCCTGCATCTAGGCAGAGGTTTATGGTGTTTCGAAGTATCGTGGCTGTAGATCTTCTCATTTATCATGATCACATCTGCACTTAGTTTCGTCTAGCATTCATTGCCGGTGAGGAATGGCTAAACACTTGAACTGCGACATTCTTTCTTTAATATTGTTTTTTCTTACGACCTTTTCGAATGTAGTTCTTCAGTCACTTCTTCCTGCACCCCACGTGCATAACCACGAGTCTGGAAGAGTAACTACTTCATTCAAAAGTGTGCATGCGTGTAGTGCACGACAAAAGAAAATTACCTTAGAGTTCAATTCACATACTTATGGTAGATTGGAAGTGATAAATATTGTATAATCTCTGTGTGTAATCTCTTTGGTATTTAAAAAATTATAAGCAAAATCATTCAGTATGCTATTTCGAAACGATATAATATCTTGCGTTGCATTTCAAAATAAACATTAGTTGAATCTGGTAGTCTGTGCTAGAAAATAGATATCACAGCCTAAAAACTGTCGTACGCCTTCCTTCGGAGGGGAAGTAAAGCCGGCTGTCCCATGATAGTAGATTTACTTGCATGCCAAAGATCCTCAAGCCTAAATGACGCCTCTGAGCTAAATTCAAATTGCGGGTTTAGTCGCCTAAGAAATACCTCATTTCTCCGCTTGTTGGTGAAAGGAGCGTAGTGAAATTTGCAAGGTCAGTCGGAAGAGCGGTCCTGATGGTCCGAGTCTCGCCACACCACACTCAGAAAGACATCAATTCAATTCAATTCAATTTATAAAAACGTTAGTGATGCGAGCTAGTGTTGCGAGCTAGCTCATTGTGGTGTTATTTGGTAATGGTTAAACAGTACAGAATATTGGTTATATTGTTAACTCTTTTTGGACTCCACAAAACAATGAATATTAATAGAACGATTTATTAAGTAGCTTTGTCAAATAACAGTAATCTTTGTCAAAAAAATGACCTAAAGAAATTGAAAATAGCCCCGGCAAACATCACATTACATTGAAATTAATCAAATTCCGTGCGGTATATGCAAAGGAAGCCAGGTTTTAACCATTTCTTCTTTAACCTGTGTTAACGCGATAAGGCGCTTTCACCTACCAACTTTTCATTCTGCCGACAATTCGCCTGATTACACAAGTGACTAGATTACACAAGTGACTAGATTACACAAGCTTTCGATTGTAGGGGAAGTGTTAGGAAACGTTCAGGTAGCTTAATATTGGCTTCACTTCCATGGTGCAAAATTGTCTTGGAGCTTTCATTCTTAACCATATTAGCAAAACACGGATTACTTACTACTATTAAATTCACTTAACCGTGAACGATCGTTCTCTGCTTGTCACATTACTAGTTATTTTCCTTGCATGAACAATCCATCATTATTAGCAGGTTTAAAAAAAAAAGCTTATTAAGTTGGTATGAGTTGTTGGTGAAATACATCTAATCGCATGAACGTAAGTCCATATCTGGTAGAGAGGGCGCCATTATTCAATTGGTTGTGCCCTGACGCGCGCTCTCCAAGGAATAACGAGCGCACAGAGGCGGGGGCGGGGCGGGGCGGGGTAGCGGCGGCGCCCTCGTAATTGGCGGGCGGGGTGGGAGGAAGGGCGCGAGCGACGGGAAGCGACGGCGGGGCGTGACAGAGGCGACTTCGATCGCTCCCGATCGCACGCTCTCGGCCCTGTCACGCCTTCGCCCTCGCACGCTGCCTCACGCCACCCGCCGCCCGACGCCCTCCGCGCGCACGCCTGCCTTTATTATTTTTTTCTTTCTTCTTTTTTTTTTTTTTTTTTTCAAACGCGTGACACAAGAGGAAAAGAACGGAGGAGCGATATTAATGGACGGTACGTCTGCGCGTGTGCACTTTATGCACTCTGCATTGGCCCAGTGGTTTCATTTCCTTCAAAAGCAATTAATCGTATTGGCGAGGCGTGCTTTCATAAATTGCGGGCTTTAGAATGCGCGTCTGGTGTGCTGCTGCATCCCATTGATTTTTTTACCTGCCTGAATTACTGCGGAGTTGTGGGGCTTCCAAAGCAGCAGTGTCAATGGCACATGTAGAAATAGAGAGAATTCGAAATGAGGAAAAGTTATAACTCAGTTTCAACATGTGTTGTGATTGTGAACTTAAATCACTAGATCGAAACACGAAAACGACGAAAAGAGACCTAAACAAATTTGAGATAACCTGTTGGTTACCTTTGATTGAATACCGAGACTGGGATGTCTTACAGATTTTGTGCAACTGTTGTAAATATATGCTATATATGCTTTGTAAATTATATGATATTTCAATTAACGCCAGCAAAAAATTATAAAGCAGGGAACTTCCGTAATAGAAGTGACAGAGAACGTAGGAGATAGACAGCGATTCAGCACGTATTTGGAATCCACATCCAGTTTCTTTTGCTGGCCTTACATTAGCTATAACTTTCCGCAATATCTTTCAGCAATTTGTTTCTGCGTCTGGCGGCCATATTTACATTAGCAAGAGCAAGGAGGGGCAATATATTGTCAGAAAGATCTGAACAAGATCTTCCCGGCAATATATCCCGGCAATATCCATTTGTTGCCGTGTTTGACGACGGCGCGGCGCGAGGAAAATGGCGCATGAAATGAAGTGTGGTTATACCTCACTTCCCGAGATGACTAGTGGAAGACCGAAGTCGCGGTCGCACTTATTGTGCTAAATGAGATGAAGTAACGCCGATGATCGAATAGGACGTGTGACTGGATTTTAAGAAGGAAGGAAAAGGGAGCTTATGCGAATTAGGTAGAGGAGTCTTAATATTTTCCACAAAACAAAATGATTTCTTGAACTTCGATTCACGTAGTAATTTTCTTTTTATAAAAAGTGCAATTTGTAATTAGGTAAAAAGTTTTAAAATATCTTTTACCTACTTCTGATATATTATAGATTAATCTTAAAATTGATTTAGATTAGATTAATATCTTAATAATTATTAAAGTAAAAATTAATAAGCAGGAGACATTATTAATTTTGATGAAACCAAATTTCAACCTTTGATAATCAACCATAGGATTTATTACCATTTCTTGTAGTGAACCTTTTCTACACACCCATTTTACGAAAAAGCACATATTACAATGGAAATATTACGTCTATGTACAGTCTTAACCATACCTTAGCCGTACTTCCTGCACTTGTGACCATGGTCATCATTGGCTTCTTTCAGCAATATCTTGCTCAGACTTCATTTGATTTCTAGTCCCAACAACAACCAGCAATATCTTTCTGAGGACGGAAACACGTTAGTTTACATTACGACTAGCATATGTAGCAAGAAATATTGCCAATATGAGAAATATTTATTGCCGCAATGTTTACATTAGCAACTTTTCTTGCGAATAAATATTGCTCGCCATTTTCTTGCAAGTGTAAAGCCAGCTTTATACTAATTATACACTTTGGTCTCATTGTTTGCCTCAGTCCGTTAGAAAAGGACTGAGACCTTTTTGCTTTACGTCCTTATACTGTAGTACAGAGTAAAAGTATTGGAATCACCTCAACAATACAATCTAGAATATAGGTCGAATCTGTGGTTAAGGTTCTTTTCAGCTGAATTTCTGTTCATCTGTTGCTGCCCACACAGGTCAGGATTAAGGTCTTATTAGTACTGTTCCAATGTTGGTTAAGATTGGTACAGGTTGTGATAATGCGATTTTGTCGATTTCGTCGAAAATCGATTTCTATATAGGGATGGATGAATGTATCACGCATGTTTCAGAAGCATTTGAGCTAAAACTTGGTAAATGCGTCAAAAGTAAGATCTAGCAGTGCTATTAAAAAACCTGAAGACCACTAAGAAATTTTCATATTGGCGATTCTTTTCATGAAAACTCTATGGTATTTCAGCATTTTCTGGAAAATAGTTGAACAATTTTTCTTGACTTCTTTTGCCTGTATTGAAGAAAGGGCATATAATACATATTTCTGATTTTCATTAAAACCTCTGAGAAATAAAATTGCAAATTGTAAAAAAAAAACAACTTTGTATTTAAACCTCTGAGTTTTCGATTGAAGGAAATTATAGCTTTCCACTCAGCCAATTTTCGGGATTTTTGCTGTAAATGAAAGGTTCCAGATGTTTTATCGCTTATTATTCATTGTTTTTGAAAAAATCAAAATAGTATGAAATACACGAATACTATTATAAAAAAAATTGTAGATACGGCATTTAAATGCTACTCACTTCTAGATTGTCCTTTCACATTGTGTACATTCGAAAAAACGTACATTTGTTCAAACGAAGCGCCGGAAAATCGAATTTACCATTCCGATTTTGTTTTTCAATTTTCAAAAATGCAGAGTGCGAAAAGGGGACCAGGACAACTTTCTTTGCCGTCCTTTGCTACATACGTGAAAAAAAAGTTAAAGAAAAAATTTCAGAGCCGTTTCTGAGTAAATAATTGCTTAAATGTTTGACGCCAAATTAAGCAAAAAATACTCATATTTTCTAAAAACTAAAAATGACCGTATTTGAAGATCTGTATTTGATGAAATTCCTTCATTGAAAAAAAAAAAATTCATAATTGTAGTTGTAGGAAGACGCCGACAAAATTTTGAATTTTTGCAATTTTCGAAAAATCAGGGATTTCACCGAACATGAGACCTGCACCAAAATTAATATACCGGTTTCAAATTCAAGGGGCCGTGACATCAGCCAGATTGATCGGGGAATAACAATTTTGGAGAAAATCGGCCCAACGATTTAGCTGCTAGCGTTGTTCAGAGACGGTCATACGTTTTGCCGTCAATCGATTTTTCTGCATCAAGGCCTCACAAAATATGGATTTTGTCTACACCACGTGTTATAAGAATTTTTTTTCTATATTTAGCAATTCGATTCATCAATTTTTTCGTTACCAGGGACATGTAATACGCGTTTCTCTGCCGAAAATACGCCGTTTTCCCCCGCAGCATTACATAACTTTCTATATACTACTACGTAAGCAGTAGCGAGAAAGTACAAAATAGAGATAAAAAATGAAGATACAAACCAGATGTATACGAGCACAAAGGAAGACCAAACTCAATAAAATATAAATAGGTTGTTTCATGATGAAGGTAAACTCAAAATAGGTTAAAATACGCAGAACTTTACAAACGCGAAGTAATAATTGCATAATGGGAGATAAAGGATCAAAGGTTCATGCAATGAATAGAAAGAAACGAAGCAACTTGTCTTGATCAGGTCTTTGTTTTTTTACATCGTATTTAGAAAGTAGAAGAAGGCAAGAAATGCACGATTGGAATTTTTTGTTGTCTGATGCCTGAACTCAAGAAACGTGTGCATTGCCCACAATTGATTTGAACTGTTCTCTGGGCATTTCAGATTTGACCTACATGGACCTCCGCTACGTTCTGAACTTTTGTTGTGTTGCCTCCAAAGCGTCTGTTTTTAATCTTGGTCCGTGATTCTATGTGATGGAAGAAATCCATCCGCGACACGCGAAAGCGAATCGCCGCCGCGCGGAGGCCTTTTAATCGCGTGCGTGCGGCAGCAAGCGGCCAGGTGCGTGCCGCAGCGCGTGCTGCGGTGGCGCCAGCGCAGCGGAGGCGTGCGTGCTCAGGGTGCCGACATCTGTGCGGCCGTCTTTGTGCCTTCCCGTGAGCATGCCCCTTTATCTCCCGTGATCACTTCCTGTGTGTTTGTATTTTTAATGCGTATTTTTAACCTGCCCTCGGTTTACCTTCGTCTTATATCGATTTTCCATTTACATCTTATTGATCTGGGGTTTCATTTATGTTATTGCGTACTTCCGGAGCTATTTTCTGCTTGTTGTCTCTCGTTTTTGCCTTTTGACTTCAATTTTCTTTATTACTTTCACTTTTCACATATTTATGAGAGGGCTTGGTGGTATAGTGATTAGTATACTAGCATTGTATACCAAAGTTAACGGAGTAGCGATTGTTATTGAAGATGTAATATACAGTAAATAATTGCGAGGGTAATCAGCATATTTTTCAAGGCCAAAAATTTTCAGAATGTCGTTTTGGGAAGGAAGATGAACACTGTGGATTAACATTCTAAAATATATATTACAAGATGTAATAGTGTCCTTCAATGACATTTAGATAAAATATCGTTGCTGGCTAAATTATTTTGTACTTCGTTACTTTGAACGTGTTTTTTTCTGATAATTTACTCTGTAAGTCAACACAGGTTGACCACGTATTACAAATGACTCCCCCCCCCTTTGCGAATTATGAATGTCAAAATTATAACGGCTGAGAAAGATTGTTGAGAATTTTTCCCTCGAAAAGGAGTAGCGATTCAACAACAGTAATATTAATTTCTTTATTATTAATATTATTGCTATTTGCCGTATTCTCCTTTCGCATTCTCTCTTTGTCACCTTTCTGATCGTGCTTCCCATCTTTGATTTCGTTGGCCTTATTTTCGACCATGTTGTTCCGCTTTTATTTTATTTTTTTAAATATTTAAGGTCGCACCAACTTCTAGATCATTAGCGACCACTATTGTTTGTAACGGTATGGTAACTGTGCGTATGACACGATATGATGATGATAGGGGGTGAAAGGTCGGACACAATACAACCATGCCCGAGGCGGGACTCGAAACCGCGATCCTTCGATCCCAGATCGCAACGGCATAGTGCCGTAGCGATCTCGGCCATCGGATCGGCACTTTTATTTTTTCTCTCTCCATATTCCGTTTTCCACCCGTCTCCACGCCGCCTGTGAGGATGACTTCTGATGCCGGTCGCGTTTGCGCTGAGCCGCGCCAGGGGGCGCCGCGCAGCACGCATCTCGCGATCCCCGGGCCGAAAGCGCGCCGGTCGATAGCGGGCGTCGCGAAGCAGCGACACCTCCGACTGCCTGCGCTGCCCCGCTTCCGCCCCCGCCAAGCGCTAAGCCTCCCAAAGCCCCCCTCCCCTCGGGCTCCGGAATGTAAACTCTGCGCCGCCCTCTGATTGGCGAAGCCCTGAGCGTGCTGCGCACGCGGTACGCTTGTGTGTTTCGAGATGCGTAGTAGATAACGCCCAGATTCCCTCCTACAAAACGTAATCCGTATCTCGAGATGTATCTTGTTGTTTACATTTGTGTTCTTTGCTTGTGGCTGCGTCAACAAGCTTTTGGCTATGTCCTTGGTGTTTCATAACGTATACAAATATGCAGTCACATAAGAGTAATGTTAAATGAATTAACAAATACTGAACACGCGGTTTATTGAATCAGTAAACGCAGTAGGATATCAGTGAGGTAGATCAAGACCACTCGAACAGCACGCTCACAACACCATATGAGAAAGTAATAGAGCTATTGAGGGCAGAACTTAAGTTGTCTGAAATTAGAAACAAATGCATGTGAAAAATTTCGAATGACCTTGATATTGGCCTACTTAATGCCACCCAGCCCGCAATGCTCTACGAATAAACCAATTTCCTTTTAAATGGCAAATCCCGTTCGGAGATTAAATGAATTGGTGTTGGAACATGAAGCTGTTTAGTTTAGTATTTCCAACTTTATCTGTAAGTAACTTTATATAACCACTATCACACACCGTTTAGTTCTTCGGACATGAAAATCCTGTGTTTGATTCAAACGTTAAGAGGACTGGATGTCAGTCACAAAATCCACGAAAAGGAAGCATCCCTTGCTCAAAATGGCAGTTTCCTTTGTGTTTTGTAAACATGTGACATTCGTTTCCGCATTAAGCTCTATATTTCTGTTCATCGCTCCTTCTCACTTTTTAAGAACTGTAATTTGGTGAAGAACTGTAATTTAGTGTATTTGGTGGCAACGTTGCGTTGCGTTGCGTTGCGAAGTGTCTCGCCGCGGCGGGCGGGTTTCCCCGGGGGCCAGGAAGAAAGTGAAGCGTGGCGGGCGCAGCATTCCTCGGCCGCCGCGTGTGCGTGCGCCTGGCTAGCGTCACGCGTCGCGCGCGTGCAGTGGACCTTGGGCGCTGCGTGCCCGCAAGCCAGAGGCGGATCTCCGGCTGAGTTTAGCTCAGTGCCGCTGTCACTGTGCACACTGGCCGGCAGGTCCTAGGGTTCGAGTCCCGCGGTAGTGGATTTTCGACATTAGCGGGACAGCTAGGTCGAATTCAGCTCTCCTGTTCGGAGGAGAATTTCAGCGAACGGCTGCTATGATCGATAGTTTTTCGTGGCTTGGCCGTTCAACTGCAGGCGATTGTCGGAGCAGTTCCCGAACTAACGGCCCACGGACCGCGCGCGATTTTTCCTTCCACTTCCTTGTCCTTTCCTCATCATTTATTGACATGCACTTACACTAGCATGTACTACACTACCACATATGCCGTGAGATCTTAGTCGAGTATGATCATATGTCGAGAGCTTAGAGCTTTTCTCGGCTGGGATGGAAATCCTCCTCCTCCGCACGTTGGTGTGTAGGTTGGCGCTGAATCTCACCATTCTGTGGAGGAGAAACACCGTCTCCCCCGATATAAAACATTCACTATACTAACGGGACTAATCACTATGAATTGGCGTGCCCGGAAAAATCAGTCATTCAGGGGAGGATTCTAAGCATGTCAAGGAAGGACAGGGGCAATTTCTTTTCGAATACTTGTTCCAGAGATGTGATGGAGGGATTTGATAGTTTGTGCGTTCTTGCTGCTTATGCAGCACAAAGAAAATATTGTAATGCTGCAGAAAAAAGACGGCTATCTTTCGACAGAAAAAATCTTATTGAAAGTCCCGGGTAACGATAAAGTGAATTAATCTTGTTCCTATATGTGGTAAATTGCTTCTAGCACGTTGTTTAGTCAGAATCCAGGTTTTGTGCCCGGGATAGGGTGAACAGTTCTATAGGAAATTGTAACGTGTGAACTATTTACCCTAGGATGAAAATGCGTATTTTAGGTTACTTTTTTAGTTTTTCCCTTCATTTTCTGGATCTGTTTTGATACGAAATATGTGTTCTTTATCTCTTTTAAAACTTTGTAGAAGAGGTCCTTTTAGTTTTGTCTTACAGGATTGTGCACTTCTCTCTCCGAGTCGAGAGGCTTTCGCCTAATAGCTTTCGCACATATTGATTGTAGTGTAGATTGATTGAATGTTATATGCCTTCGAAGGTTTACAATGCTCTGTTGTTGTTTTGTGTGTGTGTGTGTACCAAGTTCTCATGTGCTTTACGGAAGAGGAAAACGCGTTTCCATACGACAACGATAATACGAACAAAAATTATCACAAGCTGAGAATTTTGCACAATATAATGAAAATAGTCAAATTAGAGAACACTCACTTGATTTATTTTTCAGTATTCATTGTCAGTATTATTCATTCTGATTCGAAAAATCTATTTTCAACTCCAAAAGTTGCCTCGAGAAGCTCCAAAACGTGTATATTAGCACGATTTTGTATCTAACGAATGTCTTGTATGCCGAGGTCGGTAAACGTAAAATATTTCTATTAGTGCCTGATTGGGTATTTTCATCATTGCATGATGTGTGCAACACGGTCTCATAGAATTCTAGATTTCCACAAATTATGTCTGAAAGTTGTTACAATTTTATGTGTAGTGTGGTTCAAATATCGTTTCTGAACGAAAAGCGTATCTCGAACGGAAACACACACACACTTTGAAAACGCATTATACCATTTCTCTACAGGTCTACAACTGTTTATTCTATTTTTTTTTAATTTAGGGAATATTTAAAAAATGTCACTTTTGGTTTTGGCCCAATATAGCGTCTCAGGTACTTTCTGGTATTACAATCACTTGTTCAAACCAACTCATTGATGTGCATTTTATCTCGACTTAGGTTTTAACAAAATGTTAATTTATTGTATATATTGTATATTGAAGTTATATATTTGTTTATTATGATTTCAACCGTACCGAAGTAAACACGCATGTTTCAACGCGTTATCCGTTTTCTTATGTGATACTATATTCCGTTATTTCCGGCGACGGAAATTCCGTTACTTCGCACGATAGTGCGAGGTAACCGGATGCTGGGAGGCAGCTCCCCGCGAGGGATCCGGGCCGGGCTCAAGCGCCGGAGATGAGGCCCGCGGTGCGCCGACGTCCGCGCCGTCGCTTCCGGGCGGGGCGGGGCGGGGGCGGGGCACTGGGTGAAGGATGGAGATCCCGCCGCGCCGCGCCGACTGACATACCGCGCGCCGCTGGCCCCGCGCCAACTGCGCCAAACACAAGACGTGCGCGGGTGGAGCGGGCTGGCGGCACAGAAGCCTTTCCTGACGGGCGACCCGCCGGCTACCTCCCCGGTGCTAGAAAAACAGAACCGACAGCGTGCAAAAGCCTCTGAACAAACACTAAATAGTGCAGTCAAGGGGGAGTCATAAGGGTGTGTGTGTGTGGGGGGGGGGGAACTTGCAAACTGTGAGGTGGAGAATTTCATTTTTTAAATTTTGTTTATATTATTATTATTATATTGTTATATGTAAGGTAATAACAATGCGAACAACATTTATTGTTTATTCAATTTTCTTCCTCAAAATAATTCTGGCAACGTTTTGGTAGCCAAAAAAAGGAGTTTCAAGAACAACTTCATAACCTTGTGCACACAATTTCTTCGTGTATAGGACAGTCTTTTTTGTGATTGCATATTCTCCTTCCCACACATAACAGGAAAATGTAGTTTTTGAAGTTGAAGTATCTGTTATGAGGGGTAATATTCTTTTATTATAATTACTATGAGGGGTAATTTACCCTCATGAGGGGTAATATTCTTTTTCAGAAATTGTTTCAATATTATTTGTAGTAACATTCTTTATTATTTCCATCAGCTACAGATATCTTCTCTCCGATCACTTGGTTCCTATTTTGATTGTAATAATGGTCAATCTAACTAGTCAGACTGCGTATACTCCGAAGTAATGTATTTATTTATTTGTAAAAAAGGTCATTTTAGGATAACATTATGAATCGCAACTACGAATTTTTGATTCTTGGTTTCCCAAACGTATTCGATGGTAATAAAATGTATTACATTCAATGTGACAAATAACATTTAATATTATTTGTCACATTAATTGAACACAATTTCACTTTTATATAAAATTCAAGGACTTTTGAAGATATTTCGTTAATTACATCCAATTGTTCTGATTAATTACTATAAACATGTACAAATACTCACTTTTAAGAAGTACAAGAAAGCAATAATTCTTTTCTGTGACTATATTGTCGACTAACCTTGAAGTCCCTGTTCGGGAAAGAAAGAATATGTCGCGATTATGACAATCAATGTCTACCTGATGCGATAACCCATTCTACAGTTACAATATCTATATTAAAGATGCAGCGATTTCGATGCCAATACGTTGATGGAATGTCTTAACACAGTGTGTCGATGCATGTACACTACCCTACATTACTAATCGAAATTGTCGCGAAGTTCCTCAACGGTTGGAAACAAGGAAACTGTAATGGGGTGGAGGGAGAGGGGCGGGGCCTCCCGGAAGTGACACCTCGCGCCTTCCGTGACTTCCGGCGCGGTCGGAAGCCAGGGCCGCACTTCCGCCTGGCGCCGGCGGATGGCAGTCGGCTCCGTTCACAGGAGACCATAGAAAAAACAAATCAATGTTATTGTGCCAAATTCTTATCTGAAAGTTGGCGAGCTACTGCAGCGATTATGTAATGAAAAATAAAGTGGTAAGTGTTCAATATATTTTTCTCCGTTCCCAGTGCGTCCAAGTTTCGAAAATAAAATATTCGAGGTCGCAGGTTCAGCGTTGTTTTCACTACAGGTCTCACATTACCTCGTGGTCCATTTGAACATCATTCCACCTAATCATTCATTTCTTATCATAAAATGAAAATGGAAATAATCCAAACTTAGATGGCAAAGGAAAGCTCCACTGTGGTCTTCTACCAAGTGATCAAAACCTCTTAAAGTAAAAGAAGTGTATTTGTTAGTTCTAAGTTAAATCAATTACCTTCCTTAAATCGATTTTCTTTCATAAGAATATTGTCTACATCATACCATCATCACGACTGGCAACAATGACAAAAATCCTAAGAAAACGAACCGCCGGGTTTGCCATTAGGCGAACTGACAGCGCATTAAATAATGCCCTGGAATTTCTATATTAAATGGGGTCAGAACCATATTCTTTACCGTTCTTTGCTACATATGTGTAAAAGTTAAAGAAAATATTTGGAGCCTTTTTTGACAAAATAATTGTTTCAAATTTACAAATTGCTTCACGCCAAATTACGCAAGGAATACTCATATTTTCGAAAACTTGAATTTGACCTTATTTGAAAATTTGCTTCTGATGAACGCATTTCATTAAGAAAAATAATATTAGCACCGTAATTATAGTTGTAGGAAGACTCCGAAGAAAATGAATATTGCAATTTGCGATAAATCAGGGTGTTTCAACAAAAATGAGACCTTCACCATTCTCTTAAGCATTCTTTACGCTACACGAAGACAAAATTTAATTTCAAAATTTGACCCTTTTTCTTAAACTTCCGAAAATGTCTCAGGGGCTTCATGTAAAGAACTCTCCAAAATTAAAATATCGATTTTAAGTTTAAGGGGGCGCGACATTGCCAGATCGATTGGGAAATATCAATTTTGGTGAAAATCCTACTTACGGTTTAGCCACTAGCTCTGTTGACAGACGGACAGACGTTTTGCCGTCGATTGTTCTGTATCAATGACCCTCAAAACGTGACTACTTAACGTGTTAGAGAAAGCATTTTACTACATATTGGGTCGAAATGTGTCCAATTTTTTCGTTACGACGGCCCGGCAAAACGAATGTTTGCAAAATTAGGATGTTCTGTGCATTTTTTGACGAGGAGGCCCGAGATGTCATGTCAGAATATGGCAATGGTAACGCCCCAATATGGCAGTTCGAAATTCTCAAAATATTTTCTCATTGTTAGACAATGTTTCTGGGTAATGGATGGCAGTTTTGGATTGTCGAATATGTGTTGCTGTATTATCCTCAAAATAATTGAGTTTCGCTACTGAAGCGTTACGATTCGTAGTGAGTTATTCTAGTGATTGCTGAGATGTAATACGTAACTCCCGTACTCTAATATTATATAACCGTTTCTAATGCAAGAAAGTGCGTGCTATTGAAGCATCACTGGTTTATTAAACTTGTGTTGCTTTCATTGGCTCCATCTCTGTCGTATTGTAATTTTAGTTCCAGGAAAATATAGTTGAATTTGCTGCTAATAAAATGCATAACTTGGCAGCGTGGTTATGAAGATGGCGTTTATACAATATATTTACATTAATTCTGTAGGGCAAATAATATTGAGTTGTAAGCATTTCATTTTAATAATCACCAGCGTAATATTTAGAATAGGAGGAAATTCGTTAGGCGACGATAACAGGCATTGCGGCCGGCAAGAAGACCGTTTGACGCGTTGGAGGTCACTTTTTCATCGAGCGACAAACGTCATATCGACACCTTGCGTAAGAGGGCGCTGCATTTGTGATGTGCACGTCGCGTGACCCTTGGACTATCATTAGTGTGATCAATAATTCGCAGTGTTGAATGATTCGAATTCGGAATGACACTTTCATTTAGTAAGTATCCAAGGAAGATATCGAGCGTTTTGACTGCAACTTTTAGGCTACACACTAGACAGAACTTTGTCTCAAACTTTTTTGGTTCGCGGCACTCTTATTCGTTACGGAGAGGATTGTGAGACTCACGTAGAATATAGCCAAACCTGTCTACATTGGGACTTCAAATGCTCGGATGCAAATTCATATATAATGGAATAATTTTAATTGATCAGATTGTTACACTATTGAGTAGTCTTGCGCCCACACGTTAATAAATTACTGTACTAAAGTATTTAATGCACTTTTTTATGTTGTCATATTTTCTTCATTATTTGTTTTTGCGGTACACCCACGTAATTTCGCGACCTATTCTATCGAAACCTTGAGACCACTAGATTCATAATTGTTCCTGGTCGAAAGAAACCAAGGTCTCCACAATGAATGAGATTTTCAAGTGCATTTTAGTTGGTTATGATGCAACCTCATTTCGAACCTTCGTATGTTTCATGTTACTTAACAGGTATACGCCTTAATGAAGAAGACTAGTGCAGTGTTACTGCATTACCGCACATTTATCCCGTTTTCAATAATCATTAAGCATTTCTTGTTAAAGATTATTCAAAACAGTAATTTCCATCTCATTGCTAAAATTATTTGTAATGAAAAAGATGAATTTTTGAGGTAAAATATTTGTTGACAATAAAACAATGTATTTAAAAATTTACATTTAAAAACAGAGTTGTAAGGAAATATCTATGATAAATGATTCTTTTGTAGTACATTTTAAAAAATCAGAGAAGAACAAAAAGATCCACAAGAATTAAGGTATTGTAAAGAAAAAGACTAGGGTGTTAATGATTGACAAGAATTGAAAGGAATTCAATCTTCGAGTGAATTTGATGTAGTATAAATAGTGAGGCTACAACTAAAGCTTTGTGTGTGGCTAGGTCTCTATTTGGCCCGTAACGCATACGTAGAAGTGAATTTGGATCAGGGAGAGGCGGATACAGAGACAAATGTTGGGAAGGGAAATTAAAAATTTTTTGGTCAAATGATCATTACAGATTTTGTAAAATGTCGCAGGCTACACTTAGTTCATGCTGCGATTCGATTTTATTTGTTTTAATGATTATCCAAAAATCTTTTACTTGAAAGTTTCATGACAAGTTAAAATTACTAGCTACAGAAAATTTTTAGCGCGAAACATTTCCCTCCCCGTGGATCCACGCCTGGTTAAGATGACTGGTCAAAATGTCGCTGAGCGTTTCGCCTGTGGTGCCATATGAACGTTGCTGACACTGAACAGCTGAGTTCTAGGGGACAAGGATGCTCCATTAACAGCCTTCATGACTGAAAATGTCTCAGAAGATGCGAAAGCAGGTGTGTTTGGGGACAAACTTTCAGAAGTTACAGCAACATGCCAAATTATTATTGAAATTAGTTATATCCGAGTCAGAAATGTAGTCGCATGCGCCATAAATGTATGAATAGAAACTAGTGTAATGTTAACTAATGGCTGTATTGTAAGACTTTGTCATTAGCATAAACGATTAGAAATCTCTTCAGAAGATTCTTGGATTGTAGTTATTCAGCCACATCACTTAAGGCCTGAAATGTGCAGGCATACGGCAGCATCCAAACTTCTCTGTGATTGTAGGCTTCTTATAGGGGGTGTTCTTTTTCTTCCGTACGATTATGTGGGGACAAAAAAAACCATGAATTTTGTTTGATTTTCTAAGTCTCAATCATCATATTACTTTGGAAACCACTTGTGCGTTTTCTGCACGTAGTATCAGCAAACTGTGAAGGGTATTTTAGGGGCAATAAAATTTAGCAGGCTCAAGGACATGTTTGAGGTCTTCCCGCTACTTGCTCTTGTATGGCTCGTACTCTCCTCTATTCTCCACGTGAATAGAAATCATCCAACTTCCTCCTTGCTATGCGCAACGGGTAAGGAAACACGGCGGCGAGATGGCAGCGCAATGGGGAAAACACGTGGGAAACGACCCTAAATAAACAGTCTCTAGTTTGGAATTTATGCTTTAAGGAAACATAAAATTTTAGCAGCTTAACGCATAGTTAATTTGAGTAGGCTGAATCGGGTCCGAAGCCGCAATAAGATACGTAAAATATCTTGTGCATGCGGATGATACTATGGGAGTCAGGGTAAAGAATTGACGTAATCATTATACGTCTTACATTTATTTTTTCGTTATTAATGCATTAAAAAAATTACATATGGCAAGTCCGCTTTCGTTACTAAGAAAACGCCGCAAGCTGTATGAGTAATTATGCGTCATGTGTAGCGCAACAGCAGCGCCATCTCCGCGAGCGACACGTACGTTGTGAAGTTTCTTCTTCGTAGCTTCTTTGCTTTACACAGCATTACCAAAGTAAGAATCATGGGTAGTGTATTTTCAGAGCTCTATGTGCATATTAGTGTTACATGTTTTATTTCATTTTAGGAACTCCTCACCGAAATAATGGAAGATGCGCGTAAAAGAAGGTGGGCATTCCTGTGCCTTGCTTCTTGTGTTTATTCGCGCCATGTCTCAACCCTAAGTGTGGAACTGGGATGCATTATTGCCGTGCGTCCATCACATTTGAACGACAAATATAAGGGTCTGTGAAGCCCGCACCTCAAACTAAATTTAGTTCTTATTGGGCATGCGTGAAGCACGAGCGACGCCATCTAAACAGGCGACAGTGACAGTTGTACCCCCTTTTTGAATAAGTGCTCTACCTATACAGTCAACTGCTCCCACAACCCGCCTTCCTTCTCTTCTTTCCACGTAGTTTAGCCGTGTGTGCGCTATCGGGCATCTCAAAGCACAGAAACCGGCTTATGTGGCTCAGGGCATCAACTGGTGTTAAGGCATTGCCTGTGACCAGGAGGTCCTTGGGTTTGAGCCCCGAGAATTCTAGCGGCTGGCTGCTCTGATGGGAAGTTTTCCGTGGTTTCTCCGATCAACACCTAGCGAATGCCGGAGCAGTAACCTAACAAACGGGCCACAGACCTTTCCGTCCTCTTCCTTGTCCTATCCTCTCTCCTTAGTTACACATACCTACACTTACATGCCCTACACTACCACATATGTCAGTAGCTTGAAGCTTGTCCCGACTGGGGCGGAGCCCCCCTGCCGAGAGATTTGTGGTTCAGAACCGCCCCCCTCCCCCGCAAGTCGACTTGTAGGTCGGCTCCGGATCTTGCCATTCAGCGAGAGAAGAACCATTCAGAATGCTTCAGAAAACAATGGAGGATGTTGTGATCATTCCAACCATACAAAATTCACTATCAAAAGAAAGGCAATATAATGATTCGAAACAAAGGCGAACCTGTTGATGATGCTTGAAGCCAATACTCTGAAGATCAATGCGGAATATGTTATATACCTATATATGCTCTGAAGCTAATACTCTCTTTCATGGCTTCCGTTTTTCTACATAGAAGAGAAACCATGACAGGGAGTTGGTGAGGTAGTTTCATTTCAGGGGTAAGTTTAGATGTTCCTCACGGGAGCTATGCACCACGCTTTTGAAAAACGTACGAATAAAAAAAAATATTAACCATAAATAATGTTCAAACGATTTGTAACTTATTTAATAATATTTTAATTACAGTCAATAATAATAATAATTTTTTTAATGTTGTTTCCGAATCTAAATTCAAACTATTCCTAGTAGAAAACGTGGTACTAGGTAATGAAGAAAGGATTATAAAAATATAATTTAAACGTTTTATTGTCAAATCGTTTATTAAAAACATCAATTGAATGTTGATTAAATAAACAATTCATTATCGTAAATAAACCCAGCTTAAAAATAGTTTCGTTTACATTTTTAATGCCTCGTAAATATTTTCTAACCCTCCTTGGTTCCGTTACGCCTCGAGAGGCACGGGTTGCAGCCTGCAAGTCTGCATCTATAATGTGATAGCCTGGCGGGCAACATCTTGTACGTTTTACGGCATGTTTTATTCCGCAGCGCTCTTTCCGCCCGCGCGAATTGTTCGCCCGAGGATCTCGCCTTTCGCGGGCGACGGGAGAGGGGGGAGACGCTCGTTTTCGAGTAATTAATGAAGGGGTGCTTTTCGGAGGCCGCTGTGGCTGCTCCGCGGCCGCACGTAATTGGTGTCGGCTATTGCCGCTGATGGCCCATTATCCAGCGCGTCCGGGGAGGCTGCGGAGAGACGCCGTCTCCCGCAGGAGGGGCACATTGAGGCCCCCAAGGAGGATACACAAGCCTGGTATTGACGAGGTATTACAGTAATTTTACGTAAGGGGAGGGGCGAGGCGTGCTGTAGCGATGTGGTCGCTCGCCCTCCACCGCTGCAACCGGGCTTCAAATCCCGTCCGATCCATCTGGAAATTCTAGGGGGGAAGGGGGGCTTGTAGCAGATTTTCTCGGGGTTCTTCCGTTTCCCGTGCCGCTCATCATTCATTTTATATCTCCATAATCACCTAAAATCATACGTTCGAATTGTTGCCATAAGGCGCTGGTACTGGCGTAATAAAAAAGACAACGCGTATTTTTATGTAACATTTGCCGAGGGGGCTCAGAGGACCCTCAGCATCGAGGTCCGAAGGGTCTCGTCGTTGAGTCTCTCGTATCGCCTTGCTCATGAATGTTTGTGCTTTACTTTATTGTGTTTTTTTCTCGCGAAAGACTCCCGATCTGGGAAACTCACTAGATTGAATTATATTAATGTTGTAAATAAAGAGAAGTAAGTTCTCATTGGATCTAGAACTTATGTCTCTGTAGTCTTATACGGGTTATCCAGCTCGAAATAAATGTACTGTCTCGAGTATGCTCAGATTGTTGCAGCACCTGGATCTCCGATTCTCGTATGAGTTGTTCTTGATCAATGGGGGACGGTGGATCAATTCATCGCTAGCCCCCAAGAACGGAGGGGATAGAATGGGGACGAAAAGATCGCGCGATGTTCATGCCCCGGTGTTTGCGGTGTTGCTATGGCATTCGCCTGGAAGTGCTGAGATTAGAGTAGTTGATCTGTGAATTAAATTTATTGGTAAGGTTTTTTTGGCATTCCAAATATTTGAATAAATGGCATTGTCTTTATCCACATTTTTATTTAGCATTTTTATTTTATCAGCGAATCTAATGATGTTGATGTATAGGCTGTCGAGAACTACTCATAAAATTTATAAAAATATTGGTAAAGACAATACCTCTTATTCAAATGCTAGGAATTTGATCCTACCGGGAGCCACAAACTCACTGATTTTTCACACACCAGGCAAATTCTTGGCGCCTGCCTGCAATATTCCAGTCACCGATATTGCCCATCATTACGGTGCCGTAGGGCTCGCGAATATTGCAACAGCTGGCATTTAAAATAAACGTCTCAGCTCGTACATCAAGGTTATTAGGTGTATAATCGAATTCTTTGACTGCCCTCGTTTAAAACTCTGTTTCAGAGTCGCACGTAAAGGGGGTAGTTGGGTCCTTTTCCGTCTGCAAACTAGTTACGGGCAACGTAGTAAATGGTAACGGCCTCTCGAGGTGTGCTGACGCGAATGTTGGTCGATTGTTTCTAGGAAGCAGAAGAAAGGAGAGGACGGGCGTCCCGAGAGGGAGCAGTGGAGTGACCTCCAAAATGATATACCTCTTAACAGTATTGTACTTACTGTTGTAGTGGGTTTTACCTCTGAGATATTTGATTTCGAAGGTGCTGGTACCCATTATTCATATTCATATGCTTCATAGGATTTTTCACCAATAATTCAGTTACGTAATTTTAGCTATCTTAGATGGTAAAAGCTCAAAGAAGATTAATTAAGAAGTATGAATTGTCATCATAAGACATCAGTTTGTTGCGCACCCTGTGTAACAAAACAACAACTGTGTATCGAAAGATCAGTATATTTTGCTCCAGAGGTTGCCTTTCAGTTTATAACAATGTGAATGTATTGTAATTTTGAAGTCGTTTGCTGTCCATAATTCGATTTCCGGCTGGCCCGGATGAGATGGCATGGGAGGGCGGTCAGTTACCAATGATCTGTGGGCTGTGTTGGTGTGTGAAAAAAATTGGCTTTCCGCAGAAAATGTTTGCACTTTGTTAAATTAATAATAAAACAAGGAAAGTTTTCCAGAGAACTATCTCAATAACAAGTATCACACTAAAATGTATGAAAATTAAGAAATAACATTCATCTGTTTTGTAATGATTAACTACGTTATTACTATCAACCTGAAACCAAAATATATTGTATTTACAAGCCTTACGATTTTGTTATAATTATGTATATATTAATTATCTGTTATAATTAATATATACATGTACATTTTTCTTATATTAAATAGGCAAATTCGTATCGAAAAAACAGAAGTTCTCCGATCATTATTTTACGAATATATTTATCGTTTTATTGTGGTTGGTTTGTGGGAGGTTCGTGGGATTTAAACTGACTAGTTGGGTGGTTGAGGTCGGTGCGGCTGGTGCCCCTTGCGCTGGACGGTGGCGGGTGCGCACGCGCGGGGACTTCACTGAAACAGTGCACGAGGTTATAATTCTGGCCAAGGAATGACATACACAAAATATTGTATCTAGAAGTTATGTCAATCGCTCATCAAGAGAAATATTACACCTACTTTTGTTAAAAATATAGGAAGTTTGAATTTGAAAGAACTGGAACGTTATTTTGTAATACGTTTGGGGCCTCTGGCAATAATTGTATATATATATATATATATATATATATATATATATATATATATATATATATATATATATTCAAGAAAATTGCAACGATATTCTAGTGGAAAGAACATTTTTAGGTACATATTTATACATTGTGTACATGTTCTACGTCTTTTTTCTATATTTTATTATGTACGCTTATAATTTCTTGTGTTCAAAAGATACTTCTTGTTGTTGTTTTTTTGATCTGAAATATCTTTGTTTCGAGACTCCTAAGTTTCTTGTGATTACTGACTTGGTCCTCATGATTATATTCATTCCGAATCTAAAAAATCTCATCTCCTTGATAAATCACACATAATCACTTAATTACAACAAATTAATAGATCGATCTCTTGGAGAGATGTAAAAAATATATGTTAATGGTAGGTTATTTTTGTAGTGCTTACACTGCTGACCACTCGCGGACTGCGGGACTGAACTCCTTGGGCCCTCGCTCAGGGCTTGCCTTGATCACTCCAGGGAATCTGACTTATGGAGCTGCCCGAGCACTCCCTTACACTCAAATTGAGGCCACAACACGTCTGACTAGTACACTCGAGATAAATTGTCAAATTGGGTGTGTCATTATCGGTAAATAATTTTCTTACTTTCTGTATTAAAATCCCCCCTCCCCTCAAAAACAACACATTGCCACAAAATATATGTATGGTGTCTTGAAAATTTTGCTGCAAATATTATTTATTAAACTAACTGTCGAAGTCTTGCTGTACCGAGGCGTTTTATGCGAGAAATAAGAATGTACGGAATCCAAGATTATCTATGTGAATTAAGAATAGCCTACACAGTGCTAGGATAAGTCAACAGTTTTAGCTTTCTTCTTTTTCGATTCTCTTACGTCGTTTTTCTTCTTTTTCCTTTCTCTTTCTTCTTTTCTTTCATTTCTCTCTTTGTCCTTTTTTCCCTCTTTCGTATGTTTCTTCTCTTTTACATTCATCTTCTTTTTCTTTCGTTGTATATTGCATCTTTTCTTTCTTCTTTGTTTATTTTCCACATTTTTCTTCTCCTGTTTCTTTTTATCCTTTTCTTTTCTTTCTTCTCTTACTTCTCCTTTCTCTTCTTAGTTTTTTCGGCTCCCAGCTAGCTTAATGTTTCATTTCAAGAGTCGCCGAAATCGTGGCAAATGAGCTCGGTGTTCAAAGTGCTCACTTAAATTTATTATACGAGTTGTGTTTTCGCAATTCGTATGCCGTAGATACTCAAAATCGAAATACAGTCAAACCTGGGTGAATATGAACTGGATAAGTTTTAAAAATGTTGGAGAAAACCTCCCTGACGAAAATTAGCATAGGTAACTCTCCTGTTCCCTGGTGTAGCGATGTAAAGAACTTCGGAAAACATACAGACAGCCCACTTACCTGGACCATAAAAATATGCAAAATTTGCTTATAAATCTTCGCAGGTCTCCTTTCCTTAAAACGCATCAGAGAACTATGCTTTTATTACACCCGTATAAGCCTAGTAAATGCGCTCATAATGCCTCATTTTGATTATTGTGATTTTCTGCTTACGGATTTAAATCTCAAGTAACAACGCAAATTACAAATAGCACAAAATGCAAGCATTCGTTTCGTATTCGATATTAGGAGATTCGATCATGTATATGTGTTTTACGGTCAAACAAAACTTCTCTCAATCGCAAAAAGGAGAACTTTACATTACCTCCTCCTTATCCATATAATATTGAATACTAGTTGGCAAACGCACTTATTGCACGACTTTAAAATGCTGACGCTTGAACGATCGCGTTCCTTGTTATTACTATGCATTCTTGTGCACAACACGGTATCCTACAGTACGTCATTTACTGTTACTATAATTAGGACATGAAACTCACTACCCACATATCTAAAGAAATTAGCGATTTCAGAAAATTTAAAACTCAACTGAGTGATTGGATTAAAGCAGTTAACTAGAGATAATACAAGTTCCTATTCCCATTTTCACAGCCTATTAAACACCACCTACACTATCATCACTGTCTGAATTCTATTATACTTCAAGACGTCAAGCTGTTCTTCTGTACTTTTCTCCTCTTCACACTATCGCTGAAAGCCCTAACGCCGTATCTTCCTGTCTAATCGAAAGCTAATATATTACAAATTAGATAATATTTTCACGCATTTTCTCTCTTTGTAAAGTATGATTTTTTTGCTACGTTGTATTTATCGTGTTCATCTTCTGCCTTCTGTCTCTTTTTGTTACAGATTATCTTCTAGACTCCAGCCATTTTCTGCGTTCGACTACAAAACTACATTTATGAATATGAAAAACTTTACATTCATATTGCTTCCCTTCCCCCTCCTCACTTTCCCCACTTTCATAATTAATTCTAACTCCCTCTACTTTCCTTCTGCCTCTACACTTTCCCTTTGTTCTTTCTATTTTCTTGCGGCCCTAAGTCGCCATCCTGATTGAGGCTTTCCTGGGTTTACTCAATCGCTTAAAGCGTATGTCGGGATGGTCCTAGTCTTGCATCCCAGATATAATTCGGCCCTCCATTTTTCTTGTAATTGGTTCACAATTGAGGCACTCTGGTATAAGAGCTAATTTCTGACATTTTGTGAATGTAAAATTATTGAGTTACCACGCCTTTCTTGTAAATAAGAAACATGGTCTCTCTTTACATAATGTTAGTTTCAGAGTCCAGAAAATTAATAATAAAAATACATTCATACTTTAGGTTTCATTACTTATGTGCAGGACATGTCCGTTAGCTAATACGATCATTCTACTTGCGTAAATAACGTGAAATATCAGTTAGCATTGTACGCCAGTACCAGAACGCCTCAATTGTAATTATATAAATGTAAATATTTACGCGGTTAGGCGGAAGAGTACGCTTTACAGCCTGAGCCTCGCCAGAAATAAAGACATTATTATTATTATTATTATTATTATTATTATTATTATTATTATTATTATTATACGCCAGAAAACTCTACAAGTGAGATTAATTGCCAGGTCCCGTCATTGTAATCCTCTAAAACTCCTATAAGTGAGTACAGATTGACGACGACGTGGCTGTCGCTGGAGAACACACCGACGACGATATCGTTAAGAACTGTGCGAGCACGCGTAGTGCCGGAAACGCCAGTGAAGGTGAAGCCGACCGATAACAGATTTTGGAGACAGAACTAAAGAATATTCCAAAGTAAGAAGCTTTATATGCACTGGAGAAGCTCCACCATACACGGTGGTTTGTTGATAATACAATATTTGATCAGATTGATGAACTCGAAAAACATACAAAATTCAGAAACAGAAACGCAGAAGAAATTAACGGATTTCCGTAAATAAATATTAGTGTTAGCATCTATGTCAAATTTTAAGGGAGAATACCTGTACGACATACATATTTATCACTACGTATTTGCTGTATTTTTTAAAACCTTTATAAGTGAGAAATCTGTACCAGCATAAGAGAAAAAAACTTGGTTTAGGGAAAAACCTCCGTAAGCGAAAAATATTTTGCGGACCCTTGAATTCTCGCTTATCCAGGTTCGACTGTTTACGAAATCGAAAATATTTCTAGTTATAAACCTAAAGCGTGGGTGTTGTCTGGCTGGAGTTCGACACAAAATGGAAAATGTTTCTCGTTATAAACTTAAAGTGTGGATGGAGCGGCGAGTGCGCGTTGTGGGCGCGGCCTCGAAGCCTCTTGCGCCACCGCTCGCCGCCCCAGGCGCGGTTATCGACGCGATGCGGGCGGGCGGCCCTGCTCGAAGGCCGGCAAAGTGCGTCGGAGCCCTTGTTACTGAACGGAGTAAATGGTACATTTTGTATGCGCACAACGACCAGTGGCACTCGCTTGTGCGCTTAGTCTTGCAACACGAGGAAAAAGGCTCATGCTACTTATGTACTGCTATTGAACGTTATGTGGAAATTGCACTAACTAATATACTCTCTCCAAAGATGTTTCTTATGGTAGAAAACGGAAAAAATAGACAACACGTTCGCTATTTCTTCAGAAACGTTAGATGGCTTTCTCAGGACTTGTACTCCGTTTCGTCATTACAGGAAACTAGAAAGTTAGTACCATATAATATCGGTGAATGTGACGTCGGGGAAATGTAAAAATGAGAAATTACAGAAACCGTGTTTTCTTCAAGAGTTTCCTTTTCCGGTGTACGTAAAGTATCATCCCTGAAACATTAGTTTTGACAAGTCTCATTGTTTTGATATCACTTTGGACCAGGAACGTGGCATTACCAATAAATGATGTCTTCCAATTTTTTTCTCTAAACTTTGTCTCCTTCACTCTAAGACAAGAAAAATTGAAATGTAAATTATATAATATTTCCATATGGGGATGACTCCTCTTTAAAGGCAATTCTGTATATGTTCCTTGATATTAAGCCAGTGCATTTTTAGGTCGCGTTTTCATCTTTTCTAAACTATTTTCACCAAAATAAATGCTATCCCAAATCTCCCAGTAAATTTTTGCTCTTCTGGTGAAATGAGAAAGTTGACTGATGAAATGTCAAAGTTTGGCAAATTCGATAGCTTACTTCCGGATGTCAGTGAGTAAATTGCACCTTTATCCTTTCATTTTTTTTGGACCAGTATCCACTATTCATAATATAATGACACATTGAAAAGTATCAATGATTTTTTTATGTTACTTATTGGGCCGTGAATATAGTTGCAAATAATTTTGTTGACGGGTTGAAGTATCCTGGGATTGTTTCATATTTTAATTTTTAAATGTCTTAATTTCACAAGTCAAATGCAACTAACGTTTTAAGGTATCACAATGCAACACTTTTCATTAAAACACCTTATAGTTTTATCACATATTAGAAATTATTAGAAATGTAATAATTATTTTACAGAATGTTATGGTTTCCTGAGGAAAACTGGAGGGCATATTTTAACTTTTATTTTTATATCTGATCCAATGCTATTTCTTGCAAAGGATTTATTTCTTGATGGCCTTGCTCTTTAAATTTATCTAACTACAACGCTACAAAAGTTATAACATTCAGGATTCCGCGATTTATTCCACAAATGAAAATATAAAAAAACGCAGTATGCCGTCTCAAGTGAAATGTTTAAACGCAACGCGGCATATTCTATTACATTTCGAATTCCCTTTGTGTTCACACTCAACACGTCGTCCGTTCTACGTCGATGGGAGAACGACGTTCTCTCGCCACCGCCACCGCCACCGCCACCACCGCCGCCGCGCCGCGCCAGCCACGCCACGCCGCTCGCGTGTTGCCAGCGCGTGAATTAGGAACGAAGATCGAAGTGAGCGAACCTTGCTTTCAAGACGCTTCGAACTGGGAAAGAGGCGAGGAAAGAACAAAGTGCCCCGTTAACGACCGACCAATTGCTTCCGGAAGAGCGGGACGGGGGAGGCAGGCAACCGCTGCTAATGGCGGAGGCCTCCCCCCCGCGGTGCGCCAGCCTCCTGACAGGCAGCCGAACGAGCGGACCAAACGCCTGCCTCCGCGATCGATTTGCACATTAGGAGTGGTCGCATTGTGTATTAATGTGGAACACCGCTGCCGTCATCGAGGCCCGCGCCGCCTCGCCCCTAGGCTCCTTCATTGCATACGATGCTCTCTGCCCTCGCAAGTCAGCCCACACTACGTTGTTGCGACGAATCGGAAATCCCCTCTACGTATAACCCGCTAAGGAATGACGACGGGTTTGTACCGTTTATAAGTCATCACAATATCGGGGAGTGTTGGTGCTGGAAGGGAATACCCCTTACGCCTGCGTCAAACAGATTTATAACGGAAAAAGAAGACGTTCTCAGATTATGATAAAGGGATAACAACAGGCACACATGCAACCCGCATCACCCGTTGCGCTTCAACTTCAGAACCCGTTGCGTTCTACCCCTTAAAACCATTTTTTTCTTGTCCCCAAAGGTAGTTATGTTCGTTATGTCTAATCTACCAAACTATACTTTCTTAGGCGTTCTCTTACTTATTTCGACGGTTGTCAAAAAAGGTGGGTTCCAGTACTCAATTATTATAACCTTTAAAACTATAATTTAAAAAGTGCGAAATCTACGGATGGGTCCAGTTACTGTATTTCACTAATCCAAATTATTGTCTTCTCGTCCAAAAGAGAAAAGCTTTAAAGATACCTTATGTTAATCAGTCTTCAACTGCATGCATACACCGAACACTTATCAATTACTTCATTCTACTGTACATTTTCTGAAATCTGCCTGTCATGAATCTTTGGGCAACCAAATAATTGCTTCTGAGGCGAACATGGGCGAGTCAAACAGTCCTGTGAACTATCTCCAAGAAACACGATCGTATTGTAGAGAGGTTTCCAGAAGAAGACCTAAAGAAGGTTTAAAAATGGTGTTGGTCTCATTTTCGGCAAACACTCTGTATTTTCGTAAATTAACATTTCAAAACTACAAAATTGAAGAAATAGATTTTTACATTAAACAAAATGTGTTTAAAAAAAATCAGCTCTTAAAGAACGGTTATGTATAATTTTTGGGAAAAAAGAGACGTTTTCGCGTAATTTGTGCTTAAAATTAATGGCATTTATAAAAACAGTTTCTCAAAAACCGCTCCAATTTTTCTTAAATTTTCCCCCCTTGATAAAAGAATGGCACAGTTCGCATTTTCGTTGTACTCTCTGAATTTTCAAAAATTGCAAATTTAGAAATAATAGAGTATGTGCTGTTGGGGTTTACTTGTCAATTGTGTGGTATAGGAGCGCATGATGGCAATTGCAGTGAGTTGAAAGATTCTGTGAGCTTAGTCATTCATTTCATAATTTAATTTTATCTTACGATATTGATCAAACAGTACTAGTCATACAAGATCCATTACAGATCCATAATGTCAATAAAGGATAATACGAAGCTAGTATCCAATTCGTATTATAAAGTACGTATACGTAACAAGTAATCCTATTCGGATTATAAAGGATTATAACGTTGCATGTCATTTGTAACTATCTGTGAAATTGAAATGACTCTTCTGAGAGCATATTCATCACTGAGCGTTTTTCTTTTTTCTTCTGACTGGAACAAGTAATTTTAAGACTGAAGGCGCCTCATTATACCCTCTCTTGGTGGAATGTCACCCTCAGTTTGTATTGATTTCTTCACTGCACTTCCAATAATATATTTGGTGGATTGATCTCGTTATATTAGGCTTTATTTTTAGGAGCATTAGTAATAGAGTTGTCTATATTTTGAATAGGGATTAACGCATTCGCATGTGTGGTTAAGTTTTGATAAAATATTTGTAAGGAGAAAATGAGACTTATTTAGGAAACGTAAACGTGAGTGCGTGAACTCACACATTTGTGAATGCAATTGAACTTCCAGCCTAAATTACTCGGTTTAGTTAGATAAAAAATATATTTATCGTCGTAGTAACATATCCGTTCTCCGTCTATTTCACGGCATCGTGGTTTCAGATCTGCCGCATGTTGCACGCCTGTCTCTGCGAAAGGGAGTTGGAATGTAGACCTCCATCGGTTAACGCCTTCGGCAGTAAAACACCGCAGAACTATTTCCATCGGTGCTAGAGGGGTTTTCTTTTTGGCACCCGGGGTGGCCCGTCACCTTTGCGCTCCTGGAGCGGTGCCATTGCCGCCTACATGACGAAGCAGTGTACAGGGTGAAAGTATTGATCACTCGAAGCGGCTATATTGGCTCTTTCAATCGGTCGAAAATGTGTTTTGAATAAATAACGTGCTTTATCAATTATGTTTTCATTAAAAGCGATTGTCTCACCATTTTACTTATTGCTCTTCACACACACTCTCTTCTCTCCTCTCTCCTCTCTCCCCTCTCTAATTCTCTCTTTCTTCTTCCCTCTCTCACCTCTCACTCTCACTTTCTCTCTCTCTCCTTCTTCCTTTCTTCTCTCATCAAGAACTGAATAAAATAAGTACTTACCCATCCTATTGCAACTATAGAAAATAGGAGCCCGAGTTAAATTGTTTGCTCATTTTTGGCGTCTTACCTTTCCGGTATTTTGAGTAGTTTCGTGAATAACTGAAAGGTATTTAATTTTCATGAAGTATTATTGCTGATGTGCTTACGTCATGGCTAGTGTTTCAAACGTGAAAGTGAACTATTTGAATCGCTGGTGAATGTATCTATTGATGGTGAAAAGTGTATTACCGCTTTGATAATATTAACTTCTTTGAGCATAATTGAGAAAGACGAGTGTGATAAGCATTTTGTAGTTTGTATGGAGTATTTTGTTATATTAGAGGGAAAACTAAATGAAAAAATTGAACAGTAATGTATCCTCAAAAATCAGAAAATTCCACATCCGTCAGATCGATTGCAGAATATCAACTTCTAAAAAATAAAGATTACATTTTTCATAGGGTGTTTAAACTTCTTCACTTTTCAGTTTATGCTAAGGTTGATAATTTTGGTTTTGCGAGGGTTGATAATGATAACTTTGCTAGAGTCGATAACTTTTTGAGTTTTTTTTAATCAGACTTCTTTTGTCGAATTTATGACATAAATTCACTTCCTATTCATCAGAACTTACAACAGTATTTTTCCCTATACATCACTAAACAACAAAAACAAAAACGTCGGATTTATTTCGAGTAAAAACTAAAATTTGACTAGGTGTTGCTATGGTTTAGGCACCTAAAATATGTAACAAAAATTCTGAAATTATTATTAGACAGTATTAGATATGAAAAGTGACTTTTTAAGTACTTACAATAGGTAATAAAATGATTAAACCAGGCATTTAACAAACATTAGACATGAAAAGTTATATGTCTGACATCTAAAACTGATACAAAAAATGTAATTAGGTACTTTTTATTAATTAAAAAAGTCAGGTATTTTTACATTTATGAAAGTGACTGTAATATTATTATTTTATTCACTTTTATTTATTTTCATTTCATTCTTTTTCTTTCTTTCACTCTATTCATTCTCAACCGGTCAATAGCGCAGATATACAACGAATACTCGATAGGAATTCTCGAGACTACGATATACTCGTAGGAATGAGTACAATGCTTAAGAAGTGCGTGGTGATCGGAGACGAGCGTAAAACATCCTCTTTGAATTGACTTGCAGAGCTCGTTATGTAAGTTGTGTTAGGTGAGAGATTTCTGTACATAGTCGATTGCGTGTTTGATCAAGGAATATTCGCGTTTCGGGAAAGTATTTGCATTTCGGAATAACAAATTTATGAAATAAGTTATTAAAATACAATAATTCTCCTAAATTACTTGTTTTAGGCATAAAAATATTAAAATAGGCACCAACCGCCCTTTTAGAATATTTTAAGAAACTATTAAATGCTTTCAGTGGATCTATTTTTTTCATTATTTGTAAACACATCTGAAATTTCACACCCTCCTGAAGGAACTAAATAGGCATTTATCCTAAAATCCGAGGTCTAATGCTGAAGTTCAATCTGTGAGAATTCCACATTTAGGCACAAGGATGTAACCAAGAAGAGAAGTAAGTTCAAGAAAAAAGCTGGCATCCAATGTGGATGGAATAATATCCTTTCGTAACAAGCGGAAGAGGTTCCCAGTATTAGCTAAACGTTCCCGGTTTAGTAACCAGTACAAGGTTAGAAGGTAGAAGCCGAGTAGAGGTGGTGTCTATTTTTGCCATCATGTTGGAATTTGTAGATTTCCTTTTCATTGCTGTTACAGTTATAAATTCATTTCAATTAAAATAATACAAAATTCCTATTAGTTAAGAAAAAATAATTTAAAAGAAGCTCGTTTTGCATATAATGTAGTGTGTTTATTCTTTGTTTCAAAGCTTGATATAAATTAATTGGATAATATGTAAAATATGTAGCTTATAATATGAAAGAATAACCTACAACTCCAATATGTTTACATGCAGAAATTCTTCTATTTAAAACATTTGCAGCGAAGGTGTACATGCTGATTATCCAAGTACGAAAAGCGCTTAGTTTTCTAGGAATAATTTTGGCGTATGGTAAAAAGTGTGTTAGTGAAATAGTGCAGGAATATTCTATACATACTAGATTGAAAGTAATTTTCTACAATAACAGTTTAAATTACTGATGAATATTTTTCCCCGTTACCATTTTCGCCGAGCTACTCCTGTATTAGTGTTCATGAGTGCGATTATGAGTTTAAAAACTTACTGCCGGATAAAACTTCCAGGAATGTGAATTCAATAGTGTAAGTGCCAAAAACCGACCGACCTCGTTTCCTGTTGCATGGCTACACCTTCCAGCACGAAAGGACGACGCGCGCAATAAGAAACAGTGCAAAGAGGAAGTACGAGGGCCGGCCACAACCGGAAGTTGGGCGAGGTGAAGGGGGAGTGGAAAAACAGTATACAAAATGAAAATTGTGAATAGCGTTTGAAACTATATCAAATCAAAACCTAATTAAAATTGCACTGATGACTCTTCACCAGAGCTATTATAAAGCGGCCATTAGTAAACAATAGGCGCACGTGCACGCACAAATGATATAGGTTAAATTTAAGGCGTTTTAGCTATAACTTAATTTTTACTTTCTCGCTTAACTACGTACGTAGTGAAGAGAAAGTAATGTACGGCTACACCAGACGTCGGTGATTTTTCGACTCTGCCGGTTCACTTGCTCAACATCGGCACCTCAACCGCCCAGACGATTTTCTACAGAACTGATGATCCCCATCGATTCGGAACTCGAGGTGCGAGATTGAACGGTTATTTTGATTTTGGTGGTATTTTGCATGAAGCCTCAAAGGTTACAAAATTGCCTAAAAAATGATTCAAATTTTTAAAATGCAAATTTTCCCTCGGCGTGCATGAAAGATGCATTAAGAAACGGCGGGGGGTATTATTTTCCATAAAACGTCTGAATTTTCGAAAATTGTAAATGTCGAAAAAAGTTTCGGGGTCTTCCTGCAATTAGATAAGACAGAAAGTTAACAACAAGATAGAAAGTTTTTCCTTAATGATATCTCCTCTTCAAATGCAGATCTTAAATTAAGGTTATGAACAATTTTTCGAAAATTCTACACTATTATATTATTAGGGATTTTTTTCCTTATGACATCTGTTCTTTAAGTATTGATGTAGAAATAATATAAATGAAAGCATTTGAATTTTTGAAAATTGCAAATTCAAACGTTCAACTCTTTTTTTAATAGTCGGAAAGATTGATTTTAACTGTCCGGAGAGAAAATGTTTGCCGATTGTGAACATTTTTGTTGGTTCATGTAGTAACGTGCGTCAGAAAGTTTGGCCTACTTACTGGCTCAGTCCACATAGACCGTATTGCAGGATTATTTACTTGTTTTTATCAATACATTCAATTTGTGTTATATCTTGTACCTGAAGAAGACCCCGTTCAAGAGTTGAAACAGCTGTAATAAGTAGAATACATATTTGAATTTAAAAAAAATTCTGTTTTTAATTAACAAAATAATTACTGTTTATGTGGCCTATAACTTTATTTGGAAAATCCATCACAGACAGTACATATTTATACCTGTGCATCAAATCACCACTCATGTGTCTTGGTGACTACGGAAGTTGAAGGGCTCCTAAACCATAATAAATAATCACCTCACGTTCATGGAAGTTTTGTAAAGAGAACTTAAAAACACGAAAAATGTAGTGAAAGATTAATGAAAACCCATTGACTTCTTCGAATGAGCTAGACATGATAAGTGTCTATCCCCTTCCCAACATCTCTTATGCCGAATCCTAGCGAGAATAACTCACCTCCGCGGAAAGACTAATAGCTGAAGGTGTCTTTTTAACATTAGTTTCTTGCTAATTAAAGATTTTATCCACTGTATTGTAATGGTGTTTTACTTTCGACCCAAGTTGGGGTCTTTTTCAAAATCTGTTGTCCAGGTTTTTGAAAGCACGTCATAAACAATCATCATTTTAATAAAAAATTGTCAATGTTATAAAGAATCACTTCTGAAATACGTATAGTCGGGAACATCATCTGATCAAAAATCTGAAAAGGATCACAACTTGGATCGAAACGTCAAAAAATAAATAAATCATTTAAAAATATTTTACTGTCTGTTTTTATTAAGGTCAGAATACTATTACCATTGAATAAAGAAGTTAAAAATACGTAAATATATTCCTTAAAATATTATCCACTGTGCCGCAAAGGGCATTATTGTGCCCAGCGTATTCCGTGTGGCGAGGGGAAGTCGAAAGCGGCCGTTGCCGCACCTTGCACAGCACGTGAGGGCGGCGCAAAGCGGGGGCGGGGCCGCGACGGGAAGTAGGGCGGAGCGGAGGCGGGGGCGGGGGCGGCGCCGCGTGCAGCGGAAGGCCGTGCTCGGGCCACCTGTGGCGCGTATCGAACTGGCAGGGGAGGGGCAGGGTGGCGAGTGGGCGGGCGTTCAGTGTTGGAGCTCGCGCCCGGCGCTTTCCTCCCGTTGCTCCTCGCAGGAATACCCTTGTTAGCGGGCCTACTCTGCGGGAGCTGCCTTGTTAGCGTACGTATACTGTGGAAAACTTACAGGACTGGCTTCCTGCCGGAGATGAAACTTTGAGACTAACAGTTGGGCGGCGGCTCTCTTTCCCGTGGTGACATCTGACGCTGAGCCTATCCGGATCGGAGATACGTCGGCCGCCACCGGCCTGCGTTGGCTATGGAATGTACACATCTCGCCGCGAGTGCCACGATGGGATTTCGGTGTGAGCAAGGACGTATGTTGGCGTGCTCAGTGTTTCGGACTCGAATTAAATTTGACGCTTTGCAAGACCGTAAATGATGATTTAGATGTTAAATGGAATGTCGTAACAGAAAGGAATATCAGCTAAAGCGAGAGTTTCTGCGTTCGGCAACACCACGCCATGTGCTCGCTAGCGGGTAATTGCAAAGAAAGATATTCCGATGGGTCGAGGGGTCAACATTTGTACCACGCGATACTGATCCTTTTCCCAATTCCATTTCGCCCGTGCGCCCGCCCAAACAAACGCGACTGTGGCTGCAACTCGGCGAGTAATGCTGGAATGAAAGTGTCCGTCTGCTCTTGATTTTCGTGAGGAGACATATTCATGGTCGTCCGTATTCTGAAGGGTTTGTGCGCGTAATTGTTCCAGGTACGGATGAAGCATGCCTTCCCCTCAAAAGCGACACTCGCCCGAACGAAGGCTAGTTTTAGGTGTGTTGGAGCGCGCGGTTAGTCGCTGGATGGAGAAAACGAGACGCGACAAAAGAGGTTGGGGGAATCCGAACGTCTGTTGGCGCTTTCGGGATACGACTCGTGGCAAAACGGTCGGGTAGAACTGTTTCGTATTGTTTGTAAATATAACTTTGTACAGTGAATGAATTGGTATTTACACTTACCCAAGAAAAAATCTCAATATTACCTTTTTCCATTCTTTTGTAGCTCATGACACGGGACGTTGCATTGAGGCACGGAAAATATTTTCTACACATCATTCATGACAGGTTTTTTGGTAGTATTCGAGCGGGAGTGACTTGTAAATCCGCGACCGTTACAGTTGCATTTCTGAGACGAAGATATGATATGTGGAAAGATAATTGTACAATGTGAATGAGATTAGATTTTTTAACCGATTAACTTCTGTAGAGAGGTGTTAGTCGTGTTATTGGAACACCTACCGCCATATTGTTTAGTGTTGCTACGCTATTAGTCGTATATTGTTTCGAAAAGGGCGTTTCGATTGTACTATTCTGCTTGTTCTTTTAAGTGTGTTTTCTTGGGTTAGTTTCACGTTTGTTGTTTTCTATTCATTATATTTTCGTTCCGTAGACAAGAGCGTTGAAGAATTGCCACATTTGGCATCAGCGCCGCCGTGTGTCTTAAAACGTAAGCTGGTAAGCTACTCAGAATCAGTGCCTGGCACCGCTACCGCCTTCTTTGTGTACTCTTTCTTATCCTAACAACGTTGTACCATAGAGGAAAGATTTGCTCAATGGTTGTGCAAGGTTCTGCCCCTTAAACACATGTCGTTACCACATCGCAGCTTTTGTTGTAGGAAGCTCTTTTTGTTTCTTAGAGAATCGTTGAATTTTTTTGTTTCTGGGGAAAAAGTTTTTTTTTTGCAAACAAGACTGGAATAGTTTATTCTTGCCTGTAAAAACTGTGACAGAAAGGTAACCAAAAAGAATGCGAATAGGAATGAAAACGAATGTATTTATTGCTTTAATCTTTTGTTCCTAAAATGAACCCAGTAATATATCTCTTACCTATTCTCTTAGAGCTTATGACATCCAAACACTGACATCTGCGTGTCAGGATTGATATTCGAATAAACTTATTTTCCAGCCAGCGTACTCTATCTTGTGCCTTTGAATATTATAGAAACGAGGACTGAAAACCAGTAAACACCAACACTAGTAGTTTTTACAAATATATATTTGGATTATTTATTTACATTTTGAGAGCTGGAGTATGCCCATGCACTTACATTGATCTTTATTGGTAACCTTTGCTAAAAGCACGTATACACATTGTAAAATGGCTACAACTGACACACTTATTATTAAATTCATTCAGATACGTGTGACAAGCATTCAGATTCACGTGAACACGGTGTAATTGTTTTTGTGTATTTTTCCCAATGTTTATTAAATAGAAATATTTTACAGAATTCATCAAACGGAGGTAATATTTGTTAACAGTTTCACGTATGTTGCATGCCTTTATTAAACATTCGTCATTTCTGCGAATCGATATTATCCCGAGGAATGTACGTTAGGCAACACCACAGCCATAATGATTCTTGTACGCCCCAGACGAGTGGTGCTTCGATGTTATGTCATTCACGTAATGCACGCCGCCTACCCTCGTGCAGCGTTGGGCAACGAGCGACGCCTAACGCTGCTTCAGGGAACAAGTAAAACGCTACGACGCCTGCCTGTGCACTTCCAGCCAGTAGTTCGTTGCATTACCCAGACTTCTAAAAGGAATGTCTACGCTCTTTGTGAATTTCCGATTCGATAATGGTATTTTTTAACCGGTTTTCCTGGAACCCTCGTCGCAATAGTTACAACCAGTGTGCAACCTGACCTTCGGTCGTCGGACGACATAACTTTACAACAGTATCACTGTTAAGGCGACTCCACACATTTGGCATTCGCCGATCAGCGAGCTACTGCTCGCCAGTCCCGAATAGCCGATGTGTTCGCTGAATAGTCGCTTCCCTTGGTGTGTCCAAAAGAGCGACGCGCGGTGAGTAGAGCGAGCATCGAATGTTCGTCACTCGGCAAATAACTCGTCCACACTCTTTGGGATTCGGCGCGAGGTTGCTCGCTACTCGTCGAATAACGAATGTGTCGAGCCACCTTTAGGCAAAACTGTCTGCTTTTGTGGACTTACGTGTTTTTCATACAAAGGTGATAACACGAAGTGAGTTTTCTCCTTTAATATGGCGGGATATGCGCCGTTTCGGCGTATAATTTGAAGCTAATGAATTTGCGGCTTTTCGTTCGTGTGGGAAGCAGAGCGCGCCGTAAGGTTCTCGCGAAGGTCGCGCCTCGCGAGGAAGGCCGCCGCTGTTGCACCCGCGCCGAAGCGGTGCGGCGCGGCGCAAGGCGAAATGCTGCCTTTGCTGGGGGGGGGGGGGGGGGATGCTTTGTGTCGGGTGCAGCGCTTGCATTGTGCGGGCGGCGCGAGAGTGATGGGTTTCGTTCCAGGCGCCGCATGCCACAGCCAGGGCAGGGCAGGGCAGGGCAAGGCAGCCGCCGCCGCTCCGCCCAACGCGCCACGCCACGCCACGCCACGCCGCGCCGCTCTCCGCCTAAGGAGGCCTCTCGCCAAGATGCGACGCAGGAGGGGACGATGAGCGCACTTCGCGGGCCCTGACATTGATGATGACATATTGTTTCTGATTCCGGACGCCTAAACTGCTAAGGCCCGGAATTAGTCCCGGAAGTGTAGCGCATGCTTTTCCCCGGAGGCTGGCGGTGATCTTCCCCCGCTGGATGGCGGTATCCGGTGTCGATCTACTATCGGCTAGCGGGGGTTTTCCCAACCAGGTATCCCCTACCGGCGGGGCATCGCTCCAGCTTGTACAGCCTTTAAGCTCCCGACCGGTCTTTCGGCGTGGGTGGTAGTGTAGTGGTTACTGTAAGCGCGAGCTCTGAAGGTTAACGCTTTAAAAAGGGTGAAGGCTGGGGTGAATGCAGGCGACGCCTGGCCCCCTTATCTCTAGAACCCCTCCCCGTCCCAAGCAAATGGTTTTTACTTACTCGAATACTACGTACGTAGTATAGTGTTAGTTATATTACGTGTCAAAAACGGCGATTTTTCGGCAGAAAAAATCGTATTGTAGATCCCTGATACCGAAAAGGTGGATAATTCTTGTTCTTATATGTAGTCAATTATTTCCTACAACACATTACGAGTAGTCAGAATGAACGCTTTGACGGTTCATGATTCCGAAAATATGGTGTGCGGCAAACGTCTGTCTGTAAACAATGCTAGCGCCTAAACTGTGTACAGGATTTTCACCAAAATTGATATTTCCCAGTCGACTCCGTGGTCGCCGCGTGTGAAGTACTTTCACAATCTCCGATTAGATTATGAATTTTTGTGGATTTTATTTCTTCTTTGTACAGGATGCTTTTATTGAAAAGGTTTTTCTAAAAAGCTTCTATTAAAATGTTTCTCGCCGAAATATTTACCCTAATCCTACGTCCGAATAAAGCCGACGTGTATGGCGCAGACCATGCAAAAAATCATTCATCGCATTCGACTAACCTGTAATATTTGTGTTACGCGCTTATCGGGTGATCGTGATGTCTACACACGACGGGGAACTTGGCAGCCACTTCTTCCTCTCGTCTGTTTGGTGTTAATCGTATGCTCTATTTCTCAGGTGGATATTTTCGCGTGCACCTGATCTTGCTTCAGATGCGAACTTCAAACATGGAATATAGCCTGATGGCGTATTGTGACTGAGCTTATATTTTCAAACTTGGGACAGGTCAGGGAATGTAGACGCATGTATCCAAGTTCTTTGTGTTTGTTATGCCGTACAGGAAGTCATGGAAATCGATTACGAATTTGTGTGATTTCGCATTTGGATTAATATTAAGCAATTTCGTAAATTACTTTGCTTTATGAAATAATAATTAGTATCTTAAAGTGGCTCACGTGCAACGTTCTAGTTCCCCGTGTTGCGATGCTGTGTTCGATTCCCGATCGGGGCAAAAATAGAGTTGTAGCTTTACTTTAAAATCATCTGAGTTTCTGAAGCTGTGTGACAAAGAAAAGCTCAGGCAGGCAGATTCTTACTGATTACAGGAAAGGTAAAACGTCATGTTCGCCACATTACTCTCTTATCCCCCAAGCGGGGGAATTAAAGTAGATCCAGGCATGGAGGTCACCGTTAGCTAGACAGCAGAGTCGGACTTATCGACCCAAAATACATACACACACGAATATTCACTTAGTACGTATACAATAAAGTAAAGAGCTCAGTACTTACTCAACACAGACGCTGATTTGATGGTTGTCGTTGGAGCTCAAAAAACGTAAAAGCTGCACCGATCATAGGCGTACGCACAGGGACCTGGGGGGGGGGGGGGAGGTAGGGAGCCGAGTTCCCTACAAAGTTTGAAACGGCAGCTCAGCCTTGCGCCTTGCGTTGTTTTTCTTTTTTTCCCGTCAAGGACCAGCTTTAATGAAGCTATACCCCTCGCCCCGCGTGGTATTACATCTACTCTCTATCAACCGTAAATAGGTCCTGGGAGAGGGCATCCCTCACCATTTCGCCTAGATGCCGCAGTGATTCGTGGGTCCTTAGCGAAATGATGGTTAATGATAGAAAGGAATAGGAGAGGGAATGAACGATGGAACGGATCGGTGAAATGCATTTTGGGAAGGGATCGTATCCGGGCACCATCGGTACAATGCTGGCCACAACGACACGGCCTGCTCTATACGTAAAAAAAACATTTTATTTTCGTAAATATGTCCAATCCTTGATTTCCCCTTGACTGAAAGAGGATGTCCAAGCCATCTGGCAACCCTGTAACATAAAATCATTTGTATCTGTTGATTGTATTTTTATAGTAGTTAACAGAAGTAGTGGGAAGAGATGAGTATAATTGCACTAGTGGAAGAAAACGTGCGATGTTATGAGAGTCCGAGGAGAAAATTTAAAGAGAAATTTGGAGCCGTTCTTTAGGAAATGATTGTTTACAAATTGCCTAAATTTCACCCAAAATTAAGTGAAAACTACTCACATTTTCAATGTCAAGGACCCACAAAACATGGATTGACACTTGTGTTAATGGAAGTAATTTACCGCCTTAAAAAGTTTTATCCACTTTTTCGTTACCAGGGTATGACAATAAGAGTTGTTTTGTCGAAAATCCGCCGTTTCCCCACGCACTATTACGATACATACTTCCTCACCTTACGATGTTACGAAAAAGGTTATGGACACTTTTTCCGAAAAAGCAAATAGTTTTCAAGTAATTTGTGCTTGAATGTAAAGAATAAAAAAATGTCTTCTCAAAGAGCTCCATTTTCTTCTCTCCCAAGAATAGAGCAAGAGACGCTTAAAAGAATAGCGCTGATCTGATTGTCGAATTCTGAATTGTCTTGAACGTTTCTGAATTTTCGATAATTGTAAAAGTTAAAATAATGCAATAAAGCATGTGCTTCTGTAGCTCCGATAGTTATTGCTTGTGCCAATAGTGTTTAAAAAATTTTGCTTTCTTCCTGAGTTCTGATTTGTAGATGTGGAGTTTTGTACAGTTCAGTAATATATTGATAATCAGCGAAAAAATATATCATTTACTTGTACTTTCATTAATTTATTGGTAAAAGTTATGTGTAAATAAACAGGTTTATTGGAAAGGGGTAGAAGAAATGTAATGTATGAATTTTAGAATGGAAAAGACAGTTTCCTCTAACAATAAATCTCGTATCGGGTTGTAGGGTAGTCGTCATTTTAACGTCTGACTAATAGGTTGTGTTTTCCTTCCAGCCAAGCGCGTAACTGATGATGGCTTCCTTGTGCTCGTGAGAGTTCTTTATAAATAAATTGACCCGTCAAACCTGACTAAAATATCTCATCACAAACTATATAGTGAGAAAACAAACAGCTGCTCTACAGATTTTCTTTCAAACCATCTGGACCCATTGGTTAGCAGTAGATAATAACGTTTCGGTAATGTTTTTACCACACGTTAAATGGGATGTGAGAGTACAAAAACTTATATAAAATGATTTTCTTATAGACGTGTTCCAAATTAACTTGGTCATCAATACGTTTTCCACTCCTAAACAGCCGAACATCATATTAGAATTCGTTATTTTGAAAACGAAGTTGTGGATTAGAATCCATCATGTTGACTAGAGATCAAAACATTATAGATGTATTCTTTCTTTTTCATTTTTTCAATGAGAGACGTATAAAATTGGTGCAACGTGCATATTAATAAATTATTTATTGCAGCTAATGACAAAGGTGAAACTGAATGTTATTTTCTTTCTTTTGCAGGTGAGTACCTGATTGTCGAGTAAACATGAAATGGTGAGTGTGAAGCTACTAATAAGTCTAAAGCTGTTAGTGAGTATGTTGTCAAATAAATGTCTGGAAAATATAATTAATGTATCTATTGGAATAGCATTAATCGATAAAGGGAAAACAAGACCACCAAATACGTTTTGAGATGAAAGGCAGTTTCTGTCCCTAAATTTTTACTTCTAAAACTACTTTGCGTCATTGTAACGCATCCTACTTTTCCACATCTTTTGTAACGGCTAATATAATAATCGTTTCGATAATATGGAGGTAATTTATTACATATGAAGTGCCTGAAACGATTGATCTTTTGGGTAGGTGTATGACCAATTGCGGTGCTCACATTATGATCCGAGGGCATGTTTCATTAGTGAACAAAATGTATTAAATAAAACCTTAATTTAAATGAGAGTAACTTGAATGAATTGGTTAATATATTTTAAATATTATTTTTTAAATTTAATTTGAAGAGATACTGGCACTTTCGGAAATAAACCTTTGCCCAAACCTCACATTATGTACTAAAAATTCTAAAAACCATTCTTCTATTTAAATACTATTGAAGATGCGACAAAAATATAGTGCATAAGACACAAAAATTTGGTTTGTTGATTCTCTTTACTTCGCTAGAAATGCTAGGTAGCATAAAAACTCATCGGGCGAAACGTTCCTGTTCACTTCAATTTCTTTAGAGATTTTTTATTGCAGTTATGACTGAGAGAAAGTTGGCGCTTAGCGCTGTCTTGTTGCACCAGTAGTTTTCGAGGTTACACTCATTCCAGTTCTAGAATCGTTATAGCTTTACAATCGACGATACAATTATTATACATGAGGATATCCTTGCCCCGTCATGTTAAAGTTGGACAAGCGAAGAGAGCGTCTGTTTTAAGTTGGAAGGTAAAGTTTTTAAATGCGATCGGTAGTTAGTATGTATAAATAAACGCAATGTCCAGCAATCATTTGACACATGTTTCCCTTTACAATACATTTCACAGTATTCCATTTTTAACTTAAGAAGGGTAGCAGGATGTTCTACAATAGTCCTCTACAATACATCCATGCTCGGATCAACGTAAATATATATATTTCAATTATAATTTACGGATACCTATTTAACTCTGTATCCACAAAGAATAGTGATTGTATTATTGCAGAATTTGTAAGCCTTCCTCATTTTATTAGTTGTGGAGAATAAGAAGGACATGACACAATAATTTGGGGGTTTTTGATTTTCCGTAGAGTGCTTCTTTTAGGCTGTAACTCTTCCACAGTTCTTTTTGTGCGATGTAACAGCAAGGGTTCAATTTGTAATTTTATTATTGTTTACTACGTACAGACTTTTACTAGTAATTTTTGTAAAAATTTTCCAGAGTCCGTGCTTTTTCCACTTTTTGATTCTATATTGACCACTCTCTCAAAATATATTTGTGCGCTATAATTATGATTCTTGCACCGTTGCGTCACTTCAGTTATATTCTTCTTCTCATCACACATTTTTCCCTCTATTCTGGAATATTCTTTCACAGCACTGGCCAGATGGGATTTCATTGTTCGTATCTCACAGTTTGCAACACTGATATCCTGAAAATCGACGTAATTCGCTATAGATGTGCTGGTACAATGTTTGCAGTGATACGTCTCATCAGTCCCTTTCAAGTGCCGTATATTTGACAAAATTAACTCGCATGACCCTCCACAAGCGAATCCTTAGGTAACTGCAATTGGCCGTCCTAAGGCGAAGTTTGTACTGTGTATTTCCCGTGTCCACTGCATGCGAAGTGGAGAGTTCACTCTAACCGAATCATTTAAAGCGTATTTGTAATGTAGGTGGATTGGGAGCAGTGACTTGAGTTCACCATAACCGAAAGTGCACTCCATCGAACGTCGACTGTAGACAGTAGGCTTCTTTCGCTCGTCGCTCCCGCTTGACGGCACCTGGCGGCAGCGGAAGGGAAACAGTCGTGCGCATTCCTTCGGCCTTTGTCCCACTGAAAGGCTATCAGACGGACTGTCAATATTTATTTTGCGGTTGGAGGCAAGAGTCCTGCGTTGAATCGAAAAGAAACTCTCGTTCACCTCGTTTCAGAATCTTCAGATTGTAGACGGTCTGATTTGGCAAATAGAAACTTCCGTGATCGACGTCTTGCGTGTAGCAGATGATATCAGTTGAAAGTTTAATGTTTTGATAGCCACATTGAAACACCTTATACCACACGTAAGAACATTTTTCGGGCAATAAGAATGTTTCTTTACCTATGCCTATTGAGCAGTACATGACAGTGCCTCTTTTACCATTAACATTCACCTACAAATTCGTATGAAGGTAAGTGATGCAAATATGGCCAGGGTAGGTAATATTGTCAAGTAGTGACTATGTTGTTAGCTGAAACTGTTTTGAATTGATAGTGGTAACATGCAGTCTGGGACAGTGTAAGAAGTGCATTAACACTCTGCCAGGCTTGTTGACTCGCGCATTCGCACTCTGGAGCCTCCATTGTTAAGAATGCGCTGAAGGGCTCTGTCCTTGTAACTTCTTTCCAGATATGTTTATCATTAGTTACACTTAAAGAAGGATTAAGTATTTTGAAAATATATTTCAACTTTTGGCGCATTTACTGAGAAATCAAATCAGATTTAATTTGTCCAATATTTTACCAACGGGGGAGAGATTTTATAACGTTGTTTTGGTGTCAATATGGCCAAGGTGATGGGCCAGCACATTGTCAGCACTTACGACCATATTAATTTCATGTATTTGGTACACTAATGATTTTTGTGTTTTATTTTCTACAAATTGAATCCTGCAAGTAAGAAACGGGTGTTTAGAGGCAAACCAATATGGAAAACAAGGCCACCAATCTGCTCTCGCGCTGTTGTTTAAAAAAAAAATATTTCAGGCCGTATTTTTGTAAAATTAAATTATATGAAGGTAATTCATATTATATATTAGTATAGTTCCCTAGTTCCACGGTCATCCTACAAGAAACAAGTTAATTTGGCAATGTGGCCAACCTGCAGGTGGACATATTACCTTCAAATTATGTTTTTGTAAAACAACAACAAAATATTCCTGAATCACTTTTTTTTGTGATATAGCTATATCAACTTGAAGCAAAAGTGTTTAATTTCATTATGATGCTGTTAAATTGGCCAAATGTTGAAATATATAAACAGCAAAATTTGAGGCGCTTAACGTAACTATATTACCTTCACACACCTTATTTCAATACTTTTCTGCAAATTTGTGTTAAAATAGTTTCAGTTGTTGAGCAATGGGAAACGTACGAATATTTTGAACATTTTATGGTCTAGTAGTCGTTTTTATGAGGACACAAAATTACTAATTCCGAGGAAATGAGATATGTTCTCGTAAACATTTTTACTGGCCATAAATGACAAATACCAATTTAAACAAATTATTTTGAATAATTTACTTCCTTCCGGCTAAAGCACTCCCTTGAGTTGTCACGTATTCTCTTAGTGGAGAAATTCACTTTCCGTCCTCGCCGAAGCAAACAAGCAAAGTAGGCTTGAAATGCAGTTCACATCCTGTAAAATATTTATAGCAGGGCCGTCTGACGAGGGAGGATCTTCAGATCGGATCGCGCACGCGGAGAGCACCTTGAGTCCTTACGATTCTCACGGAAGGGAAGCACGATCTAACAAACTGTGGGAATGCTTTGAAAAGGGCGAAGCGAACGCTCCATCATCATCTTCATCCTAAAGGGAAAAAGTACCTTGTCGCTGCCGCCATGACTGTATATTCTCCGTTGTCCTCTTCATCTCTGCGTAGTGTAGCAAACGCTTTGTTGTTTAATTAAGTGATTTTATTGAAATCAACTGTTGTTACCTGAAACAAAAATGAATCCCCCTGCGAGATACGCGAGTCTGGATGCCACTGTTCGAAGTAATCTGACAATGCGTTCCGTAGCAGGAAGATATTGATTAACAGTAATCTCCACCACTTTTCTGCTTCTTGTCATATTACAGTTCAAAATTGCTTGAGATGACCGCTTAATAAAATTCAATCTATGAAATGTGCCGGGGCGCCGTCAGCTTACTCAGGAGGACGCCAAAAGGAGGGATTATTTTTACGTATTTACGTTTTTCGTTTCACGTGTCGTATAAGAAACTCGATCACTTCCAGAAAAGGGTCGTCGGGACTCGAATCTTGGGTCTTCCAGTATACAAAGCCTCTACCCTTACTGGAATCCGCATACTGCGTGGCATATGTTGTAATAAAACACCCGCATGAGTACACGCTAATCAAACTGCTTCTTCTTAGAGCTTTCGGATTTTCGTATCTTAAGCAAACGATAATCTCTATCCGACCGCGGTGGCTGGAGGCTTAGAGCAACTTGCAAGTACGCGTTACTGATTGTGAGTTTCAAATTTAAGTATTGTGTGCGTGTTTCGAACATGTTGGTTGGGTGGTTGGTTTCTCATACACCATGTGTTCCATCTGAACAGCAACGTATCTAATTATATTTTCACTCTTCATGCTGAGAAAGGTAAAGCGAAACCATGACAGTGATCATCGGCTCAGAGAATGGGAGGGCATCAAGGCGTAAGACTTCTCTCAATCTACGTACAGAACTAAGCATGGCACTCATCACTGATCTTCTCTTATGAAACGCCGTACTAAACGCAGGATTCACAGTAGTTGTTCCCCTCCGAGTGGGCGATCTACAATCGCGCCTCTTCTTCTAGACCGACGGCGGGGGAGGCAGGTGACTTCAGACGTGTGTGGGTCACCAAATCATGCCGAGATGAATGTGTGGCTCAGTTGACGCCGTCAACAAATCCCGCCATCCGCGAGGCACAGTGGATTCGTGAATACCGAAAACTTCTCCACCATTAAAAGGAACCCTTTCGCCAACGACCCTAAGCTGAGTGTTTCTTAATATTTGTAAAATCAGTAATCCTTGTATAATTATTTAAATTTATGTTTTCTCTTTTAAACTTAAATTGTCTCTAAATCGTCCGCATACTTAACGAGTAATAGATGTTTTTTTGTTGAAATACAAGTTTGTTGTGCCAATTCTATGCTTTCAAATGAAGTTCGCTCGCAGTTGCTCTCTCTGGGATCTTGTCGTCGGTCTGTTGAGCGTGGCGCGTGCGCGAAAACGGTCTGAAGGCGTGCTTTGATCGCGTGATCTGAAGGCGTTCGACATGCTTGCTTAACTTAAAGGAGTTTTACGCTCTTGACGGTCCCGCTGTCTACGGCTGGCAGCGTTCGGCGTGACTTCACCTAGGCGTTTTCATTGTGGCGTCTGTAGCAGTGAAGACCGCTCATTCTCTCGTGGTGATGTGCAATCATTCAGATATTATGACTCTCAAGCGTCATATTACACGATACTTCATATTACAGTCGGTCCCTATATCGAACCTCTACATATCGAAATTTTCAGGCCCGTGAAAAGTCTGCTTAGAAACTTTTCTATACATCGAAAATTATTCCTATATATCAAAAATCATTCCTATACTTTGAACGCATTTTCTGAATTGACTTTTTTCTTTTATATGAAATAAAAACGTACAGTACATAGTATAAATTATGTTCAAAAATCCCGCAACGTTTTCGATGGAGAGAAAACGTTCCAGATGAAATATTTCAGTAGTTTAGTGTGAGCAGTTTTTTGTAGGGAGTGCATCGTGTGTGCAACAAGCCATTCTTTTTTAATTCAATTCAATGACGTCACGTATGGTACGTAATTACATTCAATGACGTCACAATTTAGTCACGTATGGTAAGTATACAATACTAATCTCACGTCACTATTCATAAATATGTGATAGGAAAGACTAAAACAGTTGTTAAATATTTATTTTTGAAATATTAATTTTACTCATTTTTTCCACAATTGTTTAAAAGCACTTGCAAAAATTTCATAATTATTTCTATACATCAAAGTTTCTGTATATCTATATATCGAAAGAACTGTCAGATGTGATGTACGGTGGTCCGACTGTACTTATAACAATGTGAATTTGAATACGGAAAATGTGTAGCGTGGCTCAGTAATCGTTCGACACCAGCAGCCAGGGTCCCGGGCGACGGCGGCGGCGGCGGCGGCGGCGGCGGCGGCAGCGGGCGGCGCGGGCGGAGCGCTGTGGCCTCCGGGGCGATTCGCGCGCCTCTTTGCTATGTGCGCGGGGCCGCTCGATATTGCTCCGCCGCGTTCTCTCTCAATCGCCCGCCGCGCCCCGTCGCCCCTCGCGCCTGCCAGGAAGGCGCCCGTTCCTTTATATTCGCCACCTCTCGCTAATCCGTCATTTGACTCGCCTTTCTTTCGCCGGAATGACTTTCGCATCCTCGTCGGCGCGGCGCTTGGGCGAAGTCCCAGCGGGGGCTACTCAAACCTTCGTTCTTCGTGCGCCTCTCGCGCGCCCGCGCCTTTGCCCACCGCCTCCCTTGCGCGCGATGAGCACCCGTCCGTCAGCCCGATGTGGGCGTGGGGCGGGTGCACTTAACTTCCGTTCCGGCAGCTGCGTGGGTAGAATATAATCTCGCCTGCGTAACCAATAAGTGCTTGGGAAATACATGACGCGCGTGGGAATGAGAAGTGCTCAGAGGCGTATTCGATTAGAGGCATTGTTTACAATATGCGTTTCTATGTGTATTCTTTTGTTCTTGAAATGTTCTTTTACTCCCTCAATAAACGGTTGCACTAATCAAATTGTTGTTCTCTGAAATATTTCATTCTGCCAATGTTTTGTCGCGTGGATGATAACGAATATGATTGTGTGCACGCCAGGCAGTTAAAATTGATTCACACAATTCGATTACCAACATGAGTGTTAGATTGCGTAGTTGTCAGTGCGTTTAGTTTCGTGGATGGAGAGGTTCCCGGCAGAGGTATTTTTTCGACACCAACCAAGTAGTTGGAACGGATATTACTGTCCTTATGAGAGTACTGAAGGCTAACTGATCTATTTGATGGTTTCTTCCCAACATACCTGGACGGTTGTTTGATCAGAATCATAATCTGGACCAAATAACGACCGACTCTTTTTTCCCCACCTTTCCCTCTCTCATATCTCCCATTCCCCACTATTTACAACCACACCCTGAGAGTAGTGCGAGCACGCGGACGTCAGCCCAGTGTTGAAACCGCGCTGCAGCTCCGGAGGAATGAGAGGAAGCGCGGGCCGGCGTGTGACGTGCGTGCGTGGAGCGTCTCGCGCCGCCCGCACTTAAAGCCGCGCTCCCGCGCCGCGCATCGACCGGCTCCCCCCCCCCCCCCCGTGCCACCGTGCCCCCGCCGCGCGCGGGCGTCTTGCACGGGCTGCCAATCAAGCCGCCGAGGGCGCGTTGCCTCTCAATTGCTCCTTCACTCCGCCGCCTTTTGCGTCTGCCCAGCCCAAACGGATGGCTGATCGCTGATCAGTTACACGGAACGGGTACGTTCCTTTTCTGGGTAATTAGTCAATTTAAGGGTTCAGTAGAACAAGCGCCAATCCCACATTTTTTTGTAAAATTGAGTTATTAACATTAAATACAATTTCAAGTATTAGTTTGGTGTAATGTGTTATTTAATTTCAGTACGGACGTATATACAAGTGTACTATACTCAAAAGTTTAAAAATGTACTGAGTTATATTATGAAAGTTCTAGTAAAATGCACAGTATCTCAGAACTAGGTAAATGTGGCATAGCCCCTTGTTCTACTGAGCCATTTAATTATGAAACTCATTGGTGTGGAATCGTGGCGTAATCGCTAGGATAAATTACTCATGATTTATTTGAGATTCAAATCTATCATAGACAGCGTGTGTGGCACTTTGGCACATTTATTTTCAGTTTAATTATACATACTTCTTACCGTGCTTGACTTTTCTCTTGTCTGATCTTTACTTTCTCTTGCTTGTTCCAATTCCCTTTATCCAAAGGTTGCCGTTTCTTGTTCTTTGGCACGAAGTTTCTACCACACCCATACTTTAAGTACTTGTCATATATTGGAATTACAACTTGGAAAATTCCATTGTTTAAATGTTCCCTTGGACTAATAACTTCGACTTAATTATCTCAATGACCTATAGGAGAGGCTGGCAGTTCGTATGTATAGCTGGCTAGGGCGCAGCGTACATTTCGAAGATCGAACTCTCTATCTCAGAGGTTTGCTTCCCATTACATGATACGTTTAAAAATAATTAGACGAGTTGTTAATGGCCTCCACTAAATGTTTTGTAGAATCGGATTTCGCAATTTGTGGCTCTGGGTGCGGAAGTGATGACGTCCGCGCCGATTCTCCCGAACACTCCTTGTGGTAATTCCTGCTGGAGGAGAAATTCTCGCGGGTTAATCATGTTAACTCTGCTGTGACGTAATGTTTCTTCAAACATAAATGAATCCAGTCAGTTAAGAATACAAATACGAATGAACCGTTTGAAGTACTGTAGTCGTCCTGTTGAAATTGGATGTAGTTGCTTTGTTTGACTTGTAAATCAGCGAAATGTTGCCGTTTAGAACATCAGATTTTTGGGAACAGCTCCAAGGCGTCGTTTTATCTCGTAAAAAATGAAGTCGAAGGATTTTTTTATTTTTTTCCAAAATTTAATAACATTTCACATCTTTCAAATTCATAATTTGTAATAATAGTAATAATAATAATAATAATAATAATAATTATTATTATTATTATTATTATTATACATAAGTAATAATCTTTTTATAAGAAATGTGAGGATGGCGTGTCGTATTCCGGAACCATGATTACCCGCAAAAGGGCCGGCAGAGTTGAACACTTAGTCTTTTTTATTGAAGAATCAGGTCAAGCCCAAAAATATAGGATTAAAGAACCAACACTTTCCTGCATATTCGTGCACACAAATAGTTTTATGTGAGTCTTTAATTACTTTCTCGCTCTTACTTCGTAAGAAGAGAAAGTTATGTAACCGTTAGTCGTAAAACGGCGCCTTTTTGGCAGAAAAACTTTTATTGCTGAGACTTCGAAACAAAAAAAGTGGATAAATCATGTTGAAATGTTTAGTAAACTATTTTCTCTAACACGTGGTGTAGCGAATATCCATATTTGGTGGATCCTTGATACCGAAGAGTTGAAAGCAAAACGTCTGTCTGTCTGTGTGGTTAACGCTAACGCCCAAACCGTAAAGCCGATTTTCTCCAAACCTGATTTTCCCGGATCGATCTGATCGAACTCGAGGTTTTGGGAGTTTCAAACGTATTTTTTTATTTTTAAGGGTTCTTTACATGAAGCATTTTCAACATTTTTTCAATAATTATACAATTTGTTTCTTAAATTTTGTCTTCGGATAATGTAAAGGGCGCTTAAGAGAATGGTGCAGTTCTTGCGCATTGAAATCCCCATATTCGTCGAAAATTGCAAAAGTGCAATTTCTTTGTGGGGCATCTTCCTACAAAAACAATATTGGAAATACAGATTTTTTCCTTAATGAAATCTGTTCCTTAAAAACAGGTATTGAAATAAGGTTATGTACTTGACTTGGACGTAGACTGTTCCAAAAAATTAGCTCTTTGAACAAGGTCATGCATGAAATTAATGCATTTTTTAATTCTCAAAAACCGCAGCATTTTTTTCGCGGATATAATAAGGGACGGTTAATTGAATGACGCGGATCTAATTTTCGTTGAACTCTCTAGATTATCGAAAATTGCAAATTTAGAAACAATGCGAAAAAGTATGTGCTGTTGTATTACCTCCAGTTTATGTAGCGATATGTGCAAAGTATTGAAATCAGCAGAGTAGATTTTAGCACACAAGCACAGTTATGGACGCAAACTTGGGTAAGTTGCGAACTAAAGAAACAGTTTGTCTTTCATATTCAGTGATCGATCACATTACCTCGTAATGTCTGCAGTCAATATGTAGGTATATATTATTCCTGTACTGCAATATTTTTGGTCTGATTTTTAAAAAACGTGTTAAATTTAGAATAACGTATTTTTCCATTTCTTTCTCGCCCGAAACACACATTTTAACATTTCTTTGTATCTCTGCATGCAGGTAATCTGAATCGTCAGCACATTTAATTGAGTACTGAAATATATTTGCCCTTTATTGTCTATCATCACAAAACTTCCGGCGACCAACTTCGCACACATGTTTCACAAAAACCCAGGCAGCCTTGTGTCAGTCTCGTATATACAATGTTCGAGGAAGGCTCAGGAAACACAAACACTGGTGGTATAGAATTATCAAAACACGTTAATTTCATACACGCTGTTACTACAATCCTTCCAGGTGTGTTACTGAGCAGCGCAGGAAAAGTAACCGAAGCGAGAAGCTCACATTCACATGTGCCCCACGGGATCGAATTGTCAAACGTTTCGCGCCCTAACGAAATGTGCGAAATTCTTAACGCCTCATTATGTTTGTGAGACACCTCTTTTGTTCTCTTGGACAATGTAAACAAAGTTTGCCGTTGTGCCATTCTTGTACTGTCTTCTCACAACGCTCATTCGCGAAAGTAAATTATCCTCGCCATCGCCAACGGCCCAGGGTGGTGGGAGGACTGCCTGACGCATCTGCAACTCCTCCTCCTGTCGTTAAGGGGGAATCCTGCGTAGCTCTTCGGAAGCGCAGGTGTTCCTGTCACCCTGTGCTCCAGACTCTGTTATATTCTGTTCTCAAATATAACTAGTGGTGCTGCCCTTTCCCCTCTTAGTTTTCTATTTTCCTTGGTCTCGGCTAGTTACTAGGACTTGCCACAAATTCTTACCAGAAGCCATCTATCGTCGCCCAAAGTCCTTTTGTTGTTGACATTTTCTATATCTTTCGGTTTCCTAATTGTAGCACGGAAATATTTTAAGAATATTAAAAAGCAGTGAAACCTCGTCCTAAAATGCAATTATCTTTCAATAATTCCACGCCGTTGTTAAGAAAATGACGCTTAAACGCTAATGTAAATTAGAAATTTAAAAATCTTTTTTTCACAGAAAAATTTTTGAGTTTTCGAAAAACTTCATTTGAAGTACTTTAACTCATCAATACAATAGTGTTTATAAATTTCTGGAAATGTGCGTATTAACGGTGTGAGAGATATTTCAATAAAATACATTTGTGTATTTTTTGAGAAAACAAAAGAATACTTCAAAATGAACTTTTCGTCATATTAAAGAGTGCAATTAGCAACATCCCTCGAAAAAATAATGAATGCTTTTCAAATCTCAAAGTTTCGACTCGAGCTTGATGGACAGGGATTTCTTCAATATGGAAAAAATTGTACGAATGCTTTAGGCATTAATAGTCTTCACAGACACCAGACGGCCGGATGGACGGCCTAACGGACACGCGGACGGATGGACATACGGACGTACGAACAGACAGACAGACGGACTTTTTTTTTAAAACAACAGTTTTTTGCTATCAGGGGACCCCAAAATGTGTACTTTCGTTATATATATATATATATATATATATATATATATATATATATATATATATATATTACTCTATATACGTACGTATACGGGAAAGTCAAAATTAAACAACGAAATGTTACGCAAAGAATATTTAAAACCAGTAATGAAAAAAACGAAAGGATAGTGTTGAGCTAGGCATGTAGATATTTTGCGTGGACAATAAATAGATATTAATTTGGAGATGCCAATGAATCGTTTTAACGAACAATACATCCGAGAAGATTTCAGGTGTCAAATACCAAATCTCTTACAGCTCAAAAAAGAGCGTTCCGGCTATAATAATAACCGTGTTCCCACCCCGCGCTGGGACCAAGGCTCAACCAGGATTTGGAGCAACGCACGAAGGAAGAGCAGAGGTGGCCTCGGCGGAGTTGGATTCGCGCTCTGGTGGCAGCGCTGAAAGGCGCGCGATTGGGGCGTTCCGGCTCCGGCGAGAGCGGCACCACGCACACAGCACACAGAGCACAGCGCAGGGCGGCGCCAGCGCGCTGCGGTCGGGCGAAAAGGCCGACTGGAATAGCGAGGATTTGCACGGGGGAAGCGTAATATCGATTACGCCAAGCGTGTTCTCAGGACAGGGACGCACTGAGAATTTTATGTCACAAACACGTTCGAGGGAGAGGTAAGATATCGATTGACAATTAACAAACTTTAATTTTTAAGTAGCCACTGCTAGAACAAAATCGACTTTGGGAAATAAATTAATATAAATAGAACAAAATAATTGGTCATTTTTAGGCAAGGGAGAAAGAGGTTTGCTAATCTTCCATAATGTTTCACAAAACAAAAACTGTAACCCAGGAATTTTGAGAGCACTAAGAACATGGTATTCACTGTGGCCACTACTGAATTATTTATTGATTTATTGTAGCCTCAAATGGCTCGGATGATTCAAAAATATTTTTACAAACTTCGACCGTGGGTTCTTTACTCAAAAAGGCAAAAAGGTCTGATGAACTTGTGTCCTACAATCCTTCATTTTCTTTTTATTAATTTATTAGTGAATATTTGCGCTCAACTCCCTTCCAAATCCAGCCCCACAACTTCATCCATCTACGCAACTTATTCATACTCGTTTCAATTGTCTCCATGAAGTGAATTAACTGCTAGTGTGTCGTTCAACCATGGCCGGATATTCTTTTCGTAGGCAAGCAGATAGAACTTTCATGTCTGGCCAAGGGAATGGTAATGGAGACGAGGCTACTCGGCTGTATCAGCTGGCGTTTCCAGATTGAAGTCAGTCGAGCCATCCAACTTTTGTTGCCGTTTATCGTCGCGTTACTGAGAGTGAAACCGTTGGAACACAAACTATTTGATCGAAGAAGACCAAGAGTTGCTCATAAGCCTGGACACGAAGAACAAATTCTAGTGTATCGAAGACGATCCAGGTATCAGCACAAATAGCCGTAGCGTATGGCACATCTTGAAGTACAGCATGGAGGATTCTTTTCGAGCAGCATCTGTGTCCACATCATCTTGCAAGTGTGCGGGGCCTTTCGCCTGCCGATCACCCACCATGGGAGAACTTTTGCCCATGGTTTCTACCACAAGCAGTAAACGCATTGTTTGGTTGTCAGATTTGTTTACAGTCGGAGACAATGTTTGGAAGAGATGGAATTACAAATTTCCACAACCAACACGTATTTCCTCGTGCTACCATTCATGCTAGTCATCAGCAAGAATTCAGAATTAATGTGTGGGCTGGAATTGAAGGTGAAAGGTAAGTCCATACGGTTTTCCAGCAGATCTCAGTGCTGTCTAAGGGAGTTTATTCGGCATTCTCTCCCAGATTTTCTACACGAAGATGTACCTCTGCAAATAAGACAAAACATGTGGTTTATGCACGATGGGGCTCCAGCACATTTTAACCTTGACGGATAGCGGAGGATGAGTTTCATGGTCTCCGCTTTCTCCCGACCTAGGAGTTTTGTCTCGCGGGGCACTGTAAACAATTGGTTTATGCAGCAGACGCCCCGATGAAGAACCTCTTCTACGTGCAATGGAAGCCTGCGAAACCATCTGGAAGTTTTTGAAAGGGCGCGACAGTCCATGATCGGAGGAGTTCATGCGTGTCTAGAAACAACAGACAGACTTTTGGAGCACTTGTTATGAGTTTTATATGTTTACGAATTGTTATGAGTATTCATTAATAAATTAATCACGTGAAAACAAAGGATTGTGAGACACATGATCATATGAACTGTTTGTCTTCTTTTTGTTTAAAGAACCCAAGTCCGAAGTTTTTAAAATTATTTTTCATTATTTCTGTGTACAATCATAAATCATAATGTATTTCTTGACAACATAATCCAAGGATAAATCCAGCTTACAATATTGTACTGATAGTACACACAAAATTGCAATTAATTACTCATGTGCATAAATATGTTATGTATTCGTTATATTTGTGTTATTAATATTTTATGTATTAGTTCATAAATATATACGGTGAGTTGTTTATGTTAGTTAAAAGTTAATTAATTTTCACAACAAGCCCTTTATGTTGTAACACATTTGTGTTTACGGATATACAAATATTCGTTTGAACGAAAATATTCAGTTCAACTAAATGACATTACAAGTATAATTACATGAATATAATTATTTGTATGATTAAGCATGAGGTACAGAGAAAAATCCTATAACTTTTTTTCTTCAGAAAACAATGCCCAAAAACAAACATACAATTGCGATAATTCTTCCATATTTATTTATACGAGTCTTTGTTTATTCTACCAATACGAGTTCAAACATTGAATTACAATGTTAATATACAAGCAAGCAAGAAAACGACAATGCTTCTTTACCAGTACCATTAAGAAGTATGAGGCCAGCTTTAATTATTATATAAGGGCCACTGCTGGTGCTATTTCCCTAAAGTATTTCTACTTAATTAAAAACGCGAATTCCTCGCGTATTCCCTTTCTCTATATGCATTCGCGTGCGTGGCGGCGAGGCGCGGCGCGGTGCCAGACAATTGTTGCTGCGGCTAGGCCACCGGCGGCGGTGGGGCCTAACTCTATTTGTGGACACTCATCACTACCGAGGCGCGGGGGCTCGCCGCCGCCCACTCCTCGGCGCGCTCCTTGACCGCTGGCAGGCTTTTTTTTCTTTCTTCCTTTCTCGTCTACAACAGCCTCGTTACCGCTCACTGCACTATTCATTACGTCCCTCTTTGTAGGCGTTTTGTGTATTCCTGCGTATAGTTTCTTTGCCGGAGGTGTCAGAAACAGCGGTCAGATGTGCCAGACTATCGTGGGTATCAATGATTGATACCGAAAGATTGGTTTACAGCACAATGTGTGTCAGCCCGTGTGTGGACAACACCAGCACCTAAACCGTTGATAAGACTATTGCAAAATTAGTATTCCCCGATCGATATGGCCGAACTCAAGGCCCCTTACATTTGAAACGGATATTTGGATTTTGATAGCATTGGCATTTTACATGAAGCCTCTACATTTCAAAACAAAACAAAAAAACAAAAAAAAAAGTTATAAATGGAGTCAAATTTTTGGATTAATTTATTTTTCTTGGTTAGAGCAAAGTACGCTTATTCAAATTTTCGATTAAGGTAAATACCTTATTTTCGTTAAACTCTTGAAAGTTTCGAAATTTCACTTTTTTCTTCGGCGTCCTTCTACAACTATTGACAACAACAAAACAACAATATTGAAGCCAGAGGTTTTATTCTTTCTCGCCTTACTACGTACGTAGTAAAAGGAAACAATTCTGCTGTAGTAAACGTATATTTTCCAACAGAAAAACTCGTCTTGCAGGCCCCTGGCAACGAAACGTGGATAAATATTGCTCCCATGTGTAGTAAACTACTTCCTCTAACACAGGGTTGTCCAACTGACGGTCCGCGGTGCTATTTATTTTGGCCCTCGAAAGGTTATTAGACAAATGTTTAGGCCCAATTCGTCCATGACGGGTAAGAACATTGCCTAGAGTAACAGCGCCTAGCCCATGTGCCCTATCGGAAGCAACAGCCCCTTTGATAGAAAAATAGGTTAAGTTTAGATGTAAGGAATTTTAGAAATTCAGAATCATCCCAATGTGTTTAACTGCGTTTTGTATTGCAGAGCCTTATATCACGCTTAGTTTCATCCCCCTCTTCGCTTCAGAGCATCCGGGCAAACTGCCGATATCAACAATACGGGGTCACGTGTGTACCGCCCGAGTAATGCAAATATGACCCGCAACCACATTAAAGGTTTTAGTTGTGACCCTGGAGGCCTTGGAAGTTGGACACTCCTGCTCTAACACGTTGTGTAGTCAGAAACCACGTGTTGTGGGTATTTGATATTATCATTTTTTTGTTCAAAGACAGATCTTGAATAATGTCAGGTACAATTTTTCGAATATGTGAGTAGTATACGCCTAATTTTGCGTGCAATTTAGGTAATTATTTTTCCAGAAAAGGCTCCAAAGATTTTCTTTATTTTTTTCTCGGAAAGAGCAGAGGACGAGTTAAAATGGTGTTGATCACATTTCTGACGAGCTTCCTGTATTTTCGAAAATTGCAAAAAGTAACATTGCAATAGTACGAGTACAATGTGATAGAGATTTTTTATTTTTTTTATCGCGTACTACATACGTAGTATAGAGAACGCTATGAAATGCTTCATCGATCCACGGCGAACATTTTTCTAATGGAAATATCTTATTGAAGGCCCTTGATATTGAAAAAGTGGATAATTATTGGTCCTATATGAAGTAAATTATTTCCTGTAACACGTGTAGTCAGAATCTACGTTTTGTGGGTCCTTCATTCCGAAACATTCATTGGCGAGTGAAACTGAGCGAGCTGCACCACTCCCTCAGCCTACGTGAACGGCTGGAGCCTCGCCCCGCGAATGAGCCTACAGCCGCGGCGGCGTCTCCGGTGACTGCCTTGTCAATGGAGCAGCAAGAAGGATGAGTGTCTCTCATTGCCAAAATGTGGCGGTTGTCACCGTCGCCGCGTTGGGGATCTGCGCAATGTGGGATCACCCGCATCCGTAGAGCTCCTGTTTCTAGGAGTAGCTTCCTTAGAAGAGCTATTCGCACGGAAGGGAACGCGTGCTCCTCACGTCGGTTTTCTTCATCTGGACGCAATATGGTAACATACTCGTTCTGCTCCCAGTAATATGCAGTTGTAGACCGCACACTGAAATTTGCTCACGATATCTGTTTACACGGAAAGGATCCGGCCGCAGGGATTTGACGAATCAACGTGGCAGATTGATGATATACGGGTTAATTTTGATTTATTTGCCTGTTGGAATTTACTCAAAACTAACATATAAAATAAGGATACCGGAGGCCTGAAAATACTCCGATTCTCCAGAATTACTAAGTAGGATCAAATATATCAGAGATACCTTCTTTAAGGCTGCTCACTACTTTGTAATTAGACAAATCATGTGATACTGCCTGTTTCCCATTGGAATGGGCTTAGGTTTGGGGTGTCAATACAAAACAAATGTAGAATGAATCTATTGATCAACTTCAAACACGATTAGGAGCATTTCATTGATCAACAAAACACTATTAGGAGCATTATTAAATTTCAACCTAACATCATCAGACGTATCATCATCAACGTAACATCATCATCATCATCAGACGTATATTAATTGCATTTTAACGGTTTGAAAGTATCTGACCTTCTTTTGTACATATTTATTCATGATCATCGTCATGGGGCTTCTAACGGGCTTCTAACGTCGGTATATTTTAGGAAATAATACATAGTTAATTTTAAGGGAATTCCGTAATTATATGACAGAAAGCGTATTTTTTTTCGTAAAATCATATGGTAATCCAGGAAAATACGTCAGCTATTCTGCGAACAGCTTTATCTACTCCTGCCAAGTTTGTTAGGAGCTTATTCGAGTAAACTTCACGCGCCAAGGGCCTTTTGGCAGGTTTTTCTATGTGCCAGTAAACAGCGCGTCGTTAATACTCGTCTGGTCAAGCGCGGCGCCAGAACACGCGCCCCAACAACACTCCATTCTCAGAACTTTTTTTCTGCTTCCTCAGGCTCACAGCAGCTGGTACGATTAATTATTGGTTGAAGTTTTACATTATTTTTGATTTGATTTAATACTTGAGATAGTATTTGATCCTACATCAGGGGAACATCAGTTGCTGTGTGACAAAAAACGGATGGTGGAGTTCTTATTTTAGACTTTAACGGTGGATATTTTGTTACCAATTTTGAAATGTGCGTCTGGAAATCTGTTGAAGTTTGGTATTGAAGCGAGATGATGAGAGGGGGAAAATGAACGGAGATTAGAGTTATGGCAAATTCATTATGTATTGGTATTTTGGTTTGAAGGGAGCTTATGTGATAGAACTATGGAATTGGTTGAAAATTTTTGATTATTAGAATATTGAATTTACTAGTCGAATCCCATATAAAATAGCAGATGCGTTAGAAATGATATGAAAACTCGACACCTGCACAGCGCTCGTGACTACGGTGCCTGTCTCCCCGGGTGTCGTCCTAAGTTCCTGCATTGTTAAGGAGATTCATCGGACTCTAGATTATTTTTGTAACATTCCAAAAAATATTCCTAATAGTTTTATGTCATTCCACGTCCGAAAGTAGCTAGATTTGCATTATTGTTTCTACATTATAGCTGAGTGATAATGTAATTATAACGCCCATTTTTACGTTCTAATAGTTGCTCAAAACTGTTGAGTGAGTGAGTCAGTACAAAATGTGCAAAGAACACTTACTCAGATCAGTAAAATAAAATTAATACTAAATAATGAAACAAAATACATCGCTATTGACGTAAGAAGCTGTTTTTCAGTTTCTTACGTTCATATACGTTGTTGGCGACTATATTTAAGAAATCTCGTATTAGATGTAAAAAAAATTCTGTTATACCTTATTTTCTCCCCTCCCCTCAGTAACATCTCCGGATGAATTCAAATAAAAAGTGGCCTCCCTACTCGTGTTTTAAGGTAGTTGTTCCCAAAGAAAGAGCCACGGATCCGCCGCGACTCGCGAATGTTCATACACAGGAATTATTTTAAGGAAGATGTCATTTTCTTCTTTTACAAAACGTGTTGTTCAGTAGCGTGAAATAAGTCAAAATAGCCATCTCATTCATCCGACGGATCCCAACTCATAACTCTCGTATTTTAGCTATAAGTGCATTGTCTTCAAACGTTTTAGGAAGGAGATTTCGGTGGGCCTTTAAGTAAACTTCAGCACTCGGAGAAAAAGAAGAGACCTGGAGTAGCAGCTCAAACGGGGACTCCAAGGGTTTTAATGATATAATCTCTTTTTAACTCAGAATAATGTAAACATGGTAATATTTGTTCCAATGTTTTTAAGTGAAGATCTTTTTTTAATATAGATTTAGACCTGGGGCAATTTGTCCCTACTAGCATTGCCTCTCCTACTAAATGCTGCTGGATACAGAACCGCTGGCACAGGGTTTCCCATTCCTAGAATCACATTTTTAAAAAAGTTTCAAAGTTTTTTTAAAAAATTGGACCATATTTTTTATTCAATCTTGACCTCCAAAAGCGTAAAGGAAGCTAATGATGCGTGGGCGCTAACGCACCCTAATTTTGGGTGAAATATTGCGAACGTATACCGAAAATAAAGAACCGTTAGAGTATATCAGATCCATGATACTGTAACAAGCAAACATGTTACAACGGTTCTTTTTTTTTTGGTGTATAATTTTTTTAAACATTTTTTTTTTCAAATAATTGGCACCAAATTTTTTGATTAAATTTTGACCTTGGAAAGCGTAAAGGACGCTTAAGAGAAGGATGATGGTCTCATATTCGTTGAAATCCTTGATTTTTTTTAAATAGTAAAAATTCAAAAAAAAGTCGGCGTCTTCCTACAATTATAATTATGGAGATATTTTTTCCATAATGAAATGTATTCATCAAACACAAATCTTCAAACATGGTCGTGTTCTATTTTTCGAAAATATGAATATTTTTTGCTTAATTTTGTTTCCAACGGACAATTTTTAAATTTTAAACAATTCTTTTCTCAGAAACGGCTCCAATTTTTTTTCACGTATGTAGCAAAGTATGGTAAAGAAAATTGTGCTGGTCCCATTTCGTAGCAATATCTGTATTTTCGAAAATTGGGAAACAATTCGAAAAGGTAAATTGGAACCGCGCTTCGTTGGAGGCGGTGTTGTAACATATTGCTCTCTGATTAGCAAGCAGATAAATTTCAGACTTATAACTGTTAAAAAAGAAAAATATAAATAATGTATTATAATAATTATAAACCTATTATAATGGTCTTGAAGTTAGCTTTTTTATTGTGTAGGATTAGCACTAAACGGAAACTTTTGTAGTATTTGCCCAATATTTACACGATTATTCGACCGTACACAATGTAAAAGAACAAGCTAGAAGTGAGTAATAGTTAACTGTCGTAATAATATACGTTAATTTACCGTTTCATATTTTTTTAAATTAAAAATACGATTTAAATGTAATACGAAAGAAAAATTGAAAAAAAATGGAATACCGCAATTTTGTACTTGAACTTTTTTTACTTTAATTTGATATTACCACCATACGCGGCATTGTTGCAGCGATAGATATTTGAGATATTCATTGTTGAACAGCAATATGATGGGTGAGATAACGATAAGGTGGTTTTATTTACTTAATGGTAATGTTATAATATTCTCTACATTCAATAAAATGTTATATTGCACTTTAATAAAGTCGGGTAGGATGTATTTACCGACATGCATAAAGTGAAGATATCATAATTTCGAATGCATTCTTATTGCGATATATTGCGTGGCCTTTATTTCTGTATGTTCTATTTATATGCGAAATTATCCTTGCATGTCTGTATGTGCTGGAAATAATGCGAACAACTACAAATGGTGCGAGAAAGTATGTGCTGTTAAGAGCTACTAGTTGTAAATACGTGCTTTGGTACAAAATTGATTGCTTATTTAGTTCACGATTACATGAAATGATTTTTTAAAAGCGTGTTTGTTAATTTTCAGGCTTGGACCAGTGTCATTGAAACGAAGTTTTATTGACATTAATTTGTTTAAGATAGTTAATGACATGAATTACTGCGGTATTTTTTTATTATTATTATTATTATTATTATTATTATTATTATTATTATTATTATTATTATTATTATTAATATTGTAATGATGCCCACGCAATTGGAAAAGTAGATATCCGTTGGCATACTACTGACATAGTCTGAGTTGGAAGTTCCAATGGAAGCACATGGGCTCCCGAAGTCACCACTTAATTTGAACTCGCATGTACGCCACCCGGTAACGACACAGCAACGTTCTCAGTCATTTATTATCCATTTCATGGGGAGTTCTCTCGTCGAGTTAATAAGGGACTTGATTATTACGGGAATACGCGGAGCATTTAATTCCGCTGGCCTCCTGCCAGAGGCCTACCTGCCCCACGTCATGTCACGCCGTGGATTTACTGCTCGTCAAAAATGCATCGCTGCCAGCTCTGTTTGAGCCCGCGAACTCGTGTTTAGGAAGTCTGCGGAAGCGGAAGTCAGCGCATATCGCGGTGGCCAGCTTTTATTATTGTTATGATGAGACCGCTGCAACTCCGCGCCGGCGGCGGCGAATCGATTGCGAGCGGAACGACTCGCGAACTTGCCGCCGCGCGGAGTGTGGGAGGCCCGCGCGAATCCCGCGGTTTCGGGCAGCGCGGCGCGGCGCGGGGCGGCGCAGGGCGGGAGTTGCGCGCTGGGCCTTGGCGCTGAACGAAGGGCGACGGACGCGGACGGCGCGGGATGGGGCGGCGGCGGCGGCGGCGGCGGCGTGCGGATCGATCGGGGCGCGCCCGCCGACCTTGTTAAAGAGGCTGCCTCGCTCGCCCATCCAGCGCCTTTGGCCCGCCCCGGCCCGGTCCGGCCCGGCCCGGCCCAGCTGCGCCTCCTCTGCGAGGGTCGGTGCGCAGATTGGAGCAGAGAGAGAGTTTGCGGGAAGCGTCCGTTGTGAGGCCTTTATCACTTCCACAAACAGGGATTTTAGTATCCGCATTTGTAACTTTTGATTTTATGAATGGAGATGATGGTAGTGATATTGGTGGATGAGAGAATCGGGTGCAGAAGAACCTGACAATGTGGAAGGCATCTGCCGCGATTTCCAGGCCCTTAACACGCACTACACAAACACATCAATGTATTCTTCTGTGAATGTTTCCTAAACCATACTAATGTAATTCAATGTACTCTCAAGTATTGTAATCAGCCGCTGCGGGCCTTCGGGCTATAAGTAGAAATAAATTAAATCACACACACACAGTGGGAGACCGGCCAGGGGGCATTGAACTTGTCCCAGCTGGAGCGGTACTCCACTGGTGGGAGATACCTGATTGGAGAAACCCCGCTATCCGGCAGTTGGTCGGCACCGGATCTCGCCATCTAGCGGGGGGGGAAAAGAAAAGAAAAAGAAAAAAGAAAATAAAAAACATGTACTACGCTTACGGGACTAATGGTTTCGTGTGTTCTCGCGCCCGGAATCACTAACAATCAATGAATTCAGGCTCTTACCGACCTGAGGCTGGGAAGCTTCACCTGAAATGGTCAAAGAAATGATAAACAACTAATGATTATTGTGGTTTATTATGGATGGCGATGTCTCCATATGCAATTCAGATGTAGATGAGTCGCAGAAAGCTGTCGCCACGGCGCTTTGTCCACCACAAAGTTCACATGTAGTGACCTGGATTTCAACTTTCGGAACGTAGTACCAAACGGGGCTCTCGCCGCTCAGGCGACCCATATTTTAGCGGCCTGTGCTCCGGCTTTTCACCTCTTGGGTATTGGGGTGCGAATCCCGGTCGATCCTTGTAGAATTTGTGGACAAAGCTACTTCGCGGCGGGTTTCCTGTGGGTTCTTACACTTCCCCTGCCTCACACCTTGCTCCATCGCCATTCACACAATCTCATTGCAATCATTATTAAAACACATGGAGGCGCGGCCCTAAAGAATAAGAATCAGCAACAGTGCCGATTCGTGCCCTTAAGAGAAATGGTTCAGAAAATAAATGCAATTAAAAATTAGGTCGCCTCAGGTATATGCACCTAAAGAAAGGTACGGCAAGGTGCTTCATAAAGATTCTGTGCGCCCGCAGCTCATTCCTAAAGCCCGTGCTTCCAGGACTGCCTGAAGCGCGGCCTGTCGACCGATTTGATTTGATTTGATTTGATTGATGATTCCAAGCACGTCACCTGCTAAGATCGTTAGTTCCATAAAGTGCATTGAGTGGCGGTGATCTTCCCAAGCTAGATGATGAGATCCGCCGACCTACTGTTGGCTAGCGGGGAGTTTCCCCAACCAGGTATCTCTTACCAGCGGGGAACCACACCAACCGAGACAATCGTCAACATCCCAACTGGTCTACCGTCAAGTGTGGTAGTTAAGTTGATGTAAGTGTGTTTAAGTAAGGGGTGAGGTTAGGGCAAGGAAAAGGAGACAAGAACGAGCGCTGTCCACACATAGTCCGTATGTTAGGGTACTATTCCGGTATTCACCTGGTATTAATTAGAGAATCGACAAAGAATCCGGCCACTAGAATGCTGCTCCAGGCCGCTGCTGGATGTGACCTTGCTGTGTAGCTGGTGCTTCCTCGTGGCGGAAATGCGAATGAGCTGCGCGGCGCGGCGCATGGCGTCCCGCCGAACGATATTAATGGTGGCTGTGGCCAGGGGCGGGCGCGCGGCGCGTGGGCGCCGTCATTTGTCTTCAAAGCGCTCGGCGCCGTATGCCGTGGGTACGCGCGGCGCGGAGCGCGCCCGCCGTGATTCCCGGGCGATAGGCCCCCCTGCGCCGGTCTCAATGGACGCTGCCACATCGCCCATTCATTGACCGCCCCGCCTCCCGGTCCCGCTTGCCGGTGCGCCGGCGCCGCGGCTTTGGCGCCGACCCGCGCTTCCCGCCCGACGCGAGCCCCCCCCCCCCCCCCCCCCCCGGAGATACGCGGCTCATAGTTGATCCAATCCGCCGTGCCAGGCCGAGTGAGCACGAGCGTCTTGTAACCACGACCTGAAACTGCTAGGAAATTCATCGACCCCTGCTTTTCTTCGGCGCCCGTATCCCAATGTGTGTATATGTCAATGTTAGGATGTTTACATTAAGGTTAATAGGGGAGTGTAAACTTACGCGATGAGAGGGAAGCACAGTTCGTATGATGAGAGTCACGCCATTCAATATGGACAACTTTATTATTATTATTATTATTATTATTATTATTATTATTATTATTATTATTATTATTATTGGCATATATGCCATTACTGGCTATGCTACATACGGCATGAAATAAGCCCGAAGGAATAATTATTTTTCTTATTCTAAAGTCAGTATTTCATTTTGCGCAAGGCATCCAAAGTCCTGGGCGAAATTCAGCTCTATCTGCTCTTAGTTACAAGGACATAACATCTTCCTTTGTTTGGTAATCAATTAAATACAGTTTTAGCACTAGAACGGATAGAAATGCGTGTTATTTGCTTTGAAGAGAGCAGCGAATTTCTCTTAAGAAAAAAAACACGCGGTGAAGATGCACGATATTTCCCGCTTGTGTTATCAATGCCCTTGCATGCATGCATTCATTCTGTCCGTGAGAAGGCGCTTGGCCGAAACACAGCGTGGAGCACCTTAGCGTATAGATATGCAATTACGAACCCAGAGGTTGCTCTGTGCATGCGTGAACTCTTAATGTTACCCCAAGTGATAGCGAAAAACGATACTCGACTAGAATTAGCGAGTGTAGTCACGTGACGTGTGTCTCTCAAAGTCTGTCTCATTAAAGTGTGTTTGTTCCTAACTGTGGCAGAGTGTGCTGCTAACTATATTCTCATGATGAAACGTCATATTGGTGGCACTATTCCGCATCTATAATTATCTGTTTTTTTGGGAGAGCAATTAAGAAGAAATTGAGAATGTCGACTGGCGTGTCCTTAAATGTCCTGGTGTTCCTGAAATATGACAATTGTATTGTCAGCACATGCTAGCAATTGAATGTTTCCAAATACTAGAGAACAAAAGAACGGTATTATTTTCACGTGTTTTAGCTATCTCCGTATGGCTCACGTCAGCTCTCGTTTAGTGAACGGATCGTATAGTATCAGCATGCATTCAAGAAGCATAGATTTCGTGTCCGACAAAGATTTATTGACAAACTTTGCACTGATGTGAATGGCGACTAACTGCTCTTCACTACTCGAAAATGCTCTCTGCTCAGTGTAGAATCAGTATACAGATCAGATGATGTTCTGCTCGCATTTGAATTGAGCATGCGAACCGGCGTTTTCCTGTGAATTTGTCTATTTCTGGGAAATTCCCGCGACCAAAGCGCGCTTGTCCAGACAGTGCTACGCACTGGCAGCAACACTGAGAAGTACTGTATTTAAAATGTAGAATATTATTTCGCGCATTTTCCCTTTGCAGTTAGGGTCGCGGATTTTGGAAAGAAGTAAAACGATCTCCAAGGTTCGATACTTGAAAATGAATGAGCTTAGCCTGGATTTGTCTCAAAGGGACTTTGTAACTGATTATTATTAGAGGTTAGGCACCAACTTTAAATTTAAATAAAATGCGTAAGTAATGTGGTAACAATCTGTTTATGTATATAATTATATTTATTTAATCTAGTAATCGTATAATACTATAATTATGTATCAGTGGTTGGGAGACAGCTCTAGCAACACAAACTCGAATCAACAGAGATAATTTAGCATTAGCAGCAGAACCTCCACTATACTTCGGAACTATTTTCATTCAGAACAAAATGTGCAGAAACTCTTTTTACACTTCACACGCTACTGGTCACGTGGTTGCCTCGTTTCACGCAACTGTGTGCGAAAACTAAAAAAAGTCGTGTGGGCGTAGCCTGATGACGTGCGGCTGAGCCTTGTGCTTCCGCTTTGGGCGGCACTCGCTTTTTGCGCGGACGACACAACCGGCCCCAGCCTCGTCCTTGCCCTTTGGCGCAGAATTCTGCCCGTCCCGCCCTACCGCAATGTTGGCTGACCTTTACCAAAACCGTTGCGTTTGTTCCCTTTGAACACAGACGTAACAACTTAGCCTACCACAACTTTCCACATAAAAAGAAAACGTTCATCTTTGATAATATACTTTGTTCTGGCCGGTGAACGATTGTTTTTGGCAGGTCCTAAAGTCCTAAAGGTTAAGCCTCGCCGTAGACCGCAATTGTGTTTCATCAGATATGAACATATTTAAGAGTTGAATTCAGTTGAATAATATATGATATTCTCCGCCTTTGCAACCTAAAAAAACATGTTGAACCTTAAAAACTCGTTCTAGATCTCCCTTACTTTGTGTAGCATTGCTACGAACATATTCAAAATGATTTTTTTCTCGATGCCGAAGGGACATTGTGAAATCTCTACTAGTCGAATAAATTGATTGTGTTTAGTGCTTATACATCTAACCTACGATTGTCCTGTCAGAACCGTTATACGTTTCAGTGAAGAGTAGCGGACAATTGGAAGAAATTTTCTCCAAAATTTTAAGTCTGATGTACAAAATAAGCTCTTTAAAAACGGTCATGTACATTTTTTTTAAAAACTAGTAGTTTTTACGTAATCTCTGTTTGAAATTAATAAAATATATACACGTTTCACACCAACTATGGGCCTCAAGAAAAATTGAATGAATTATATGAAAAATAATTAATTTAATTTTTATTATAATTTTGTATTGAAAATGCCAATATTATTTCCATTTTTCCTTTCTCGTATTTTTACTTTTTAACCGAGGTGTATTCTCAATGTATTGATGTGTTCATTTTTAAGCAATCCGCAAAGCTTAATAGAAATTTAGCAATAATGCTGCATCGATTGAGAAGCACTTGTTTTGTTCCTCTCTTCCGAGGCTCCTCTCTTCCGTTGTGTCGTCTCTTCCCAGTAACCATGGACGCTGTCTTTTTTAACACCAATAGTGTTTATCGTATCTGAACTGTGGATGTTAGAAGACGGTGATGGAATGAAACGCTATCGGAACTGGTATCTTACGACGAAAGGCATCTCAATAATGTTCGTAATTAATAATGGCTGATGTGTAAGTAGCGCAGAAAATGCAATATTTCAATATTACGTAGCTGTTTCTAATAACGCGAGAAAGTATGTGCTGTTGTAGTTTGACTAGTTGATAAAGCAACACATGTGTGTGCTTTTTACATATGCATAATCATGCCATTACGCGGCGCTAGTAGTACACTTATAACAAATCTTTCCCTTTTAAAAACTGAACAAAACAAAACCTACAAAAGGAAAACATTTTAACTTACAAATCTAGTCTTACTGAACGTTTGACAACTCTGCCTGATCTGGATTTTTATATTTTTCTAAAGAAGAACTTGAATTAATATGTTTATCCACAATTTATCCAGGTTCCCACAACTTAGTCAAAAAATTATAAACATTAGCCAGAGATCGGGTTAATTTACTTTTAAGTGTGCAACTCCTACACATCTCCCCAACATGGCCTGGTTTGTCTATTTTCAATGTGCTCCACATTACCAGTTTGGGCCTTTGGGATTTATTTATTTACGTCAAAAACAATTATAAGCTGTGTGTCACGTGCTATGGCGAAAAGTGAATTTGAAGTTACATTTATGTCCAGAAGAAAAACAAGGGGCCATCTCAGTATGTGTTCAAGGATCAGGGAAACTGGACGAAAACCTGATAAAGATGGGTGCCTTATTCAGCGTTGAACATCGATCAGGTATTACTTCGTATTCGTTAATTTAGACGCTTCCGTTGCCAAAATTCTGCTTTTGAGGAGAGAATAGACATCGACGTTATACCAAGGAATGTGACCAATAGTATGTAGGGTCCCACTTGATCTTTTTCACCTTAATTGGCCCCCTCCCGTGTTTTAATCGATATGTATCATTTGAGGTGCCTATATTATGCCTCTTCATTTTGTAAAAATAGGATTTTTAGTCCCGTGCTCCTACGTCTACAATAGATATTAATAAATATAATTTCTAGAATAAAAAAAAATATTCTGAATACTTTTAGAGAACAGAAACGTTGTTCAAACTTCCATCGAAAAAAAATAATTCAAGAATCACTGGATAAATACAACAAATAACACGCTATGATTGCTTTCATATGACTCTCAAAAATTATATTTCAACAACAGACGTTTCGATCTCTTTTGCGAGCTTCTCTTCAGTACCTGAAACTATATTGTTACAAACTATATTATAAAAAATTGTAACTATAGTTTGTAATATAGATATATAGTTTCAAATACTGAAAAGAATTTCGCAAAAGAGATCGAAAGTTCTGTAGTTGAAATAGAACTTTTGACATATGGCTGGAATCATCACCTGTTATTTAATCCTTCGAAAACATTTTTCTTAAATATCAATTCATTTTTAGTTATTTTTATTGTTCTGTAGGGTAATTTCAGGATGTATTCTGCATAGAATCTGTTTATGCCAGAAAAAATGTTAATGATGTCTCAGGAGGTCTTGCATGACGTAAAAAAAACACTTCGAAATTTTCGACTGTGAAAGGTTTTGCAGAGTCATTCCTCAGTATTAAGAAAGTACACACATGCAGTTGAAATAGTCAAAGTTCCTACATGGGAGACCTAGACATACCAATCTGTGTAGTTTACTTTGAGTACGGTGAATGTAAACGTGGTGATTTTCAAATAGTGTGTGTTTATCCAAGGTATTGAACGTACAGTTGTTGAAGTTTGTGTGTATTATTTTTACTGTGAAGTACTAACGATCCGATTCAGATTTTGTTTTGAAAAGTAACATCCACATCTTGTGCAAAATGTTTGATGCCTCTCCATCCGTGTACATTACAAGAGATGTACCGACGTTCTTAATTTTTGTTATTGTATTCATATATGTCTATACAATTTATTCACAAAATATAAAGAGATTCGTACATGCTTAACGTAATTTTACCAGTATAATCCTGGCTGTCGAAATAAACGTAGATATGCACCACAGACGACTCTTTGAATTGGACTTTTCAACTTATAAATGAGTCTTTAGTATAGCAGAAATTTTTTCAATATTATTTCCAAAAATGCGAGAAACTATGTGCTGGTGGAGCTGCTTTAGTTGCAACTACAAAATACATACAAACGAGAGCTGTTGCAACAGCATATATTTTCTCGCATTGTTAGAAATAATTACGCAATTTTGAAATATTGCAATTCCTACCTTACTGACACCTTTGTTATAACGTGAAAAAGTTCAATTCAAAAGAAGTGCCTGTGGTGCATATCTGCATTTATTTCGAAAGACTAGAACATTCTTTTCTCTGGCGAATGAAACAAACAGGAATAAATTTAGCTGTTACTGTATTTGTAACACAGTATATGGAAAAGCAAAAATAATTTCTCAAAACTTGCCTCGAAGTGATTGCATCGGAGAGAGCTTTCAATTTTTTAATACCATTATCAGCGATAAAAACTACTTAAAGTAAAAGAAGTGCATTTGTTACTTATAGGTTAAATCTAATATGCCTTCATGCCTTAAATCTATTTATTTTCATAAGATTATTATACGCTTGAAATGATGTCTTATAAAGTTTTTCAAAAACTCAAACGCTTTCTGTGATGAAGAGCTTCAAATTTTGTATTTTCGCAGAAACATTTTTTTCAAAAACTTCTCCACATTTTTCAATGAAAATGACCATATAGGACGAGGTTTTACTCTTCTATATTATTCTTGAAGACTATTTTCAGTTCTACCATTGAGGGACCACAAAATCGAGAAAATGTGAAAAATTGAACTTTAAGCGGTGAGAAATTGAACTTTAGGCTGCGTTAGATGGTAGCTGGGAGAGGGTGAGGGAATACCGACAAGCTAGCCCAGACCAAAGAAATGAGAAAACTAGTACGTGAAAGTCTGCCTTTCTATTGCACCACTAATTCCCAAAGCATTACAATACTTATACGGCGTAACCTCTAAGTGCGAAAGTTAAAAATTATGCTTTTCTCTTTCGTAAGAATAAATTTAAATGTTTTGTAACAAACTAGAAAACAAAAGTTTTAAATTATCTGATCACTCGTACACCATTTCAGTTTTTTCAGTGAGTTCCCAGAAGTGTGATAAACTTGAAGTTGCTAATTCATTAAGTGCTAACTCAATAGCCTTACAAGTTGTTTGTTTTTCTATTTATATATTACTTCAATAATCATATACGAGAATTTTATTTGCAATGCGTTTTTCGTCTTTTACCAAACAGGAAATTCCGAATTGATACAGTTTGCTCCCTACGAGTTGCGCTACTTCAGTCGACCGCGCTTGCATCGGCGTCCGATCGCGCCTGCCCTCTCTCGGTCATGTAAAGAACTACAATCGGCGCAGCGCCTCTAGCGGCGATGACTGCTATCGCACGAGTCCCGGTTCGCTGCTCGCGGCGCGCCGGTGCGCGTGCACCGGGGCCGGCAGGAACAGCTGCGTGTTCGCGAGGCGTGGGAGGGGGCGGGGCGCGACGGGCCAGTATGGAGGGTGAATTAAAAATAACGCGCTCGTGAGGGCGGGGGTGGGAGGGAAGAGAGGACGCCCCTCCCGCCGCTCGCCCGCATCTTTTCTCTGTTTCGTCCGTCGGGTCGGGCCCATTGGCGCAAGGCGACTCGGCGAGCGACGGTGCGGGGAAGGGAAAGTGGCTGGCGGCTGCGGGCGAGGCTAACAAGGCCGGCAAAGCACTCCATGTTTGCCAAGGTATTTTTCCTGTTGCCTCAGAGCTTCGAGCAGTTTTGTATCGTCCTCGATCACAGGAAATTGCCATGAGAAACTATTCAACTTCCTCTCTCAATGCCGTTTGGTATTCAATATGCAGTGATTGCAAGGCGGGAAGGCATTACTTCGCACTGAAGGGGCAAAGTGAAAAGGTAGTCTGCATGAATATCATGAAAATACCCTTCTGTTTTTGCTTTTATTCTCTTGCAATCTTATATCGTTCGAACTGTGTAACTATAGTTTCCGTATAGAATATATAAAATTACAAATGAAAAATTATTGTATTGGCATTTTCAGTTGTCTTCTTTATTTCCAGTTTGATTGCGTGGTTATGATTTGCTGAAACGTCAGTGTGGGTTATTTCCACTTTTGAACTCTTCTTATGTTGTGCCCGATAGGGACGTCCGAGATCAGATCGCTATCAACGTTGTGTCAAGAGCACTCATGTTCTACAATAAAACGGTCTTGTTTGGTGAAACCCAGCGCCGGAAAACAATAAATGTTACAGGTTTCTTTTGACATTCTGTCGTAGAACGTCGTTGCCGCACTCAACGAACCTTTCTTCAGTTCTGATTCATCGTAATAAAATGAGGTTTGACTCAATTCCGCGAACGTGATGTGCCAGTTATTATTTTGGCCGACACTCACGTGAGACCAACTTAGTAGCGAATCCTTTCTGACCAAAGAGCTGAGCTTTGAATCGTGATGTTATTCGTAAAATACGGCATAGCATTGTTTTAACTTTACTGATTTCCTTTGGACTCGAGATCCTAACTCCTTTTGGAGGTTGGTATTTTTTTATTCTTGGTTAAAGTTTCGGTTTTCCCTCTTTTTCTTCAGTGAATATTGATCGCTAACTTCAAACAATGTTATCTTGCAAGCTGATATACTTTTGTCTATGGGATTGCAGTTATTAAATATAATAAGTTTTGGACTTCTAACGCTTTTATTAGTGTGCGTTTAATACTGCGCATCATTCGTTTGGCTAGTCGTAAAACATATTAAGGTTACAGCCTTCTTGTAGGCCACTATTCTGTTGTCTTAAGCTGTACCAGGAATGGTAGTGAAGTTCTAGCCTCGGTTTCTTATCTCTTTATCCTGAACATCTCATTCTGTTATTGCGCATCACAACATGGTTTCTTCACGAGTAACAATGCACACTGTGTGAGAGGATGAAGAACTTGAGTATGTTATTGTGGTTATTTTACATAAGAATTATCTGAGAATCTTAAAAACCTAATGCTTTGGTCAGCTAATGGTGACAGCTGCTCATCACACTATTGATGCGAGATTGATAAGGAACTAGAAAATTCGCCAAAGCAGGGGTTGGGAACTTCTGAAAAGGTCGCGTAATTTTGTTATTAATTAGGTCGCACTTCAAAAGTTTAATAACGATATATTTTATATAATGCATTTTCCGCGACCATTTAACTGATCTAGTCATATTTTATTTTACGTTTTGAGTGTTTTACGTTGAGTGAGAAATAATCTTGGCGTGCCTTTGTGATGTGTTGGGTTGGAACGAGAATTAATATTTGGTATAATCTTGATATCCTCTTTCTCCATTACTTTCCTTGAAACAGCTGCTTGTAGGAGAAATACGTAATAAACCATAAATTAAAGTCGTCATTATACTTTTTATGCACTACAAGACTCTAATTGACGGGTGAATATGAGGCAGTTAGCATAATGACACAATTTCAATTGTGTAGTATTGGGAATACTGTGATTTCTTCTGTGAGATTGGGATTTGGTCGAAAGAGCTCATGTGACATTATTTTTGTTCGAATTCTATTCATGTGTCACGGTCGCCACAATGCACGTATTATCTTTGATGTGTGCGTGTGTGTATAGTGGCCTTGTGCCTTGCGGTAGTTCCTCGCGGTTGTACCTCAGCAGATTCGCATCAGAATTCATGTTTCCTCGTCAAAACATTCCTTCTCGGCAGAATACCCTTTAGGCATTCCGTCATAAAACGCTCTGCGAACGGTGTCTCGAGATGTGTGATGCGTTGTGTTAAGTGCACTGGGTACAGTTAACACATAACGGGAAAGAGGCTCATTCGTACTCGTTTGGGAAGCATGTGCGCTAGTTCATCCATACGGATGTGCATATCTCGTGGTTTCTCGTATCCTCAAGTCGCTCACCGACGCTGTATACACCTTCAGATTCAACGGACCTCTTGAACGGAAGAACTTTCATCTGCACATTTAACAATCATGTATCCGGTACAGAAGTCCAGACATGGAAACGGTGAATTTGAAGAAATCAGGAGTGGACGCGTTTCATTGATTGCTGCAATTTTCCTGAACGGTTAAAACCGTCACTTATCCTGAACGTGTTTGAGCTGGTCCATGAGACAAGGTGCCCGTACATGATCCTTGCATCATTAGCCCATATAGCAAAGCGAGCGTGGACCGCGGTCCGTTGTTAAAGGAACTGATTCTGCATCCACCCGAAGCACAAATGCCGGGAGTATGAATACAGCCTTAGTCTACGGTAAAGACCGCATGTTTCACACCCGTGCGCCAAGGTGTGTGTGTGTGTGTGTGTGCGGAGGGCGTGTGTTTGCGCATGCGGTCCGTGCCGCGGGCAACGCGTGCTGTAGCGGCTGCAGCGCACGGCGCGCGCGCGCGCGTGCGGACGCGACGTCAGCGCTTGCCGTGAGGTGGGAGGGAGGGCGGGAGAAGGGGCGTGCCATCCCCAGCCGCGCCCAGCAGCACCGCTTTCCCCCGACAAAAGACATTCTTTCCTGACGCATTCCGGGAAGTGGGTGTCGCACATTCCGCGAAATGTCTCTCTGCCGCCGCCGCCGCGCTGCACGGGAGCTCAGTTCGGCCGTGAAACACTAAAACCTGTTTACCGCTGAACCTCGGAACGAAGGAAACCTTCCATGCCGGACAAAAAAAACGAACAGAACGGAACGATTTTGTGTGACCTCTAGGTGCCGGAAACCAGGCACCGCGGAAACGGAAATGATTTTCGTTGGTTGCGAACCTGACTGTTTTAAGTCCGTATTACTTTTTTCTTTTCCTTTTTATTTATTTATGTTTATTTATTTATTTATTTATTTTGGAGAGCCAACTAAAAGTTTTATACTATATGGTGGATAGGAAATGAGTTAGTATGGAATGGGTTTGTTGTAAGCTTATTGAGTGCAGTATTTACAGTTTGGTAGTGGCACACATGTAGGCAGGGTCATAGAATAGATTTACGATTTTGTTAAAATATTGGATCTAGAACAGCCCGGTCCTCAGCCATCATTTGAGGGGGCTGTAAAATTGATTGTAACCTCAGTAACAAGAAAGTTTATTTTTTAATTTCGGGTATTTTCCTTTGCGAGGTTTTCCCACAATGGTCTGAATAAGCAGTTTTTACCTTTCTACCTGCTGGAAGGAACTGTTTGAGGATGCCTTTCTGCAAAATGTTAACCAGCCTTTCGAATTGGCCTGAGTGTGGGTTGCGAAATAAATTCATATGGTTGAATTTCCTTGTTCTTTTCAATAAGTTTTCCTTGTTTTTATCACTAGCGTTGCTATGTCTTCGTGATCTTAATGATGCTCTTTTATCGTTATATTGTTTCATTGCCAAAATTACATCGAAGATAATAAAATTTGCTTTTGCCGCTGTTTTTTGCAGCCCATCTAAGGCCTTAAGTCGCAAAATTTTTAGAATAAACCGCCGTAGTTCCTCTTAGATATGTTTAATTGTATTTCAAAAGGAATACCTATAACATTGTGGAGAAGAATCTACATGCTGGAAGAAAACGCTTTCATTAAAAAGGAGATTAAAATAACTTTCCAGATACCAGCATGTTTGGCAATTTATATGTCATACATCATTATCATTCACCGTGAAATTGCTCAAGAAGAGGGGACGGCAATTTTAAATTTCATAAAACTTTGAGAAAAATATTATCTGCTTCTAATGTTAGCTGTACTGTGCTCCGTGCTTTCCTACACTATAGCTAGGTGCCAAATGAATCTCCCTTTGGACGTGGCATATCGAGTAGTCTTTGTGGATTCAGTGGGTGCGTGCAGAGGGAACTTTCCATGAGGTCGAAACGTGTTCTGTTTTAATAGTTTCTCTTCTCGAAGGCCGCAAGAACCCGTCCAGGCGTTGATGAACACATTGCGCATGTTACCTGGAATCCGTCCGAAGACTACCGTCTGGCTGATTAGTGGTTAGGCACACTTATTGGCTCAGCGAAGATATTGAGGATCCATTTGTATATCGTCTGTACAGGTCTGTGGGCACGGGGCAAAAGTTCTTAAATCAAAAAAACTGTATTTGGAGAAAACAAGAATTAGATTACTGAGCCGCTATTGATGAGTGGTATGAAGCTATATTTTCCAACGTTTTTTTGTCATTTAGAAAGCAACATTTCAATTTGGTGGTTTTACTAAAATAAAATGTAGGTACTTAACTTGTAGTTTCGGAACTTAACACAATTTCGCCCAAAATTGAGTTAATAACTTTTACTCCGTGACCAAGAGTTGTTGAACACTGATGGTTAATGTACGTAGTATTTCAAAACTAATCTAAAAATAAACTATAACCATTGCAATTTAACAAAATTAAAACTTTTTCAATATTTATATTTAAGGCGTTTTTGTTAAAGCTAATTGTGGTACAACGATAGTGCGAAAGTAGCAGACGTAGGAACAGTAGTGAGGAAGGAATCTAATATATAGAGTCAAGATTTATTCACTTTTGCTTTATCAGGGCCCTGCAATGAGCGTTTTTCTTTAAGACAGTAAAATTGCTGACCAAAAAGCTTTGGGAAAAATTTTACAAAAGCAATTGGAATTTGAAATTTGGAAAATATGAAAACTTGTGCAGAAAAGAGGTTTGTCTCTTCAGTTAAAAGATATCATCCTTTCCAGTGCGTACGAGATAAATTCTAGAGAGAATGGGGAATGAAAGGCTTCTGCGGAGCGGATGGTATTTAAATTCCGCTCTGAATAGAAGGTAGGGGTACAGAATAGTAAAGCGTAGAAAGTTGGTGAAGTGTTGCGCATAAAATATTGAGGCATGTGAAAGATATCAGTCGATAATATTATTATCCAAAATGAAGTAATTTTTGAAATAAATATTATACATTTGAAATTTAATTTCAATATGTTTGTTGTAGATGATTTTTAAAAATATTTTTACAGAACTATGTGATTTGTAAGATTGGATAAGTACGTACGTCAGTACGTACTCACGTATTGACGTACGTTGAAGTACGTCTGTACGTAAGTACGTCATTGTGTAACAATGCAACCATGTGAACGCATGCACATGGGTGGAGGAGAGTTTTACGCTGTTATGTTGCGATCTTGTTATATAGCGTGATGTTGCTTTATGTGTCGGCTGCATGTGCTGACCTGGATGGCCGATGTGGCTATGTGACTCAGCGCCTCGTTCTAAAGGGTGGCGGGTTCGAGTCCCCACGTGACCATGGTTGTTTGTCCCTTGTCTTTCATGTACGTCTGTTGTCGTGGAAGGCCTTGTGAGTCAGTTGACCATACACCGAGGAGCCCACAAGTGTGTTAGTATATAGTGTAAAGGTTATTATGTGTCCCATGAAGGACATGGTGGGTACGCGGCGCGGGTAGTTGAAATCGGCTCTCCTGAAGCTGGAAAAGGCCCCAGGAAGGAAGAAATAAAGAAAAAAGTATGTAACGACCTTGTCTACCGTCTACCATACATAGTAGACCGAGCATAGAAAACCTACTTAAGGTTTGCGGCGCGTAAATGTGAACATTTGCGCGAGGACAGGTCTTGTTTTAATTAGGAGTGAGTACGAAATGAATATTGCGTTAAATGAACCTTCTGATTTTAATATTGATATACGACGCATGTACGAGATTTTTGTAATCACAGTGCTGTTGCATCCCGTCAACACTCATTGGTATCCCGAGCATTTCTGGCCATAAGTGAACAACTTACTCTTTCTTACACACTCACATAAGTACACACCCAACTCAGGTTTTTACCACACCCAAGTTTTAGCACACACCCAAGTTTTTATACTTTTTCGAAAAAAGGTTCGGGCTTTAAAATTATACTAAATTTTGCTCCATTTGTGCAGAGGTTAAAGTCAAACTTTCATTGATATTTTCTTCAAATTAACCAGAAAAATCTAATAAAAAGCTAATGCCTATTAATCTATTTTCAAAAAAATAAATTAATATGCTGATATATTTTACCATTTTCAATAATAATTACCTTATGAAATAGTTTACAACAATTGCATGATCTTGTTATTTAGCTGTTGCGACTGACGCGGTCACGAGCGTGGCGGTGGGGTGGGGAGCGAGGCGAGGTGGAGGCTGTGGCAGCAGAGTGGAGCGGGGCGGGCGCCGTGCCGCGCCGGTCCGCCGTTCGAGGCCAGGCGCCCCTCTCCTCCTGCCCCTCCCCCTTTCCCCTGAGCAGCGCGCGAGCGGCGGCGCGTATCTGGGGCGCGCCGCGGGTGGGCCGCCCCCGCCCCCGCCCCCACCAGCGACCCACCGCGCCTGCCCGGTGCAGCCGCCCGAAAACTGCGTCCGGCGACTCCTATTGCACGTCACGCGTGTTTCGTCCGGTCGACTGTCACGTCGGGAGCGATTCCACAGTTACTGTGTTTCAGAAGCCACACTGCGCATGCGCGCAGTCGCCAAACCTCGGAAATCGTGTGCCTCTGAGCCGGAGGTCCTAGGTTTGAGTCCGGACAGTGGCAGGATACTGGCTAGTTAGCAAGGACGAGTTCAGTCGCTGTCTGGAGGAGAATTCTAGTGGCCGGCTGCTCTCATCGGGAGTTTTCTGTGGTTTATCCGATCAATACCAGCCGAATGCCGGAACAGTACCCTAGCAAAGGGGCCACGGTCCGAGCGTGATCTTTCGTTCCTCTTCTTTGTCCTACCCTCACCCCTAAACACACTAACATGCAGTACACTACCACATGTGCTGGGAGACCGGACGAGTGCTTAGAACTTGTTCCGGCTGTAGCGGTGCCTGGGGTGGGAGATACCTGATTGGGAAATTCCCGCTGGGCGACGGTAGGTTGGCCCCGGATTTCACCATCTAGCGGGGAACGATCACAGTCACCTTCCGAAATAACATGCACTACATTTACGGAACTAATGACCCTTGTAGTCGTCGGAAATCGTTAGTGGGAAGAAGCGAGTAAATGTGTAATGTGTAGAGGAGGCTCGCGAACGCGGCTCGTTTGAAGTGAACGTACATTTCGGGCAACGAAGGCGCACGAACGATTCCGAACGAAAGGGGTTCTATGGAGGCCGGTGCCTGACACGCGGCGTGCGACGAGTACCTGGGAACTCGCTGATACTCGATTAGCCGACGTACTCAGCGACTTTTCTCTACCATCGATGTAACACGAAAACCGAGAAGCCGTGGGAAGGGCGAGCACCGAATGTATGCCGCTGTGCAAACTGCTCGAGGTCTTAATGTTGACACATGCCAACGAAATGGACGTCCGCCTTCGCTAGGGGACGCTTGCAGCGGTTCATCGTATTATATTCGCAACGAATCTCTTCGGTTTGCCTTTAGGGTGTACGCGTACAACTTTTTATTGACGGACGAAAAAACTACGGTTGAATCAATTCTGCTGAACACATTCGCTTTCATTCTTTAAGTGTGATGGGTACCATAACTAAGACCATCTAGACTCGGTTGTAGTCAGAAGCTGACAACGTGCCGTAAGGGCAGCGATGGTGTAACGATTAGCGTGTAGGTCTGTTATACCCAAGTTGGCGGCTTCAGACCCAATCAAAGCCGTGGATTTTTAAGGGCGAAAAAATCCTTCGTATGCCTTCCTTCGGAGGGGAAGTAATGCCGGCTGTCCCATGTTAGTACAGTTACTTGCATGTAAAAGATCCTCAAGCCTAAATGACTCCTCTAAGCTAAATTCAAATCGCGTTTCGTCGCCCAAGAAATACCTCCTTTCTTCGCTATTGAGTGAAGGGAGCGTAGCGAAATTTGTGTGGTCAGACGGAAGAGCGGGCCTGATGACCCGAGTCTGGCCACGTAAATTAAGACATCAATTCAATTCAATGCCGTATGTGTGGACTACCAGAGACCTCGTAAAGCTGCGTAGCACTTCCCTGGAAGTCGTGTCCCAAATGCGATGTTTATCCGAAGCCGGCATAGAATTAGGCAATTAAATTAGTTTTATGTTACAAAATGTCGTGATTTCAAACCCCCACACGGTCCACTGTATGTGCTATTTAGCACATACTGCGCTACCTCTGATGGGTTTCAATATCAGTTGACGTCATTCAGGGCATTCGGGGCTGTCACGGCTGACCCAAATAATGTAATCCTGCTGTCCTAGTGGGTCGGGAGAGAATTTCAATTGCCAAAACATACATTGCAAGAGCGAGTTTAATACATCCATCATTAATGAGATCGGTCTAACGAAAAGTCGCAGAATTATGAGTTATTAACACTACTAACGTATTATTTCTATTGCCATCAGCCCATTATTTCTTGAATATGTGCGATGTTTGTTTCCTAAAGGAACGTTATCCTTCTTGTGAAAATGTTCACTCTTTCATTGTCCGTTGAGAATGCGCTTTGATCAGATCAAAAGAACCGAAGTTTAACTCGCGCCCAATCAATATTTTGAAAACGTCATCTGAAATACCGAAAAAAGTCATCAAGAGCATTACATACGAATTGAAGTACAATTTTCGTCTCTAAAATATTTTGCTAATATTAAAAGTTTTAAATTCTATATCTAAGTGCAGAAATAAAGTTTCATTTGTAATACAGGCATCAACAAAGACTGCATCCAAGCATTGCCTTATTTTAAAAGGTGAAATTAAAGTAGAGTGACGGAGTGGGACATCCGCTTTCAGTTTCACTGATCCTCTTACGCTCGTTATACAGGTACTAACTTAAAAGTTGCAATGCATCCAAAGCTACGAATTTGTCGAGAATGTAGAAGCGACAATTATTACTTTGCCTCATTACTACTTACGTACGAAATAAAGAGAAAGTATTGTGATGCTGCGGCAGAAATGTTCGCACATTCTCGCTCTAGACGTCGTAGAGCTAGCATCGCTCCGCTTATCACTGTGCTTCAGTGTTACGCTCAAACTCGTGTTTAGTGCAAGTACAAACGGGCGCCGCTACCAACGGCTCCCCATACTTCGAACGTTTTTTTTTTTTAGTGAAGCCGTATTTTTTTATTGTGATTAACAAAGTATATTAGTCGACAGTGAAAGTGTAGTGCTGCAGCGAAAGCTGTATGTTCCCAACAAGTCCCCCCGCGCTGGGGAGTCTACTAGTGTCAGCAGCTCACGTGCTAAATGGTGACACACCAAATCAGTTCACAGCAATGAATGGAGATGTGCTTCCATTTCCACCCCAAATGGAAAATATTCAACCCCTGGAACAATTCAACACGTCACAACCGCCCGACCAGCAACAGGATGGGGAAACGGAAGGGACTCTGACCAACCTTCAGTCAGTAAGCACTAAAGATGCTTATTTTAACAGGTATGGTGTTGACTCACAGCAATCAGTTAGTCAACAGTCAACCAGTGGTTTTAATGAAAACAGTAAAAGTCTAAAACGCATGCACGTAGATCTACCAGATGAAATCAATGCTTCTAAAAGAATATTGTATAACGTGCCCGTCAAAAATAGGTACCAAGGTTTTCAAAATATGACCGAAGAAAATTCGCCAAACGAAAGGGAAGAAAGTGAAGAATCCATCATTAAAATACCCCCTTTTATGTCCCTATAAAGTACTCTACTATCCCCTATTCATCAGTGAACTAAAAGCTATTACAAAAGACAATATTTCTACTAAATTAGATAAAGACACTATTAAAATTAAATTCAACTCAATAGAGGACTATAGAGAATACCGAAAATTCTGTGAAAAAGAGAAAATCGAGCATCACACATATAGGGACCCTACCCAGAAAACTTTTTCGGTTGTAATAAAAGATCTGCCAATTACCTATTCAGAAGAGGAAATATTTAACGAACTTTCGAAAAACTTTCAAGTATTAAAAGTTGTTAGACTGTTCGGAAGAGAACGTAAACCGTTAACTACCGTTGCGGTCGATTTAACGGATAATGAAAATAACAAAGCAATTTTAAGAATAAATCAGTTTATATACAGCATTGTCAGAGTTCAAATTCGCATAAAGTCTAAAACTCCCATCATGTGCAAAAATTGTCAGACTTTTGGTCATTCACAGGCAAATTGCGGAAGGCGACCTAGATGTGTGAGATGCTTAGAAAGCCATCATTACTCGCAATGTGATAAACCTAAACATAATAATGTACCAAAGTGTGTTAACTGCAGTGGGGAGCACACGGCTAACTATAAAGGCTGCGAAGCTTACAAAGAAGCAGTTAAAAAAAATAATTAGAATCAGGTTAATCAAAAATTTTCAGCTCACAAACTACCAAATAGGCAGTTCTCTAATCACCAACTAAATCAGAACACGCAACCTTATCACTATGCCCCTCGAGAGTTTCCTCCTCTGCCGCTTAATTCAACGCCCTTGCCTTCTTTCGCTTATCACACTAGTCAGCCGCCAAGCCAGATAACAGGAATTCTCCCCCAGTTCTCCAAAATTTGAATGTAATAAACGAAAACCTAATCCAAACAATTATAAATAATATTCTTTCTGCAGTCATTCCTCAGTTGCAACAAATGGTTCAAAGACTTATTTCTGTTTATATCAATGGCACAAAATAAAATAGAAAACTTTAAAATTCTCAACTGGAATGCAAATGGCGTAAAGCGCCAAGAGAACGAACTAAGATACTTTCTACAAGTCCATGACATAGATGTTGCTTGTATTTCAGAAACACATTTAAAGCCGGTAGAAAAATTTTCGATCCCAAAATATTTATCATTTCAGGTGGGGTAGCAATTCTCATCAATAGGAAAATTAAACATACACTGATACAATCCCCATCCTCAAATGAAATAGAAACAATTATTATCAAATTCTAGGCTTTCACGGCCGGAGTCAATATTCTTCATGTCTTCCGGGCTCATGGGCCGTGGTCCAATTGGCTTAGAGATACCAAACGTTTCGCCCACGACTGCGGTGGGCATCTTCAGTGGCGAGGTCTCGGGCGAAGTGTCCGGGACGGTGGCTGACTGGTATTGGTATCTCTAAGCCGGAAACGTTTGGTATCTCTAAGCCAATTGGACCACGGCCCATCAGCCCGGAAGACATGAAGAATAATTATTATCAAAATTGAATTGATCTCTTCTGACATAACTTTGATTGCAGCATATAAACCTCCCAACAAAAAGTTTCCCTCAAGTTTCTTGAAAGCATTATTTGATGGAAGATCGCACATAATATTAGCAGGAGACCTGAATTGTAAAAACCAAGTTTGGAACTGTAATACTACTTCATATAATGGGAAACTTCTTCATAAATTCGCACTGCAAAGAAATCTAAATATACTAGCTCCTCCAGAGCCCACATACTACCCCTATAACGCAAATGTAGTTCCTGATATTCTAGATATAGTTATTACACAAAATTTAAACATTCCGATTTACCAAAATGTGAAACCAGAATTAGACTCAGACCACAATCCAGTAATAATTTCGTTCAATGCTGAACCTCAGGCCCATCAAAACGAAAAAATTATCGAGGGAAAAGTAAATTGGGACATGTATAGAAACATTCTAACAAATGAATGGCAGTATCCTAAGAATCTTAAAACATCATCTGAAATAGACAGTGGTATCAACTCTCTCGAAAACATAATTAAAAATGCTGTCAAAAGGTCATCTATTAAAGTTAGGAATTTCACCAAAAAATATACTCCGATTCCTAAACCACTCCTAAATTTAATTAAAGAAAAACATAACCTTCGTAGAATGTGGCAATATTCACGCAATAAAACTGTGAAACAAAAATTAAATAGTATATCGGTAAAAATTAAACAAGAATTTCATAAAGTGAGGTGTACACATTTCCAAAACTTTTTAGGCAGCATCCCTCCAAACTCCAGGACAATGTGGAATACAATTAAAATGATTACAAAAGAAAAAGCTTTTATCCCTCAATTATCTATTAACACAGGACTAGCAACGACGGATTTCGAAAAAGCTGAAACTTTAGCGGACCATTTTGAGAAAATATTTATAACTAACCCGGTAACCGACATTGACTTCCAATTAGAAGTGGAAGAAAATTTATCAATACCGCGATATTCCGTCCCAACAAAAACTAAATTTATATACCCGTCTGAGACATACCAAATAATTAAGGCTTTAAAACCGAGAAAATCACCAGGCCATGACTTAATAAATAATAAAAGGATGAAAGAATTACCTCGCAATGCAATTACTGCAATAACAGCTCTTTATAATGCTTGTCTAAGATTAGGCTATTATCCAAAGACCTGGGAAACTGCTATTATAACACCAATTTGCAAGCCGAACAAAAATCCACAAGATCCTCTTAGCTATAGACCAATTAGTTTGTTACCGACATTTGCCAAAATGTTCGAAAAAGTTATAAAATCCCGACTATTCAAATTTTTTACCGAAACAAATGCGCTACCAAATACGCAATTCGGATTCCGTCCAAACCACTCCACAAGCCATCAATTACTAAGAGTAACGGAGTACATTGCTGAAGCATTTCATAACCGAATGTACACAGCTGCAATTTTTCTCAACATCGCACATGCCTTTGATAAAGTGTGGCATCTTGGGCTACTTTACAAGTTGCAAATCTTAGGAACCCCCGATTATCTCCAAAATATCATTAAAAGCTTTCTGTCAGAGAGGGATTTCAAAGTTAGTATTAATAACAATAAATCAAGAGCACATATCATCAAAGCCGGCGTGCCGCAAGGTTCCCCACACTCTCTCTTATTGTTCAACATATATACAGCAGACTATCCAGAAATGACTTACTCAGAAATAGCCGCAAGGTTCCCCACTCTCTCTCTTATTGTTTAACATATATATATATAGCAGACTATCCAGAAATGACTTACTCAGAAATAGCACTTTATGCAGATGATACCGTATTTAATGCAAATTCAAACATTACCAACGCTTGCAGAGATCTCCAGTCGGACTTAAATGATTTTGTCGAATGGACAATGAAATGGAGGATTGCCATAAACCCTACCAAATCACAGCCTAAAATATTCTCACTAAGAAAAATACATCAACCAGGACACATTAAAATCAATAATACTGCAATTCCTTGGCTCAATAATGAAACGCCCGTAAAATATCTGGGTGTATTACTGGATCAAAAATTAACATGGAAAAACCATATTCAAGAAATAACGAATAAAACATACTCAAAAATTAACAAACTTTACCCCATATTTAATAACAAGTCATCGCTTAATCTAGACTGCGTACTATCCATTTTTAAAACGATAATACGTCCCTCATTAACATACGCCTGTCAAATTTGGAACAATATAGCAAAAACACATCTAAAGAAACTACAAATCATTCAAAACAAGTACCTACGAAAAGCCGTACAAGCCCCTTGGTTTATTCCAAATAAGCAAATTGACAGAGAGCTAAACATTCCTTCCATTAACGAATATATTCAACATATGAGTAACAGATTTTTCACCCTGCTTCCGACGTGTACAAGTGCACAAATATTTAATCTAGGCAAAAATGCTTCCATCCCAACCCGCATTATTTCCCGATACCCCAAAGACTATCTTAAACCACCTTAAATTAGAATAATTAAAGGTTAATGATAATAATAATAATAATAATAACAATAATAATAATAAACCAAACTTAAAATGGTTTCTTTTGAATTACTGCTCTGCAGACTTTGTTTACGAGGTAGCCGTGTGGCCCTCCTCAAATACTGTTAGCCGAAAGGCCAAAAATTATGCGTATTAATAAATTGTAAATTAAAAACCCTGAAAGGCATATTATGCCGAACAGGCAGAAAATAAATTTAAAAAAAAGTGCGATTTTTCCATTGAAAAAGTTATATTGTGTGACCCTGGAGATGGATAAATCTTCGTTCGATATCCAGTGAATTACTTCCTCTAACAAGTCTTTTGATAAAAATCCACTTTTTGTGAGTTATTGATACCGAAAATTCGATTGATGGCCTAAAGTCTTTGGATTGTTCGTCTGTCCGTCCGTTCGTCTGACTGATCCACCCTAGCGCCTAAACAGTTTAAACAATTTTCTCCAAAATTGATATTCCCGAATCGATCTGGATGAACTTAAGCCCTTGCGAGTTGTCAACAATTCTTTTTAATGAATCGTCTTCCTCGGATATTTTTTTTTTTAATTTTTACTTTTTGATTTTTTTATACATAGATTAGTTCATTGAACTACACATATGTAGTAATGGCTTAATAAATACATCTTAACCTACCCTAATACTAATACAAAGGTTGGGGAAACCATGATGGCACCTCATGGATTATATTCTAGAACTGAAAACAATTTACAAAATGTATTAAATATTTATTTTTGATGCGAGTAGAGTGAGTGAGGTTTTAGAGAGGTTGAATGTAGATTAATTTTGGTTGTGGTGAATATTGGTGAAGAAGTTATGGTTAAGTAGGCAATGTTGTGAATGATGGGATCTCGAATAATATAAAGGACGCTTAATAAATGGACAGGTGTCTTCTTCCTTGAAATATGTAAATTTTCGAATATTGCAAAATTTTACATTTTTTCGGCATCTTCCTACAACTAAAATATTGGAGATGGAGATTTCCTGATGAAATCTTCAAAGACATCTTGAAATACATTCGGGTACTATTTTACGATTTTTTGCGTTAAATGTCGGTAACTATTAAACAATTATTTTCTCAAAATCTCTGCAATTTTTTCTTTCATTTTTTCCACTTGCACAGATCATTAAACGCCTAGAAAATGGCGCAGGCACTCTGTATTTTCTAAAATTGCAAACTATTAACGTTGTAAAAGTACAATATTGATAATATATTTTGTTAAATGAAATATATTCTAAACTAGAGGTGTTACAACTACTCTTGCATTATTGGAAATAATTACGTAATATTGAAATATTGTATTTTTACCATACTAAAAACTTAGTTATAACTTGAAAAAGTCAGTTCAAACTGTTCAGTCTGTGGTGCATATCTACGATTATTTCAATAGCCAGAAACAGTAAGCATTTCCAACTTTTACAAAAGAAACAAACTTGAATAAATTGTAGTGTTACAATTTTTGCAGTACATACAGAAAATAAAGAATAATATATCACACAAGATTGCCTTTATTACATCGAAGTGAGCTAACAATTTCTAAATACCATAATCAGCGATCAAAAGTTCCTAAAGTAAAAGAAATGTTTTTGTTAGTTCTACCTTTAGTATTTACCTTCCTTAAATCTATTTCCTTTTATAAGTATGTTATCTACATCGTATGATTAACACAATGGCGGCAATCCCAAATATCATAGGTTTCAGCCGCCGTGTTGCTATTTTGCGAACTGACAGAACCCGAAATGAAGTGCGCCGATCCGGTGGCCGAGATCGCTGATTCGAGTGCCGCCTCGGGCATGGTTGTATTGTGTTCGTCCTTTCACCCCCTATCATTATCATATCGTGTCATCCTCACAGTCACCATAGCGTTACAAGCAATAGTGGTCGCTAATGAACTAGAAGTTGATGCGACCTTAAATAAGAAAACAAAAAGAAAGAAAGATGTTCGAGAAATTCGACTTTAAAAATGTATAAAAATAATTTTGTTTATTAATTTGTAATCATTTAAAATATTGTTCCTTTTGGTAACAGTCATTCACAAAATGTAATCCAGAAAAGTAATCAAATAAAACCTGATTCGCTCCTTCACTATTCTGCCTTTTTATTATGCTTGTATTATGATGAAATAAAATACAAGAAGAATTTTGCGAATTTAAGTAGAAAAAGCTTTTGGTAAACTATTTTATCTCCTATTTAAACACGAGGTTCCTTCAAGAAAATCATGAACTCGAAGGGTAAAAGATTGAATGCTAAAAGAGTAAAATATTGAAGACTCCTGTTTTAGATGATTCTCCACTCCTTTCAAACCATTGCAAGTAAAATTAATGTACAGTAATTTCAGTTCAATTTTAATTGACATTATCATTGTATTAACCAACTAAGATCCCATTAAGGGCAAGAACGTCCTGCCTTTTGTTAGGAATGCTGAGTGAAGTGCTAGGGTGATGACGGGGATGAAAGGACTAGGATGATGTTGGGAGGCGATTGAGGCATTTTTGTGAACCATCTCAGCATTCGCCTTATGACCAACGGAAACCACGAAAACTCCGGCCAGGATGGTAGGCCCGGGGACCGAACCCGGACCTCCCGTTTGCTACGCACGGAGCCCCTCCGCTCGGTTTATTTGACTTAATGATCCATTATTTACAGACGAAGATGCGAAGTGTTGTGTAGTAGCGAAGTAGAATAGCAATATCGTTCTCTCTCTCTCTCTTTCTTTCTTTCTCTCTCTCTTTCTCTCTTTCTCTCTCTCTTTCTCTCTCTCTTTCTCTCTCTCTTTCTCTCTCTTTCTCTCTCTCTTTCCCTCTCTCTTTCTCTATCTCTCTCTTTCTCTCTCTCTCTATCCCTCTCTCTCTTTTTAATTAATGTTGTTGGTTTCTACAATGAAACCCTGCCGATACGGGTTGCGCTGGAAACGAAGTGAAGTCCGTGGGGCGAGGGGTTCTATGCGCGATGGGCATCGGCGGCCGGGCGGCGCGGAGGGTCGCGGGGCCGGCGGCGATTGGCACTGATGGAGCTCCAATTGCGGCCGATCGGCGGCAGCGTGTCGCCGGGAAGCGCGGGTCCAGCGCAGCGGGCGTTGGCCGCGGCGCGGCGGCGCGGCGGCGCGCCAGCGTGACCCACGGGCCAACTGCAGCGGCAGACACTGCGTTGCGCAGCGCCTCTTGGCACCGCCGGGCCACACGCGAAAGGAAACTTTCGATAAGATTATGCATTGGGATGGGCTGAGGGCGAAGACCCGTTGGCAGCACGGCTGTCAAACAAAATGAAATTGTTGAGTCGTGTTCAACATTAAATCGTAACAAGACTACGTAATAGTATTTCTCTGCAAATGAATATTGTAAAAATACGTTACCAAATGTGGTTCAAGAAAACGTTCGTTATGAAAATTATTAATAATTAAAATGGTCAATGCGTCATATCATTTCGTTTAATTGAGAACGAAATTCGTATATTCAGTTTTCCTATTAAAACTCAGAATATTAACCTTGCTGTTGAACAGGTAGTGTGTGCGCATGAGCCCGACCTGTGGGAGTGCGAGTGAATGCGTACGAGCGAGATTCCCGTGCTATGTCGTCACTGAGTAAGACGTCGTTATAATGCTTTCTGCGAATGTTTGCTTGAGAAAATAGTAGAGCGTGTAAGATTGCAAGAATTGACGCATCTAAGGTGCCTGTGCGTATTTTCATGGCTAGGAACGTCTACACGCATTTATAGCTGTGGCACAAACGTGTCTATTAGCGCGCACGCTTACACGAATATGTACAGATTTGCTTTATTAGAAGTATGTGCTGGAATATTGGGATGTATGTTTAAGTCCGAAAATTAGTTGAAACTAGTATTATGTACTGGAAACTTAGTTTTAACAAAATGCTTTTGGGAAAACTGAATCTAAGGTTTGATGACAAATATTTTAAACCAATTTTGACTGAAGTGGAAGAATTAATATGTGTTCCTACAGTGTAATGTGTTGGGTGAAAAGTAGGCCATTCGGCTTCTGCATTACCATGGGTAAAAAAGCTGAGAAGAGGTTGGGAGTAAACCAAAGTCAGTGTCCTACGATGGAACAAAAGGGAAGAAGGATTGTTTTCCATACATATTAATAGTAACGTAGCCATGGCGATGGCATTTTTAATCAAACAACGACGACAACAACAACAAAAATGTAGGAATGAATGTGGTTGTTGAGTTTGTCATTATAGAAAGAAAAGAATTATACATTATGTTTTTCCTTCCATTATTTATTTTTGGTTGCCAACGCTTCGGCCCTTTATTGGGCCTTCATCAGGGCTGGAATTAAATGACAGTAAATTTACACAGGTTGTTATTTACTCCTATGTACAATACATACCTTAACACCGAAATATCTAATATATGTCTATAATTCATGATACATAATTAATTATACTAGCTTATCCTTAATTCTGTTCGCCTTAAACATCATATACCATCTAATGTTTTCCAATATCTTCTTCTTTATACAACCTCATATCGACCTCATTTTTCTACAATGACCTAAACTCAAGAAACACATCCATTCCTATATAACTCAAGAGGATAAAAAACAACAACAAAAAACAACAACATTGAAGGCTGACATCTACCTTCGATAATGCTATACTCAGTGCATATGCAAATGAAAGATTATATGTAATCACGTTGTTCACTTGTATTCACTTTTTATCAGAAGCTTTACTAAGTTGGAATATAAGTCATATGCATCAATCTGTCAACTGATGTGATAAAGTCACAATATCAGAGTTAGAGGGGAAAAGTTTTTCAAGGGAGACAAACGTATCTTTTATATTTTTATATTTGAGCTGAGGATATTTATATTAGACGAAGCTAGAAAACTGTGTAATTGATGGACGGAATGCCTTCCAGAAATTAATTAATTATTTTGTGATTTCGGGAACGTCAGTTGTTAGAGTCGTTAATTTCATACGTGTACTGCATGGTGCATCCCGATAGGTGGCGGCGTTTCACTCTCGCTGGAACATGAGGTCCAGTGCCGACCTAGCCATTCTCCTGCAGGTATCTCCGCCAGCACCGCCCTAAGCAGTTTTCCCAAAATATGTGGTAGTGTAGAGCATTAAGTGTGTTTGTGTGTGTGTGTGTGTGTGTGTGTGTGTGTGTAGTGAGTGTAGGGGAGAGGAGGGAAGAATGATGAGGATGGAAAGATCGAACACGGTCCTTTTATGTAAGGGATTCGCCTTGTATTGATCATAGAAACCACTATACCGACCAGACCAGTCGGCCGTTAGACTTGTTCTCCAAACAGCGACAGAATTCGACTAGCTATCTTATTAATATTGAGAATTCGCCAATGTTGAGACTTGAACCCCACAACCCCTTCCGGTCAGAGATGCTGCAGCAGCCACCAGCAGGTTGTTCCCTGAGCCACCTCAGCTGGTACTTTACCAAGAGAAGAAGCGAAGAAATAACCTCATCTCTTTGAAGGTAGTTTTCTTTAACTCGCCCCTTCGTACGTGCACAAGGTGTAAACCCCCACTCCCGACTTTGGAATGGGAGGCTCGGAAATCGAAAGCGCACTGTTTCAGCATCCTCCTGCTTTTAGTTGGTGGATAGCACAAAAGCGAATAATAGAGTCAACAAGCCTCAATTACTTTCATTTACTGAGTGGCTTTGTTCGACTCGCTCGCGAACGAAACTTCTGGTGTTTGTGCCATCATTTGCGAAGGATTCCCGCCCGTTCGTTTTCGGGGAGGGGCGTGAGATAATTTCGTGGCGCTTGAGCCAGAATTATCTGTTCTGGGCTGTCCGGGCGAAGCGATTCTTCAGCTCTTGAGTCTCGCGTCGCCTGCTTTGCCAACGTTTCTGTCATCGTTCTCTGGCCTTCTTCAAGGGTGAAATGCTCCAGGATGATCCAGGCTACGTTCAAATATCCTACAAATATTGTATTGTGTATGTAATACATGAATATGCAAGAATCGCCGAGTGGGTTTGATAAAATAAAAAGATGTAAAAATGTAGTTAACTATTAGTTCTCATGTTGATATTCTCAACTAATATTTTTCATAAAGTTATTCCCTTTTCTTATATTTTACCCAAAGAACACATTTAAATGAGGTCTTATTAGAAAGATAAATTATTGGTATTTAACGAAAATTTATGGTACAGGATGAGTCTCGTAACTTTAGCACCCCCGCAGTGTTTGAACGGTTGAACTTATTGCAGTGGAATTTCCACGGAAGTGCATTAGGGAATGGGGAGAATTTATACATTGTATTCATTTCTGTTTTATTACCGAAGGTATTCGTGATGATATAAAGAGATTTTGAAAGTTCTTTCGCGCACTCAAACGTTCCATGCGCTTCGAGTTCTGTAAAAGTGCCCTAATGTTACAAAGAATGAAATGAAACTGAAAAATTATAAAACACGCTTTCTACGTTTAATCTAAAATTCTGGAGCCAAAATGGTAAAGAAATTATTTGTTGCTGATTTTAAAATGGACTTGTTGGTCTATTATATTACTTTCTGAAATGACTCAATCTCCATTACTATTTTTACTGACGCAGTACCGTGTATCATCATGAATCGTAGGTTTCAGTGCCTGGTAGTAGACATTGCGAAATGCTCGCACGGGTCGAGTTAGTAAAGACGTATTGTTATAGAAAGGAAGAAAATTTAAAAAGCTTCAGCGGCGGAGTTAGTGTCTGCGTCCGGGACCGCCGCGTCCTAGGCACAGAGACCAAAGTTTCGGCCGCTATTCTGTGACCTTCCTCTTGGGCATTTCTCCCTGAGAACGGAGAATGGCGGCCGAAATGTTGGCACCTGCGCATAGGACGCGGCGACTCCCCGACACCCCAGTAGTTACGAAAAAGAAACTGTTTATCGACAAAATTTTCGATACAATTGGTTCAAGCTAGCTTGAAATAAAATGAAAATGTGTAGTGCACTTCATTAGATTTCAGCTAACCGAACACAATATGCAATGTTGCAATCCTTTCATCTGTCTATTCCGTAGACATCCTCAGTTTAATAAGCGAGTTCATTATCTCCGATTGATTCTTGAGAGGAGAGATATAAAATATTAGTGGTTTTTGCCGTTAATTGAAACGATACATTTGACTTATAACAGAAAAACAGGCAATGACAATCTACTGCTTAACACGTCACCACGTTCCGGGGTTGACCATATCTACTCGACGATCGCACACGCACACGCTAACCGATTCTGAAGAGCACATGAAAGATCCACGAAACTGATGTATCAATTACGAACAGTAAGTGTGTTACTTAGTGCGACGTGCGGAAATGAAATTTTAGAGATCAGTCTTCCTTTAAATGCCTCCGCGGAGAGATTTTCATCAAATAATGTAGATGAGGCGAAGGGTGACATTGTCAGTACTGAATTAGAGATGCCAGCTGTCATCTCACGCTGATCCTCCTGCCATAACGTTTTTCTCTGCCTTATGTAACCTCGGACTTATCATCTGACCCTTAAGTACCTTCTTTCAAAAAACTGAATATTCCTTCGAATGAATAAAAATACCCATGAACCAAGGCTCATGTTTGAAGTTGTCACCTAGCCTCCAGGATCCAAGTACATTCCACAAGTCTCAATCTAGAAACAATGTCCTGACAGTGGAAGCCCCGCCATAGTACACAGATGTATGTTGTCCCTACATTATTTTATCCTTTCAGATATTTTAATACAATTACAATCCGTTGAAATCTGTACTAATCAGCATGTTAGGCTGTAGCACCCGCTCCTTCTTTCGACAAGCCGGACTTACAAATGTCGTGAACTCGGACAGCTAGACAGAGGGGTGCCGATTCCTTCCTCCCCTTTTCGTTTCCCACGTCGGAGTCCCCGTCTTCATTGCGGGCGCTAGCGCTTGAGCCTTCCAACCACCTTAGGGCCCATTCACACGGCACCTCTCAGCAGCGCTTCCGAGCGGTGCGTCTGCTGGCAAAGCATTGGTTTAAATGAAGGTCAGGGCCTTTCAACTCCCATATAACGTGGTGAAAACCATTAAGACTGGTGCGCTCTCCTGCAGCACCTTACAGGAACTAAAATACGAACCGCTGCCAACGATGCTTAAAACGTGCGTGGCTGCTGCTTGGGTTCGCGAGACGCAAGCCGGCGCGTACTGTTACAAAAGATAGCGCCGATGTTCGAGCTTCCTTCACAGGTTTCTTATACATATAGATTATGAATAATTGAATATTTAGAAGACACTTTTCGTATTTCTCACAAATTAGCCAATTTTTATGGGCGAAAGTTGGCAAGCCTAACCTGCAGCTGCACCCTACGCCTCCAGCGTTGTCCCCGTTTTTGATGGAGAGGTATTTACGCGAGCGGCGTAGTCGCGCTGCTGTGCCTTTCGGCGTCGAACTCCTCTCACAGCAGCGCAAACGCGCGTCCGCGCCACTTCAAGCAGAGCACAGATCTACATAGAAGGAGCGTTCACTCTAGACCAGTGGCTGCCTTTCGGCCCGCAGCGGTGTGACTCACAATCTGTACGCCTCTTGCGGTCAGAGGCGGTCGGCGGTGGCTGTGTGTGAAGGGGCTCTGCCGCTTCTCGGTGGCGCCACCGATTGGCTCCATGTGAAGGCTTTTGCGAGTACGACTGCGCCGGACGCAAGCGGCGCACGACAGCCTTTTAGCGCCACCGGATTCCCAGCCGCTTGCCGTCGCCTCTCGCGAAGTAACTAGAGCGACAGTGTAAAACAAACAGCCCCATTACGTGCAATTACATCGTAAGATCCTCTCTGGCCGGGACACATGCACGTACGTTTTGTAATGCTGTATAAATGTAAGTCTTTTTGTTTCGTGTTTCTGTGTTCTATTGCCTCTGCTGTTTCTCGTTCTCCACTAGGACTCCGTTCCCGATAGATCGCACATTTATGAGAAAATGCGACGGTTTGGAACATTCGAATTGCGTAGTTCCACTAGAAGTTATAATTAAGATAAATTGGTTTCATTCATGAAACGTTTTATTTCTTTTTAATCGGGCTTTCGGAACCCCGCCAGTGGTGTAGTTACGGAAGGGTGCGGGGGCGGTCCGCTCCGCGCGAAACCCTTCAGGGGTGCCACCTATAATAATTTCATGTGCAAATATTTTTATTAAATAATCTATAAAATATTCAGTAAAATATATTTTTTATATTTAATTTATTGTGGGGGAGGGGGTGATACCATTAATTTTGCCCCAGGCGACACCAACTGAAGCTACGCCACTGGTCCCACCAAAGTAAGTTCTTTGGCTGCTGTTATGCGCTTGATGCTGTTGTATGTCTCAGGGGCATTGAACGCAGAGAAGTACCGTTGTCCTGCGCTTCCAAACTCGGCGGCGAGGGAGCATCTAAGCTGCCAGCGACAAGCCGCGAATCGTAAATTGACCTCTGAATCTCACCAGAGCCAATAACGTTGGTGTCGTGCGGGGGCCGGTCACCCGGAAAGACGGCGACCGCACAAACTGGACCTCGTCGACGCGACCGGTTACTCGTATGACGGCCTTCCAAGCGAAGTGGAGCGAGTTCCAGACGGGGGACCGCGACAGCTTTTGCGGGGAACGAGGCCGCGATAAGCACCATTCATTAGCAGCGTTAATCTTGCACCAACGGGTGATAATTTTATCATTGAATGAAATCTGTGTTATTGATGAGTTGGTGCCTAAAACGGTACTACACTATCGCCCGGACAATCAACAAAGTCCGAAAGAACATTTGAACATAGTCGCCAACGGGACTATTTCTGGTGACATTGCGACTATATTTCCTATCAGCACCGGCTCTCCGACGCTGCCCTACTGCGACGTTCGTAGCGGCGCAGCACAAGAAAGGATAAAGAATCAACTGCAAGATTACACTTGTATCAACTAGCGCTAGCCTGTTGGTTATGTAACAGCTGTGGCGCGTTTTCTTTTGTCACATACGGCGCGTCGCTTTCTACTATAGCCGCAGGCGCATATTGATGTGTGGCGTATTTCACGGGTGAAGGGCGGCGCAGGTCGAGGCGCCGGGAGGAAATCGCCTCGCCACTTCGCCTCGCGAGGCGCGTCCTCGTCCTTGGCCTTGTGTCGCGCCGCCGCCGCCGGCGAATGGCTTTATCGCTTTACTGCATTCCGTGCCGTACGAGCTGCGCGCAGGACTGCCAACCATGCGATGCGATGGTGTGGAAATCGCCACTACTGATAGTTAAAGTCCACCACGGCCATTCGCTTCCTTCGAGTGGGACCTGTCGAGTTCGACTTGCAACTTGAGTATATTAATTATTTGTCATTCTTGTGATATTGTAATGAAAATATAATTTCGTTAGTAATATTCCAGCGCGGGAATCGCTGACAGCCCCGATTATATTTTAAGAATATTCGGTAGTTTGTTGATAATTTCATTTGGAACTTATTTTTAATGTAAACGACTAAATAAGCCTTGCCATTGCAGTTAAGTGCAAAAACAACATGGCGCTGCCAAAATGAGAGGAGCTTTTCGAAGACTTAAATTGTACTTAAGAAAGAGCATGGCACAGAAACTATTGAATAGTGTTATCATTTTATTACATATACATCAAGATTTTCTGGAACTTCTCAATCTAGTTCAGTTAGCCATCAGATCTAATACAACCAATGATCGACACAGAACAATCGTTGCTACAAAATCTTTCTACAAAATTGGTTGTATGTGACATTTTGTTAGTTTAGATAATTTGATATTGCATATCATGTCAATATAGGCGTGATTAGTTATTCATACTCGATACTTTTCTAATAAAAATATTGTCAGGGTATATTGTTGAATTTGCGAAATGCACTGACATCTTGCGAGTAAGCATTTAAATCACCTTGTTTAATATCCACCCCACCCCCCGAAAAAATACGTGCCAGAGAATATGTGAATTATGAATATGTGAAAAATGTGTGAATGTGTTGGATCATTTCTTTTTATATTATTTCTTTGATATATTTCTTTCTTTGATTTTTTTATATATTTCTTTCTTTCTTTTTTTCTTTCTCTAATATGAGTATTAATTTATACTAAAGGTTTGCACTGTAACATACACATTATAGATAAACTTTATTACATTTGTTAACCGCCATGTTCAGAGTTATTGCTTTGTCAGTGTGAGAAATTCACATTTCTAATATTAATTACAAACTTGTCTTCAAGTGCATGGAACGAGTACATGTTGGAATGACATTTAATGGAATTTGAGCCGTCATAACCTTCTTTTAAGTGAAATGAACTAAGTTTTGGCTTCTCGCAATATTATTCATTGAGTAAGCTGAGGTGTAATTGCTTCTTGTTTCCAGAAAATAGCAGTGTTAAATTGGGAATCTGCTTCGGACATTTTTCCTCTATCACAAGTTCCCGTTACGGTTCAGAATAATAGTTGTTCTGGTGTTCGGGACAGAACGCACTAATTAATATATATTTGCACCAGTAATAAATTTTTAATTCCTTATTAACTAGAATGCGTCGTGGATATGCTGAAAAGATTGCAGCTCCAAGTACTCTGGTCCATGATCCATGTATAATGTCATCTTGTATGATCCATCTGTTTACTACAAATACGGCGTCATGCTCTACAAATAGCCAGCGTTCTCGCGGGGTGTCTGACCAAGACAGTGTCCAACATTACTTCCACGCCCATTGCTTCCACACCACGTCACAAGGAATGAGTTTAAATTCGGACAAGCCTATCTTCTCCGAATTTACATTGCTTGTCGACCACGTATTAAGTGATGCTGATTATATTGCTTTTTATGCACCTCTTTGCTGTCTCACCCTACATGACTGTATGACGCGCCAGTCTGCGTTCTGGGAACCAGTAATTTTGTTTGTCTCAAAGAAAATCCGCTTTTGTTTTTGTCCTTGGTTCTCATCCAATGTGTGATTCATATGCGAGCCCAGTCTGCTTTCAACCGCCGAGCAATACGGACGTGGACAAGCTCTGAGTTGACGCGCAGATAACAGTGTATGAGTCAAAAGTCTTATCTGAACCGGTGCGATCGATAACGCTTGTGAATAGACGTAGTCAACGTTCGTTTTGCCGCATTGCGGCAAAACCACGATATAAACACTTAATTTATTAATAGTGCTCCACCACGAAGACAAAAACACCAACTGTGTTTTATATAGTGTTTCATCACAACTATAAAATAGTGAATATTATAGTGAAAAGTGCTACAAACAAAACGACAAAGTTCTCAAAATGATATCGGAAGAGGATTCATTAGGAAGACACATTACCAATTCCATAGAACTTTTAAATAATGATGGAAATTATGAAATATACACAAATCAAAACAACACACAACCCTTGCAGCAAAACCAAACAGCAGATCTACATCAACAATATCAACAACTACTACATGAGGATCATACACAAGCAACGGAGAAACCCAAATCTGCAGATGAGAGGTCCACAGATGTCGACAGTGAACTCTATCAACCAACTAGTGCGCAATACCAACCCAACAAAAAAAGAGGAATATCAAAAGTAAGTAATCATAGTGACGCAAAACGTAGAATGTTGAATAACAGTTCTAGTAAAGACGCTTTTTCAATAAATAGGTACTCAATCTTAGAACCATTAGACGAATCTGAAGAAACTGTTAATAAGAATGAACCACAATCAGAAAACATAAAAATACCCCCAATTTGTATCAGAAATGCAGAAAACATAACCCTACTAACAAAAGATCTAAAAGAACTAATTGGCAAGGGATTTACCTTTAGAACTATAGGGAATTCGGTAAAAATACTTTTGAAAAACATTACAGATTATCGAAAAACAAGAAAATACTGCGAAGAGAAAAACGTCCCTTACTATACTTACTGTTTACAAACAGAAAAAAACCTATCAGTTGTGATAAAAAATGTACCTCTAATTTTCACTGAAGATGAAATTTATAGTGAACTTGAAAATCTAAACTACCCGATTAAAAAAGTAACCAGACTCACCAATAAAGAACAAATACCGTTCAAAGTAGTAGCATTAGAACTAACTAACTCCGCCGAAGGAAAAGAAATATTCAAATTAGATAAACTACTTCACTGTATTGTTAAAGTTGAAATAAGAAGGAAACCACAAGGCCCCCCTCAGTGTAAAAAATGCTTCACATACGGACACACAAAAAATTACTGCACAATGCCACCAAGCTGTGGATACTGCACTGAGCATCATTGGACAAAAGATTGCAAATTATTACAATCCACAAACCCACCACCCCCAATTTGTACTCTCTGCAAAGAAAACCATATGGCTACCTCTAACCAATGCAAATATTCCCCAAAAAGAAAGAGAATCCTTCAATCAAATTACTTCAATACACAATTACAAGCTCCACAATCACAACACAAATACGATAACAAAACTCACACACAAATTTTCCCACAACAAACCCACATAAATCGAAATCCTTCTCAGCCACATTTAGCTCTTAATAACAACCAAAACACAACTGCACCCACATATGCACAAACAGTTACACAAAACACCATACAGTCAAATATTACACAAATTATAATGCAGATGTTACCAACAATAGTCAACCAAATAACAGCAACATTACTCCCACAAATACAAAATATTGTTTCAAACCAAATTTCAAATATAATAAGGAATGGATAAACAACACAACTTAAAATCAATAACAATACTTAACTGGAACGCAAATGGCCTAACAAATAAAAGAAATACACTTATTCAATTCCTGAAAAACCATTCAATAACAATTGCATGCATAACAGAAACTCATCTTGCTCCAGGACAACTGTTCAAAATCCCCGGATTTAACTGTTACAGAGAAGACAGAATATGCCAACACGCCGCAGGAGGAGTAGCAATATTAACTAAAAAGAATTTAGACCACTCACTAATCTCTATCCCTAAATCAAACAACCTAGAGCTAATTGCAGTAAAAATAAATCTAAAAAATGAACGCATAAATATCATATCAGCATATAAACCACCCAAAAAACAAATCGATATAAACGAATTAAACCTAATACTACACAATACAGAACCTACAATCTTAATAGGAGACCTAAACAGTAAACATACCAATTGGGGCTGTAAAGTAAACACACCTAATGGAAGAAAATTACTAAAAGCATCATCAAAATTAAATTTTCAAATCATAGCTCCATCAAATCCTACTCACTACCCCAAAAACTGTAATGCTGAACCAGATATCCTTGACATTACCATAGCTAAAAATTTAAAACATACCCTTTATGCTCATGCACTACCCGAATTAGACTCAGACCACTGTCCTGTTATTCTCACTACTGATATAAACTATATTAAATCTGAGCAACCATTTGGCATAGATACAAAAAACATAGATTGGACAAAATTTCAAACAAACGTTGTTAATTCCCTTCCCACAAACCGTTTCATGAAAAATAAAGAAGAAATTGATATTGCCATAGATACCTTCACCAAAATCATACTAAATGCAGCAAAAGAAGCAAATACAAAGCCAAATTACAAACCAAAGTATTCACAACATACAATACCTATTGACATTGAAAAATTAATTCAAAAAAAACACAGAATTCGCAGGCAATGGCAGCAATATAGGAGCCCTGATCTAAAGAAAATATTAAATAAACTAACACACCAAGTTAAACTAGCCCTAGATGAATACAGAATTCAACAATATAAAAATCACATCAAAACAATAAATCCTAAAGACAGCAATTTATGGCAGGTTACAAAACAAATATTGAAAGAACCAACAATTATTCCAGAACTAAAGAAATCAGATAAAACAGCTACAACAACAAAAGAAAAATGCGAATTACTAGCAGAACATTTTCAAGAAACATTTTCACCAAATACAACCTCAAACAATAACAACTTAATCCACATCAATAACTATGAAGTAACAACAGTTCCTCACCCAGTAAAATACATATCACCAAAAGAAACATACCAAACAATCAAGCACCTAACTAAGAAAAAATCAGCTGGAATTGACCAAATACCAACCATACTCCTACAAAAACTAAATAAGAAAACAATTAGTTACCTAACTGCAATATTTAACTCAATGTTAAGAACAGGATACTACCCCAAGAAATGGAAACACTCCATAGTAATACCAATTCCTAAACCAAACAAAAACCCAGCATCTACAGAAAACTATAGACCTATAAGCCTAATACCTATTGTAGCCAAAGTAATGGAAAAATTAATCCTAAAAAGACTGCTGCAATATATTAATGAAATTCAATATATACCATCTTTCCAATTTGGGTTCAAAGAAAAGCACTCAACAACTCATCAACTTTTAAGAATCACAGAACTTATATATAAAAACTTCGAACAAAAAAATCATACACTGGCTGTTTTCCTAGACGTATCCCAAGCATTTGACAGAGTTTGGCACGAAGGTCTAATATTCAAACTTCAAGAATCCGGACTACCCCTCTATTTGTTAAAAATAATAAAAAGCTTCCTAAAAGAAAGAGTTTTTACAGTAAGAATAAATTCAACTTTCTCCACACAAAAAGAAATCACAGCTGGAGTACCACAAGGCAGCCCATTATCTGCAACCCTATTCAATATATTCACAGCAGATTTCCCAACTACCCAAAACACAACAACAGCATTATTTGCTGATGACTGTGCAATTCTAACCTCTAACAAGTGCCTAAAATCAGCCACTAAAAATCTACAAGATGAACTGAACAAAATAATACAATGGGCAGACAAATGGAAAATAAAACTAAACCCGAGCAAATGCCAAGCAAAAATATTCACTCTATGCCAAATTAACACTACTCCCAAACCACTAAAACTACTTAACACAACACTAGATTGGTTACCAAAAAAGAAACCCATTAAATATCTGGGATTATTAATGGACACCAGATTAACATGGACTAACCATATAAAAGACAAAATCACACAAGCAAATAAAAGACTACATAAACTGTACCCACTAATTAATAAAAAAACCGTTCTCAAAACAGAATGTACATTAGTACTCTACAGAGCAATAATTCTCCCCATCATAATGTATGCATGCCCAATATGGTACAACACATCAGCGACTAATATAAAGAAAATACAAACATTCCAAAATAAGATCCTACGTATAGCTGTAAACGCACCCTGGTTTATCAGGAACAATCAATTACACTCAGAATTAAAAACAGAAACTATACATCATATACTGCTCAAACGCGCACATTCCTTTTTCACATCTTTATATAACTTTCCATCAACTGAACATTACAACCTTGGTTCATCAGCAACAACAACAAGAATCAAAAACAGATTTCCATACGACAAGTACCTAATTCAATTTGCTGACCCTCCTTAAACCTGACAAAATTAAAATAAAGATTGCAAACAACAACCAACTATGCACTTATCAAACATCATACAATAATGAGGAACCTGTTGGGCTTCCCTTATTTCTTCTTATATTTAATGATTGTCTGTATTATTTTTTTTTTTCTTTTTCTCTTTCCTTGTGTGAATGTAATCCTTTTAAAGGTAGTTTGAAAGGTATCTCTACTGTTTATTTGTATAATTGTATTTTAAGTTGTTATTAGATATAATCAATCCCTGTAAAGCAGTAATGCTGGTCTGTGGAAATTAAAAAAAAAAAAAAAAAAAAAAAAAAAAATATGCGAGCCCCCACGTGGCGCAAGTCTCTTCGGAATGCCTTCGGAGTAACCCGCTGCCTTATCAGAAATATTTGTCAATGGAAAAACTCGGAGAAATCTCTTTTCTTTTCCTTAGCGAAGAGTGTAGACTGGTGTCAAAATGTAGGCATGCCAAGAACACAATGTATTAACATAATTTTAGTAAGTATTTATTAATTCTGGAGAATATAAATTAACACTTCATCTACATTGGAATTACGTACTTCAATTTAAAAATATGACAATTAAAATTTATCGTTAGGATTATTAAAGCACCATAAATAATTGACTTGGCCTTTTGACATTGTCACATTTCAAAGATATTAAATATTAAAAAAAACGAATTTCCTCAAATCTTAGCTCTATTTAAATAGAAACGTATGAAGATATTCACGGAAGTGCTTCGTAAGAAGGAAAAGTTACGTAATCGTGCGCCAGTAATTGAAAAAATGAGTTTTCGTGTAATTTGTGCGTGAAATTAATGGAATTTCAGTTCTAATTTTTCATTAAATTTTCTCTTCGTATGTTTCAAGGGACGATAAAAAATATGAGGCTTGTCCCAGAGTTTAAACCTTGCCGTTCATCTGTATGACTGACGGCAAGTCATATATTATAATATATAATATATAATATATATTATATATTATATATTACATATTTTATATTATATATTATATATTATATATTATATATTATATATTATATATTATATATTATATATTATGTATTATATATTATATATTATATATATATTATATATATTATATAATATAATATATAAATTATAATTTTCGCTGGATGAAAACACTTTTGCCTGTTGTGTTTTAATTTGGTGGAGCTCTTAGAAAAATGCTAGAAAGAATGTGCTGTATAAAAATTGGTGCTCTACCAGTTTTTATTTGTAAAACTCAAATGTGTATATTTTTCTTCTTTTTAAGCTAAATCCACCAAAGAAATAATACATTGTATCCCACGTCTTTCATACGCGAAATGCGAGTATGAAAAAAACTCTGTAAAAACATTCGAATTGCCGACGACATCTCTTGCATATTGTCGTGAAGTGTCCCCCAGCAACTTTCGCTTCGATGCATATCGGTAATGAACATTAGACAAAATTGAAAATGGAGCATTGGCCAGGATAGGGCGACGTTCATGCGTATACGTCGAAGGTCACAGTTGCATTTGCCCGAAATTCAATATTTTCATCTATTATACTATGAAATTAATTGAAGTGAGGGCCGTAAATTAATTTTTAGGCTATCAACCGTATTAAATACTTAGGCCCATGTCCATTTTGTCTCGTTCTTTTATAAAATAGTTAAGTAATTGTGTTATTAGGTAGACATAAATGTTATGTCAGAAATACGATTCTGTGCCTTAAACCTAAAACCTCAAGACTCTCCCAATCCTACATTAGAGGTCAACGCAAAATTAATGTTTTGATTTTTGAACCAGCAGATGTCAAAGAATATGACAACGATATTGAAACGACGTATGAAAAGTCTATTCTGAGTCTTTATTGACATTAATGAAATTAATGTACCATAGAAGGTTTGCAAGTTGCAAAGTTGATGCTTTAAATAAACAACCGAAGAGATAAGTAGAGGCAAAAAGAAATTATTGGATTACTTAAGATTTGGAGCAGAAAAGAATGAAAAGTGCAGTTCCCAGAGAAAGACAAAATAATTGAAAACAAAATCCTATCAATCGGAGGAATAAGAACTAACAATAATAAGAACGAACAATAATGGATACATAAATACAGAAAGGAATGCACGTTGGTAGGAGTAAAATAAACGAGATTAAGCAAATAAAACTACTCCAGATAGAAAAAGTCCGCATCTAGGGTACATTTGCAAATAAATTGAATGAGTAGGTACTACTTTAATAATTACAGGAGAAAGCTTTCTTTGAAGCTAAAGGAAGACAAAACATCTCTAGATATAAACCTATCGTAATATCAGTAGAGAGAGTCAGGAGGTATATGAAATGAAACGAAGTACCAGGAGAAATCTCAATTGAATAAATAAAATCCGATCACCACGATTTATGAACAGTTATATTGAGAGGACTGGAAAATTCGTTACCGAATGTCAGTAAGAAATCAAGAAAAAAACGGGTGTGAACATTTCTGAAGCAAAACGAGAATAAATAGTATTCAGTTGGATACATGGAACATTTGTAATAGTTAATTGAAGGTTACAAGGACCTCTAGAGGAAAAATAAAGCGACTTTGGGGCTCTTTTTTTGTTACAGAAATAAGTTATGCTAAACTTGTCCCTCCTTGGTTGTGTTATAGCATAGGCATGAAAGTTGTGGAAGTTATGAATAAAAAGGTTCTCTCATGGTTGTAAAAAGACGCCGTGTTTGCTAGCGGTCGTCATGGTCTGTTCAAATGGGGACATTGAAGCGGCCCAAAACGGGGACGCCCCCTGAGAATGCGATGATGCCCGTATCTTCTGCAGCGAGCTTTGGGCATATTCCAAGGGGATCGTAAGCTGGATAGACAGTGATACCTGTGAAAGTTGGGCACATGAAGCTTGTTCCTATGCTGAAGAAGAAATGATACGTTTATTTGTGACTTTTGCCTAATTTCGGCCCTATTTTATTCTTGTACAAAACAGAATGTTAATAAAAAACAAATTTACAAAATGACAAGATGTTTATTCTTTTGTTTCGTACTTGCCATAGTTTACTTAATTTAACTATTGACTTTTTAAATGTTTTGTAATGAATATCTTCAATATTTCATCATTTTAATGTGAGTACCCCAATTTAGCCAACCGGTTGTCGAAAACGGGATTTTGCATATTTTCACGAAAAAGTACTTTTCCACCGAAGTCAATATTTTTTGAAAACACAAAACCATTATTCTAATAGTCTAAGTTCTATTTAAAATCGAAATATTTTTCAATTTTTTTTACCAATAATTTAATTTATTATGTGTTAAAATATGTTAGCGTCCCCATTTTGGATGACTTTTCCCTACGGCTGTTGTTTTTATTTTAACCTCTTCTACAATTCTATATCGGTGAATAAGAGTCTCTTCATATAAAATAGTTGATTTTATGATGGGATAGAAAGAAAGAAATTTGCCTTTTTTGTTTATTCAAAGTTAGAAAACGTTGAATCTTTCTTCAGAAAAGTAAATATTACATGAAATATTGATGAAATGACATAATTTATTCAGTGTTAAGGTTTGCTTTCAAAACATTGAGTTTTGTCACTCCATGAAGTTTTTTGACGTCATGGAGTTTCCCATCACATGTGTTGCGCAGTCAGTGAAGTAACGTCCACATTCGATTGTTGGACTGTGACTCACGCCATGTGGATGATATTGATTAGGTCTAAGAGGGTTGTCTGTTGCTCACCCTTTAGTGAGTGTTCACTGTATTCCATTTAAAAGTCAAGCACTTTGTCACTAGTTGCCAAACGTTCGCGAGATAGGCGTTCATGCTTGACCCAACTTCTAGATAACAAATTCTTTGTAATTACCATAATGTGAAGGACGACTACCAGAAGTTATCTCCATTTGACAGTTCTTTCCATAACGACATTTATGACTTATATATATTTACGTCTCCAGTCATTAAAATATAAGAGCACGAAGCATTAGATTATATTTCAAGTATTAACGAGAGAAAGCATCGTTTGACAAACATCAAGGACATATCCTACCAGAGGAGTACAGACATAGCAAGACGCCTGGGAATGCATTTCCTATGCGCGACTGCAATTTATTTCACTACACTACAGATGTAACGTTTCGTTTTTAATTTGAATTAAATTATTTTTTGTTTGTTTTTTAATTACAGAAATCGGGGCCCCCATGAAACGGGGACCTTAAGCATGTTGTCTTATCTGCCACGTTTCTAGATGGCTGTGCAATCCAAGTTAGGGATAATACAACTACGAGATCCAATTTCCATGTGCCGATATGCGGCGAATATAATATAATTTGGCTCTCCGAACTAGTATGGTCTGTAAGTACTTTTTCGTTGTCCATTTGTTGATACTTGGAATCCTGAGATTCCCTTCCAAGAAGAAAGCATCACAGAGCTCATCTGATTCATATTTGTATTTCCGGAAAATGTAAAGAGCTTGAACTGCGTGATATTCCAAGACGTTTCCGTTTTACTATAACTTCCTCCATCACAGAATATTGTATACACTCTTTGCTTACGCGTGTAGATTTATGTTCCTCTGTATTTGTGTAACATACTCTTAAACTCAATTACTTCCAGAGACTCCCGGAGTTTATTTTGAGAGATGTAGTGAATTTTAAAATGTTAAGCTGGCTTTACACTAGCAATCAGTTTCCGCAATATCTTTCAGCAATTTGTTTCTGCTTCTTGCGGCCATCTTTACATTAGCAAGAGCAAGTCGGGGCAATATGTTGCCAGAAAGATCTGAGCAACATCTTACCGACAAGATATTGCCCATCGTTTTTACACTACGACTTTTCGTTGCCGTGTTTGGTGACGTCACGAGGTAAATGCGCGCGAACTAAACATAGTGAGGTTAGAGCTCACATTCCGATCCGACATGGCGAGCAAAAGGCAGAAGATGCGAATCGCAGCTGCACTTGTAAAAATTGAAGAGCAGAAGAAACGCCGACGATCTTTGTGGACGCGTGACTGGATATTAAGAAGAAATGAAAAGGGCGCTTTTGCCAATTTGATCCAAGAGTTAATTGCAGAAGACCCACCGGGTTTCCAAAATTACTGTCGACTCAGCGTGACAGAATGCGAGACGTTGTTAAATTTAATTGGCCCACAAATCAGCAAAAAGAATACAAGATTTAGGGAATCTATATCGGCCAAAGAACGTTTGATGGTCACTCTTCGTTTTCTGGCAACAGGTAAGAATTTTTAAAATTATGTATTTTCATTTGTTTATCAAATAAGCTATAAGTAAAAAATTTGAACAACAAAAAATTTGCGAGTCTTTCACATCGTTTCGTCTTGCTAAATATATTTTGTGTATTACTTTACATTAGCATGATTATTCCACACAATTCCTACTCTAAACATCCACTGATCTTTTATTCAGGTAGTTCAAACGTATGCTTTTACTGTAAAAACATTCATGCTTCTGAAGGGCTAGTACTTTTTTTTGAATCGTGAAGGTTATGTTTTATTTTTTTTTCTTTTTTTCAGGAGACAGTTACAGAACCCTTATGTATGAATTTCGAATTGCAGACAGTACTCTATCACTTTTGATTCCAGAAGTGTGCAAAGCTATTGCCGGACTCAGGAATCAATTCATAAAGGTACGTGTGGGAAGTTGCTCCGTAACAAGTTAGGCATTTTGGTACAACGCTATTGAATGGCAATTAAGAGAGATTTCAATACATACATTGACACAAATGGATCACAATTTCTGCAGTTGTAGGTTGGCAACCCTTCATGTTTAGTTTACTTATGAAAGATAGATACCAAACTTTCACCTATAGCAGATATCACTTAATGTATTAAAATTTGGAAGGTAATGGGAAGTAATTCAGTAATGGAAACTTGCGATCAAGGAAAGATTTGTTGTGAAAATAAATACAATAAGACTTCGTTTTCATAATTTATTATTTTAAAAAAATTAATTGTCCGACAGCACTGCCAAGAGCTCCTGGTCAGGCTCAATCGTCAGGTGTTCACACAACCTGGAAGAACCTAAAACAAAGTGGAATGAGTTATTAATGGAATTAAAAATAATTACTATGCATTTCAATACATAAGGAGATGGAGGCCATGAAACAAATTTTACCTAGTTCCGTTTTCTTTTTTTGGAGATCCTGAACTTCCATAATGTTACAAAGGACCCTCCGCTTTAGTTCAGTTCGGTGGTATTCGTCGAATTTCCTTAACTCTGTGGCTATATAGTCGGCAAAAATTTGGCACTCATCGTTTTCCGAATTTAAAATTTCATGTGCCTTTTTTAACATTTCACTCATCGGTCCTTTCTTTCTTTTAGCTGTAGGGGTAGTGGCGGTGGCAGTGGTTGTGGTTGGGGTTAGGGTTAGGGTTGGGGGGTCTGGGATCTCTGCACCATCATCAGCAGTCACCTGTAAAGAAAAACAAAAATTATGTAATTTAGCTGCAAACGTGTGCACAGTAAAAAAAATACTACTTTCATTTTCAGCTGCCAGCTACACCTGAAGAATGGAAGATTATAGCTGATGAGTTCAACAAACTATGGAATTTTCCTCATTGCATAGGTGCTCTCGATGGCAAACATATAGTTATGCAAGCCCCTTCCAATAGTGGAAGTTTTTATTTTAATTATAAACACACACACAGCATAGTGCTGATGGCACTCGTAGATGCAAATTACAGAGTCATCTACGCAGATGTGGGTGCTAATGGTAGAATCTCAGATGGAGGTGTCTTCAGACAGTGTTCACTTCATGAACAAATAGAAAGTGAAAATTTAAATCTTCCAAGGGCTTCACCACTAGCAGGGCGAGAAAGAAACACCCCATTTGTAATGGTGGCAGACGATGCATTTGCGTTGAGCAAAACATTAATGAAGCCATATCCAGCAACTGGTACATACGGTGCTCATCGAATTTTCAACTACAGAATTAGTCGAGACGCCGTATTGTTGAAAATTTTTTTGGGCACATAGCGCAAAGATTTAGGATTTTGAGGAAACCGCTAATGGTGGGTCCACACAATGCTGATTATATTGTAACGGCAATCTGTGTTCTCCACAATTTTTTGCGAGACAGGAATTCAAACATATGTGATTTTGACTCTGAAGATGGCGAAACCCACGAATTACGTGGAGAAGCGAGGCGGCTATTGAAAATACATATTTTCCTCTCCAGAGGGGGCAAAACAATAGTAGTGCCAGAACTCCAAGACAGATCAGGGATGAATACAAAGACTATTTCATTTCTAGTGAAGGGGAAGTGCCTTGGCAGTATAAATTTATTTGAAATATTTGTATTTTTTGTAATCTAGATTAATATAAGTTAAAAACTATTCTCAAATGATTGCTATTTGTTTTATTTACATTACCAAGGTCTTCTGTATTCCTTAATACCTATGCACTACTTTTTATTTTTCATATCCACACAGCAATGCATTTTTGCATACATTGCATACATTGCATTGAAAAAGATGTGATAAAATCGGTACATACCGTTGTATTGAGGGATTGCCTCTTTGTAATTGACCCTTCCAAAAATTTCAAGGGCTCAAAATAGGTCCATTTGTTTTTTTTTTACAGAAGCCTGAACCACTTGGTCCAGGCTTCTGCATTCTTTTTAACTCCTGGCTAAATTGAGTTCTTAGATTTTTGAATTTCCTACAAACTTCCAGTGACGACACCTCAAATTTCTCAGCAACCATGTTGCATGCATCGGTGCGCATTAGTTTGTTTTTGTAGTCTGGGGAATTGACGTCCCACAGACATCTCTGGCCCTCCACTTCAGTTATGAACTCGAGAGTCCAGCTCGTACTCCAATTCTCCATCTGTAATATACAATTTCACTACATGAATACAGATGTTCACTTTACTAAATTTTTATACCAACTTCCATACATTCAAACATTTAAAAAAAATGCATTTATTATCAAATTCTTTCCACATTAACATTCTCAACTAATTAAAGTAAGAACAGAAACTTTGTTTCAATTACCAATAAGATAAAAAATATCCTCTGTGAAATTTACAAAAGCAACATAAAAATATGAAAGTGCATTTCCAATTTAGTTTTAAGAACACAAATGAATGATCAATTTTGCAGTAGTTTAATTAACCACTTCCTTATCAGCACTTACAGTACACAGTATAAACAATTAGTACATAATATTACTATATTAGGCACTTGTATTTACAAGAAGGATTATATTATTATATTCAGCACTTGTATTTACATAAAGGATTATAAAGTAGAATGTATCACAGATCAATGTGTTTCATCTGGCACATCAGCTAAAATATATATGCAACATAACTTGTTCAACCAAAAAGATATTTCAAACATATTTGAGAACATTGAAACATAAAAAAAAATCGCATGTAGGTTCAATACCATATCTAAACATAAAATGCAATTTTCTTCTAGTTTCTCAATAGTTTTATTGTTACCATTTATTAGCTGATTTACTTGAAGGGGCAGACACATTACTCTGTGATATGTTGTACTTAATAATCCTTTTGGAAATACTGGTGCAAACCAAATTTTGCCTTCTACAAGAAATAATTAAAGACTACGTGTATCTGAAATTAGAACCACTTGATAATCAAATACAGAGGATTTAGAATATTTCCTATAACTTTTATTGCATAACCTTTTCCACACATCCATTTTATTGTGAACACAACGCCATTTCAATTCAAAATAATGTCTATTAATAATGTCTAATGCCTACCTCATTTGAATTTCCTGCGCACGTGGGTGTAGCCATCGTCTTCGAATTTCGGTAATATCTTGCCCAGACTCCAATGCGCTTCGAGTCCCAGCGACAACTGGCAATATCTTTCCGACGGCGGAAACACACGAGTTTACACTACGCCCGGAACCAGTAGCAAGAAGTATTGCCAACATCAGCAATATTTATTGCCGCGATGTTTACATTGGCAACTTCTCTTGCGAAATCATATTGCTCGCCATTTTCTTGCTAGTGTAAAGCCAGCTTTAGACCATACACAATTGTAATGGCAGAATAAGCTTGGAAAAATCAAAAATATAATTTAATTCAAAATAATTCTTACGCCTATGTTAAAAACGACAGATAAGCTCAATAATAGGATTGCAATGCATCTGACAAGAGAGTCTTGCCATCACAGTTCGTTCAACCCTGCATATCTTATGTCGTTTGACACGAGCGTGTGCGTAAAGATAACCTCGACACTATTTTACTTTCGGGAGTAACGATGAAATTGAGTGAAGGTATAAGAAGTTCAGTTTAGATCTGTGTGCGGCGGCGGCGGCGGCATCGGGTTGTGGAAAAGAGCTGGCCGCGGAAGACCTATGCGGTAAGCCTAAACCTTTGTGGCGCAACGGGGCCCGCCCTCGTGGTCGCTACGAGGGGTGGGGGCCTTCCAGGAGCAGCAGGGCTTCCCCATGCGCCGCGCGGTCCGCCCTCCCCACGCTTCCCCCTTGCCCGCCCCGCCCCGCCACGCCCCGCCACGCTCCTCTACTTTTTTCCTCAGCCCCCTTCGTCCAACCCCTCCCCTTCCCACCCCACCCGCCACGACCCTCCCCGCACCCATTGCTCACACCTCTCCCCGCCTCCCTCCTCCATGCTTCTTCCCAGCGACATCCGACCGTCCCCTCCCCGCCAAGCCCTCCTCGCCACCTCCGTGCCGCGCGCGGCCGCTGTCGCCGCCAGTCGCCCCCGCGCCCCGCAGTCGACCGCTCGCATGACGCTCGCGAAGACGCGCTGGCACAGCGCCAGGGCCCTGCTCTTCTGTTGGCGACGGCGGTCGTTCTTGCAGCAGGTCGGTGGTGCAACCCTCCTGAGGCTCCCTGGCATCTCATTTCCTCCAGATTCTCTTCTTCTCAGCTTCCTCGAGAAATGGCATTTGTTAGGCCGTTCATTCACTCCGTGAAAATAGTGATAGTGAAAGGGTTTCAACCTGTCTGTATCTTGTAGAATATTTCAGTCAGAACGAAACTAGTGGGAAGGGTGGATTTTCTTGGGTATAATGATCTAAAGGCTCTCTACCCTCCTACTAAGTTTCCTTTTCCAGTAGTAAATCCTCCCCTTCTAAAACAATAACAATGATAATTTTAATTAAATTAGTATTTGTGATTTATTTTAATTAATTACTATTACCATCATCATTATTATCATCATCCTCATCCTCATTTATCAGTACAATGCTACGGAGGCGAAACGTTAGATTAGGTGTGGCCCTTGGTTCTCCCCGAGGTGCCGTACGTCAGCTAATGTTTGCATTCAATTTGCTTTCTAATACGTAAAATTTCTTGTTTGGATAAATTTGTCAATAAAGTAAACAGTTCAGAATAAAGAACGACATTTTGACACTCATTGTCATGTCTTAATCATAGGTGGAGTTGTGGTAATATTATTAAAATTGATTGAGTCATTGAACTAGATATACGTGGATGCTTAAGTAAAATTTAATGTATCAGTAGATACTATGTAGTGACTTAAGTACATAAACAATGAGTGAGAGGTACTTAAATATTATTCGTTATGTACAGTAATATTATAAAAAATGAACATAATGCATTATATTAATTTTAAGTAAGAAACATTGTTTGTTTTTGCTTTTTGTACTCTGTTCATTGGCTTCCATTAATTTCGAAGTTATTATTTTTTTTCGCGATTTCAAGAAAATGATTTTTTACTTGAATTCTCCAAAGAGAAGACATCTTTTTCCCAAACTCCGTCGCACCGTTTCATTTTTCCTTTACTTCCTTATTCACTAAATAATTTAACGGTAAAATATAGTGTGCTCATTGTTTTTAACAAAAGGTTGTAGCGTATAAATAATTTCGGGAAAATTCTAATAAAACCGTCTTAACGTTGTCATGCACTTCAAGATTCATGACCGTCTTCGGAGTCGTTGACTTTCTTCTGTCAGGTGGTCAGGCATCCACGAAATATTCATTTACTGAGACTGTTTTCAAGCATAGCCTACTTGTGTTCCTTTGGCAGATGAGTAGGCTAAGTTTCGATCTACTACGAGTAAGTCCGCCATGTGCTTCTGAGCATAGGGAAGGAAAAACCAGTGCGGAAAACCAAGTATCTACTCTTGTGTGTGCGGAGGGATTAGTCGCTTCTCACGACAGAGAGGATGTCCGAGATGCTGTTGTTATGAAATGCTCGGGTGCCAAACGGGATGAATCTATTGTATTCAGTAGTAAATATTTACCAGTGATGCAAAGGCTCATTCCATTCCGCCCGACAAGACAAATCGATTGGCATTATTTTTAGCCGGATTCTTCTACAATATTCTGGAAGACTTCCAAGAAAATACAAACATGTTTTTTTAGAGTGCAAGTTACGTACAGGTCTGAAACGCTGTGAACTACGAGTACTGTATTGTCTTTCCCTCATAAAGTGAATCCTTGGGGCATAATTCGTAAGATTGGCGATAGTTTAAATTTATTATGTAATGAAACACACATTGTGTTTTGAGGTCTGTTTTCATGTAGCTTGTGGCCGCGGATACTTGAGCCAGGAAAACTTTATTGTCGTTTTAAAAAAATTTATAAACTTGCTTAGCAGAAATAAAATAATTAAAAAAGGAAATGTACATCGCTAAACTAGTTTTTATTAAGACATTCTGAACGACACGTGGATAAGACCGCCAAGACTCAAAGTCTCGTAATTTCGAAAGTTAACTAAATAATCTGCATAATCTCTAATTTGTCACTTTCTTAAACAAGCGAACATCTAGAACTGTTGTGTTGTGTTCAAGAATTTACCGATAATTTTCAGAATTTGTTGCCCGTTTTGCTGTTAAGTGGACACTTTCGACTTAGTAATTCCCATTTGTAACTATGTCGCTGCCATACAATTTCCTGTCTGCTCATCGATTACCCAGATGCGGTCAACACTGTGAATAAGTATTTTTTGCGAAGTGAAGTATGTCAAAAGGAATGTGTAAAAGCGATTCAATTCCATGGATGGCACCAATGGGAGGTCATTCAATACCCGTGAAAATGCAGAGTATTAAAAATATTTTTAAACAATCATACATACACTTCAAAATGATGAATGATGTATTAATTAAATAATAATTATTGTTAATATAAATTATTTTAGAATATAATATTTTTAAGACTCTCTCCGAGTTTAAATTCACATCAATTCTTGTAGACCTAGTAGTATTAGTAGGGAAATTTATAAAAAATTATTAGAGATTTTAAAAAATTGTATATTGAAAATGCTTCTTATTGAAACTACAGTCAAAAATAGAATAGTTATTATCATAAATTCAATTTTTGAAAAATGTTTTCTGTAATTTTACAATTATTACCCAGGCAGGGAAACATAGTCATAATGTCCGATGCGCTTTGTTTATTTCTGCCAGATTAAATACGAATTTTCGTACTTCATGGTTTCGGAAGTTCAATATGATTTCGCTGTGAGGTTTTGATTGTTTGACTGTGAGTTCCACCAGAAGGACTGATTGTGTTGCGCTTTCGAAGTGCCAGTACGTGAATAACTCGTGAGGTAGATCGCGCTGGGCGCAAGGGGTGATGCACTTTGCCTGCGCATGAAAGTTACAGACAGAGCTCATGGAATCTGCCGGAGGTGGTCTATCCGGCAGCTTTCCGGACGACACGTAGCGTAGATTTCGTTACGCTAGCTTTCCACCTCTTTGTTTCGGGTTTCGTATTCCAATTGATCATTGTTGAATTAAAAAATTAACCAATCAAAAAGAAAAATTCCTCAGTAATTAGTTAAGAATTTATTTTACCCGTAAGTTTAGCCTGATAAGGACAGGTATTTTAACCGTACAATTAGAATAAAATGTATAGTTATTATTAAGACAAAGCCCCTCAACTTTTCGCTGCTTAAGCCACAAGGCAGTGGTTTAATGTAACCGATCTACAAAAATAAATTCCCGTATCCAGAGAGGTACTGGAGAGGGGAAAATTGAAAAAGGAAAAAAGAAATGTCGGAATAGTAGTGGACAATACAGAATCGGCGCAGGTTCTCTCGTGGTTCTCTTTTCCCCCTTGATTCTCATCCGTTTGACGAACATCCTTCTTATCATATTAGAATCATTACCACCTCTTCGTTCGCCCATCTCTGGTATAACCATAGAGTCAGGTACAGGAATCATAAAAATGACTTTCTGACGCCTAGATGGCAAAATCTGTTATTGCGACTTATGTAGGCCTGTTACACATTGTTGAGGGAAGATTCCACACATAGACGGTTCTCTTCCCGTCGAGTTTTATTCCTGTCTATGCGTATGCGTTTCGAAATCTGAGAAAAGAGATCACAGGGTCCTTTCCTGTCCCTTTCCCCTATCGCAGAGATCCTCTAAACCATAGACTCTACTTTTTCAATGAAAGTTTTGTTAGATTTTGTTTTATTCTGCATGCTAAATAAACATTTATTTGAAAGTAAATACAAGGCGAAAAGAAAGTCAAGAACGGACGGAATCTTCGCTCACTGTTAATATCTACATTTCATTATTTCTCAATGCAAGTTGAAGTGATGATAAACTTATCTTAAACTAAACTAACGCCTTCTAAAAGGTTTTTCTTGCTGTGGGGAGTCCAACAAGACATTTGTTTAGTGATTAGGAATTGACAACTGGAGATAGGCAGCATTAAAATATACTTAAATAATAAAGATAATAAAGAACTTGAGCTCCGGAGTCTTGGAAGACACTCAATCTAAGGGAAGAAAACCCTAAAAGAAAATTACCCGGTCCTCCTGGAAGGGGGTTGAGGCATGGGGCCAGCACCCCCATACTCGGAAAATAAAAAAAGCCGCTCAAACTCTCAATGGAAATGAGCCTCGGATTAACTCACTACGTCGACAAAGGCAAAGAAAATGGTATATGAATTTTGGATGCTGGAATGTTCAAGGTTTAAGCACTAAAGTAAATGAAGTTTTTAACGCAATAGAGGAGTTTAACATAGATATAATAGTGTTGAGTGAAACAAAAAAGAAGGGAAATGGAAATGAAAGGAAAGGAAATTATGTTCACTTTTTTAGCGGAGTGGGAAAAGAAAAGCGAGCAAGAGCAGGAGTGTCCATAGCTGTACATAAAAGATTGGAGAAAAATATTCAAAGCTGGGTAGCAATTGATGAGAGAATAGCATGTCTCGAACTTGTACTAAGAGGACGCAATGTTGTTATTATAGGAATTTATGCTCCAACAGACGATGCAAGTGTTGCAGAAAAAGATATATTTTTAGAGAAACTGACTATGCTGCTGGATTCTATTGGAAATCGCAAAGAAGTGGTGCTTCTAGGTGATTTTAATGGAAGAGTTGGAAAACGAATGGCGCATAATGTTGTAGGTCGATATGGTGAAAATGTATTAAATGACAACGGAGAAAGACTTATAGAGACATGTGAACTGTATGACCTTAAAATATTGAATGGCTATTTTCCACAAAGAAATACATAAATTCACGTGGACCCAACCCACTAGAAAATTGCAATCAATAATTGACTACATAATTACTAAACAACAGTCATCAATAAAGTGGAGCGATGTTCGGGTTCAAAGAGGTGCTTCCTGTGGATCAGATCACTACCTACTAAAAGGAAAAAGCTTACCTTATGTATAAACCGTACTTCAAAAGTTACGGAAACACAAAACCAAGTACAAAAGTTGGAAAAATAGAGAGTCAGATGTGGCCGAAATACAATATTGAGAGCCTTCAAGATGATTCTATTGCATTTTTGTACAAATTGCGCATGGCAGAAAAATTAAAGTACATCCCAATAGGAAGTACTGAAGAAAAATACCAATTTTTAGAAAAATGCACTCATGAAGCCGCTAAAGAAGCTTTGGGAGAGGAGGGAAAATGTGAATATAAACAAAAAGACTTGTGGTGGACAGAAGATATAAAGAACCTGGTCGAAGAAAAGAAAAAGTTATATTTGAGATGGCTTTCCACAAAGGATTTAGAAGACAGAAGTGAATACAACAGAATGAAATATTTGGTCAAGAAAGAAGTGAAGAAGGCAAAAAATTTATTCTGGGAACAAAAATGTGACAGATTAGACAAGTGCATTGATAACACCAAATCCAGAGAGTCATGGAAAATGTTACATTCCATGAAATTGAATACAACCCAAGAATGGCATTTAGTAGACCCAATTGGTATTGAAAAATGGCAAAAATACTATGAAAATCTTTTGACAGAAAATAGAGCTAAATTTCAGGGAATAAATTATGAACCACTGCACATAAATTCCATTATACCAGATGTGACTTTGGAAGAGTTAAAAAAAGCGTTAAGAAACATGAAAAATAATAAAGCACCTGGGCCTGGAGGTATATCCATAGAACTGGTTAAACATTATCCTATCGTAGGTTTGGAATTAATTACTGAAATATTCAATGGCATTTTAAAAGGAGGTAAAATACCTGAAATATGGAAATTAGCCTACATAAATTCAATTTACAAAAAAGGTTGTAAAAAAGATTGTAATAATTAAAGAGGGATAAGTGTGACTTCATCTTTGGTTAGACTGTATGGACGAGTGCTAAAGAATAGAATTGAAATGCAAACATCAGACTCAGAAGAGCAAAGTGGTTTTAGACCAGGAAGATCGTGTATTGACAATATTTTCTGTCTCAAACAACTGATGGAAAAAACAATTGAGCGAGGAAGAGAACTTCACATAATTTTCATTGACCTAAAAAAGGCTTATGATAATGTACCAGTAAAAGAAGTATGGGGGGCAATGGAAGAAAAAGGAATATCAACAACATACATAAATGCAGGCAAACAACTTTATAAAGATAACAAAAGTCAAGTAAAAGTGGGAAAATGTCTATCAGACAACTTCCCAGTAAATAAAGGATTACGGCAAGGCTGCTGTATATCTCCAACCCTGTTTAAGATATACATTGATAAAGCCCTAAAAGAATGGAAAAGAAAGTGCAGAAGCATGGGTGTGAAAATAGGTGATGAAACATTGTTTAGTCTACTATTTGCAGATGTTAGATAAAATAAGAAATGATGAAATAAGAAATAAAATGAAAGTGCAAACAACCTTGAACGATACAATCGAAATGAGACAACTAAAATGGTATGGACATATGAGAAGGTTGGAGTCGGATAGACTTCCTCAAAAAGTTTGGGAGTGGATACCAAATCGAAGAAGATACAGGGGAAGGCCGAGAAGAACATGGAACATGGCAATAACTGAAGCCATGGAAAAAAGAGAAATGGAAGAAAACGATGTATGGGATAAAGAGGCATGGAAATTGGGATGCGGAAAACGGCCAAGGCTGTAAAAAACCGCTAAATAGATAGAGAAAGAACTTGTATACACATTGGGAAATAGTGGGCATTCCATTTGTCTTATGATTACCTCTAAATTATAGAAATGTTATTGTATTTTTCTTATTTGTAGATTTTTTCAAAGTTTTAGGACATATTTTAAACTTTGTAGCAACATTTTAACTCTTTTGATATAAATGTGTTGCTATAATGTGATGATAATGTGTTGATATAAAAGTGAACCTAAGATTTGTATAAGCGAGCAATATATATTCCATTTGGTGATTACAATTTTTTTTTAATTTGTGATTGCAAAATGTACAAAATATGTAGTCAACATACGTAGCCTGAAGAATATTAGAAGTAAGGAATATTTATTAGCAAAAGAATATTGATACTTTTGTTTAAACAAATAAAGTTATTTTGGAAATCAATTTTTAAGTTAGGCAACTTTTCGGCTTCAGTAAGGTATAACTTTCCCTGAACTTCATGTCGTGTCATTTTCAATCCTTGAGTTTTATTGTTTTTTGATTGGTTAGTTCTACTGAGCTCACTACACGCTTAAAGTTTTCATGAAAACAATTAATACATTTAATCTTTATACTTTAACTCCCTACTTTTTTTATCTTTCAAGATGGAGAAGCGAGTGTAAGTTGTATGATAATGTACAAATGTTTTAACGAAAAAATAAAATTAAATAAACATTTGTTGTAGTTAATTTAATATAAAAATTCTGAAACATCTACTCGTTACCTTGCATTCCTTTTAATCTTATGTGTGTTACTTTCTCTTTCAGGTGAGTGACGAAATCTGGAGGAATACCTAGAAATCTGGACGAATGTCCATTCATTCAAATCCATCCTCGTTTAGGGAAGTGACTCGTGGTAAGTTATACTATGCATCCCTTGAATAAATAAATGTCTTTCTTGTGCCTGATGATTTTCAATGCTCAACAGTGTACAGTACAGTGTATAGAGAAGGATCCAATTCTTGCATCTCTAGAAATCAATAATGTGCAGCCAAAGCTCACGTTTTGAAAGTCTGTTTCTCTTTCCTTCGGCGGTGCGACTCCACATTCTCTGAGGCGAGGTACGCACTCGCAGACTCCGTGCTTTCCCCAAACGAATGCAGGAGCTTGAAGCCGTAGTCGAATCATACATATGACATTTGTAGTGAACAGAACGCGCATAAATTCAGGAGGGCCTCCCGTGTTTCCATGACCTTTCAATCCAGAGCCTGCTCTATATTCAGGCTGCCATTTTGTTCTATGATTTCTTTGTAAGTCATCCTCGCCATTTCTCAATTCTAGAAACAACGGTAGGCTGAAATATTCCAGCTAGAATGGTATAGAGCTCTTTGAAATTGGTTCCTCCGACCTCAATCGAGCTACTTTAAACAAATAAATAAGTTAACCAATTTATGAAAGTCACTCAGGGAAAGAGAAATAGAACGCGTGTGAAGTGCGAAGGTACTTCAAGTCTCATTTCTTTTGCACGTTTGTATTTTATGTTTTGTGATTCAAATTTTCAAGTTACGTATCTTTTCATACACGAACTCACGTAAGCGATTGCAGCTGTTTTAATATTTAGTAGTTGGTTTCATATTTCTTTAACGCCTCAAGTACTTTGATAGATGAGTTATTCATTAGATTACACACATATTTCTGGTAAATGGTGATTTTTTTAAATCCGTAGAGAAGCCACTAAAGGCATCAACAAACTCTTAAGAATCGATAACACTTTTGAGTGAAAGTACAAATGTTTAAATCTACAAAGCTTTGCCTTTAGTTCATGAAACTTATCAATGATATTTTGAGGGATGACTGAGTTAATGATATGTGCTACAAGATGTTTGGAAAACCCGCTTTAATTATATGGCAAAATATGACATGAATGAGATGACAAGTCACTCAAGAATTTGGAAAAGTAGGATAAAGAATTTAATATCGTAGTAATGATACAGAAAATGTACTTTCATGGAGTAATCATAACGTGGATTAGCGTTTGTCTAGAAGCCAGGTTCGTATGTAGTTGTGAGACGTGGGTCGCGTGTTGCAAATCCATCCCCATCACATTCTCACCCCCTCCCCCAGGACCCAGCGGTAGGTAGGAACGGAATTCGTCATTTCCTTCCCTTACTAAGAGACCTATCGGCACAATCTAAGAGACGTCGACCGATATTGGCGAATGCGCAAGAAAGTCCACAATGTTGCAACATTACCATTGCCAATCTGAAATAAATTTGAAAAAGAGAACAAGTATCTCTACCGTCAGACCGGTGTAGCCTCCTCCTCAAATACGAAGGGAAGTTGCTAGCTAAGCCGAACGGACCAAACAGATGCTGGACAGCTTTCACGATGCACCGTCAAGAACCAGCAAACCACCGACTGAAATTCCGCCACAACTTTCCCACTAACGGCCTGGAGCTTTCTTCAGCACCCAATGAGCAACGGCAGCACCTGCCATCTGCGGCAGCTACGACAACACCTTTTCTCAGTGTCTATGGAAAACGGCTAATTACCTCAGAATTGCGGGCGCAAGAACGAAGCCCAACCGGTCAAAGTTGAGTCAGCGTGACGATCTACGTACACTTCAATTCACATTTGTTTTGAAATGGCTTGCATCATACTTCACATTTGACGAATTATTTGCTTTAAATTACTTACCAAACATCTTTTGGGTATATTGACCTTATAACTTATAGTTATATCTGATATATTTGCAATATTACTTTAATATGTATTATTGACTTTGTAATTGTATGTGAGGTGGTTCAATATGGCTTCCTGTGGTTGCGATGGACGAACGAAGAGAGGTAGGTGACAAGAGCGCGGGCGTGGTGCAGGCCAGGGCTCAGGAGAGGGACGGAGGGCGAGTGGGCCTGCAAGTGACGAGTAGAGGGCGGGGCCCTGGCGGGGCCCTGGCGGCGCCGGCGCCAGGGGCGGATGTGGGTCGATGCCGCGACCAGCTGACGCCTCGCCGCCTACCCTCTCTCGTCTCTCGTCGCTCGGCGCGGCGCGCTTCATTGCGACGCTTTTACTGCCCATATCCGCCCCCGCAGGCGCGCGGCTCTCGCTCGTCGTCTCTTCTTGCGAGCCGTCCTTTCCCTCCGCTGGCCCACCGGCAACGCAGATGGCAGGTTTTTGTAAACGCGAGTGCTCTAAATCAAAACATCTGTGACACTAAACATTATTTATGGAAGTATCGCGTTCTGGATGATGACATTACGCGAGAATAATGAGGCACCCACAACCACGACATGAATGTCGTGAGCCGTTGTCACATCAGTGTTCTGCACACCCAACTGCTGGTCGACAGTAAAAAAAATATTATAAATAATTTGATATATATTCACACATTGTAAAGATTAAGCTCATGGTTCTCTGAAACCTCTAGAGGGACAATATTTTTTCCCATTTTTATTAAAGGAATACCGATTGATCTACCTTAGCTCACAAACATATTTGTTCGCATACTGATTCGGTGAGTACATCGAATTGTTCAATTAATGATTTAATACTTCAAAATAATTTGATATTCTTAAAGGTATAATGAAGGTCATTTCGCCTGTTCTGTAATATGACGCGATCCCATGGATGCACGTATCGTGTGGAAATGCATTAATTGCAAGTGCAAACGTTGAAACGAAGACAAGGAAAATTTCCAATGGCAACAACGTCGCGACGGATGGAAGCAAATAACTTTTCCCTCCTCTGGCGCCCGCCCCTTCCGCTCTCGCCCCGCTGGGGCTTCTCCTGTGGATGCGGCGTTATCGACCGCAGAGGTCGCCAGCCTCTCAATGGACGCGCGCCGGCCCCCCCTGCCCCCCCGCCCCCCCCCGCCCCCCACCCCGCCCACCATCCCGCCCTCCACCTCCGCCTCGCCACACTGTGATCCGGTTTGGGAAGCAAGCGGACAGAAATAGCGACATTGACTGTAAATGAAATTCGCCGGACTGGGTGTTCGTTCTAACTCTGCCAACTAAATAGCTGGAGCGACACTGCCGATTACTACCTGGATTTTACACACAGGCTGTCCTCGCAGCTTCCTCGGAACAGTTGCAGGCGGATGTTGGAGTAAGACCTGAAACACATTGGACACAGGCTGCTTCCTTCGTCTTCTTAATCTAGAAATCTGCATTAAACGATTATTGAGTTGTTCAGTTGTCGGGAGCTGAAAATGAAATCTTCATGAACGCTGATTCAGAGATTTTTGTAATGGTAGTAATTTGATGCTGTTGCTTTATCTAATAAGTCGAGAAACCTAGTCTTTCTTAAAACATAGTGACGCTCAAAGCGTTATTTATTTATTAGTGTATTTATTTATTTCGAATCCCGTCGCAGCATTTGGAGGCAGTGTTATATATTTCCATTGCCCGGCTCCAACCCGGGAAATAGGTTTTCTGCTTCTGTCCAAAAATTGACATTCTAATACAAAACATGAAGCACTGGACATTTTTGTTTTGGTATGTGCTTGAAAAAATTGTGTTAATCCTTCAGAACAAGAGTTTTGTCCACTTTTGGAGCCTTTCGACCAACCGTGCGCCGTCGCCGTCGATCGTTAACGCGACCCGAACCCTCCAACTTCGCTTGGCCCATTCATCTGCGGCGCGGGCGCGTACAGATAGCCTGGCCAGCGACGCCCACCAACAGTTTGTCCGAAGATGCCTCTGATATCGCAGATATTACGAATACAAAAATAATAGAAACAGCTGGTGCATGATACTTGGTCAATGGAGTATAGTTTTAATGAATTATTTGCTGACGTTTCGGAATATTTATTTCCATGGGCTACACTTAAATAAGGTCCAAAAATACAACGTGATGTTTAAACTAAGCCACACGTATTACTACTAAGTAAAAATATTACATTCATCTTAATCATAAAAAATTGCATAATTCGGATGAATAGAATCGAAGAGAAGAAGAACAATGCAGGTTCAAATTCCGTCTCCCTCCCCTGTTGAAACGCCTCGATATATCATCAGTGCTCAAGAAAAATGACACATGTAAAAAATTGTCATTTTCGTGTGAATTGAATTGAATTGAATTGAATTTGCCTTATTTTACGTGGCGAGACTCGGGCCATCAGGCCCGCTCTTCCGTCTGACCACGCAAATTTCGCTACGCTCCTTTCATCAACTAGCAGAGAAAGGAGGTATTTCTTGGGCGAGAAACAGGCGATTTGAATTTAGCTCAGAGGCGTCATTTAGGCTTGAGGATCTTTTACATGCAAGTAAATCTACGAACATGGGACAGCCGGCTTTACTTCCCCTCCGAAGGAAGGCGTACGAAGGATTTTGTCGCCCTAAAAATCCACGGCTTCGACCGGGTTTGAACCCGCGAGCTCGGGTATAACAGTCCGGTACGCTAACCGTCACACCATCGCCGCCGCTAAACGCCGCGTGTGCACCAACTACAAGAAGATTCAATTCATTGATTATTGATTCCGGGCGCGTCAACTGCTAAGATCATTAGTACCGTCAGTGTAGTGTATGTTTTTACGGTGATCTTCCCCAGCTGGATGGCGTGATTCGGCTCCGATTTTGGCTTACGGGGATTTTCCCTCCAAGTATCTCCCACCAACGTAGTGCATATGTGCGTGTGTGTGTGTGTAAGTAGGGGTGAGGATGGGTCAAGGAAGGGGGTGGAAATATCGCGCGCGGTCCGTTTCGTAGGCTTCTGCTCCGCCATTCGCTTGATGTTGGACGGAGAAACCATGAAAAACACCGATAAGAGCTGCCGGCCGCTATTATTCTCCTCCAGGCAGAGACTGAATTCGTCCTAGCTGTTTAGCTAATGTCAAAAAGTACCCCAAAACATAACAATCACCACTCTAAAATGGAAAATTTTAGAGCTATTGGTATACTACCAACATTGTCAAAAATATTCGAAAAAGCTATCTTAACAAGAATAAAGAAATTCATTGTAGACAACAATATTCTTCCCATTGCTCAAATGAGGTTCTGTAATAATCATTCTACAATTAACCATCTTTTAAGACTAACTGATTCTATAGCTACAAATTTAAAAAAAAATTCAAGTATACCTTAGTTATGTTGTTAGATATAGAACAAGCTTTCGATAGAGTAGGCAAAATGGAGAATAAAAATGGGATTTAAAACGCGAAAATTTGGATTCCCCTTTTATCTTCAAGAAGGAATAAAAACTTTTCCTTTTTAATCGTAAATTTACTCGGAACATACATCACATGATTGCATATTGGCAGGCGTCCCCAAGTTTCCCCTATGTTATTTAATATATTCATCTCAGACACTCCTACCCTATTGAAGTTGGAAATAGTCTTATTTGAGAATGACACTTAAATATTCCCGGTCAATAAAGATCTAATAATATCACGAGGATTTACATATTTTAACTAAGTGCTTCAGCAAATGGAAAATGAATATCAACTCATCAAAATGTCAAGAAAAAATCTTTCACTACGGAAATTACGAAATATTAATGCATTAAGCTTAAACAATTCCCTTATACTACGGCTTCCTCTTACTGCTCGTGACACTACAAATAAATCGCAGACATACATGGAAAAATCATATAAACTCAATAGCAAACCTAACGTTTATTATGACATTGAAATTGCTTGCTTGTTATCCGTTTATCAATAAAAAAGCAAGTACTAGTATTGAAACAAGCACTACGCATTTTGAAATATATAATCCGACTGTGCCTTTCCGCTCACGCCCCAACATTGTGCAGCCTGCCTCCAGTGGTGACTCGATAGGCGTTTATGGAAAGAGGAATGGCGACTTGTCTTCAGTGAGGAGAGTTGCTTCTGCCTTGTTGCCAATAATGGTCGTATGCGTGTGTGGCGTGATGCAGGTGAGCGCCGACGTCTGGAGTGTGTAAGGCAGAGGCTTATTGGGCCAACATGTGGCATCATCGAGTAGGAAGCCTCATCTTACAACGGCCGTTCCCCTCTGGTGTTCGTAGAGGAAACATTGAAAAGTGTGCTTGAAAGCATCCAAATTATTGTGTGCTTGGAACATCCAAAACATAATTCAACCGTCGCTTCACCGTTCGTATTCCAACACGGAGATGTCCTTTTCAAGCAGGATAATGCACATTTTATCAGAATTATTTTGTTAAAATTTATTTCAAGCTCCCAAGTCCAGTACACTTTATGAAGTTTTCGAAGCATATAAAAAACTTTGTCTTTCCTCTGAGCAAAGATAACTTATCAAAGTACGAGAAAGTAAAAAGACTGACGTCAAGTAATAAAATAATCTCTTTTGCAATAAGTTACCGTCGTCGACGGGTGTGTGTCCTATTTATATATTATCCTGTGTCTCTATCACTATATTTCTGTTTGTGTGTAAAGTAAAGGAAAAACTCACCAAATTTTGCTTTAAGATTTAAGCACAAAAAACTAATTAAATCTGTCCAAACATTTCATAATCTATAACTTTTGACATTTTGAAGATAAAATTGCAAATAATTCATTTTAGGGGAAATTTCATTCTGTACATTTATGTACTGAGGATATTGTTGTAAAACGAAGGGCTGAGATGCAGGGCAAAATTTGCCGAAAATCTGAGTCAATAAAGCCATTTTCGGAAACGTTTGACTTTCGCTAGCAAAAAACTCGAAAGCTATTGGGAAAAGAAAAATTATGAACAAGAACAATGTTATTGTCAATTTTGTCAACTTTAATTTTTCATAACCTTTCTCTGCCTTGCGTCGTTTTTGATATGTAAGTGTGAAAAAATACTTCAGAGCGTGTTTGAGGTGCTTGGATGTAAAAATATTAAACAGTTCCCGGAACTACAAGATTTACGGGATACAGTGAGCACGTAGAAGACTATTTCGTTTTGCCATGTAATCTTGGATACAAAACAATTTTTTTAGTTGTGAAAAAAAGTAAAATACGAGACATATTGGCGTCCCGATAACTTTTTTGGGGACGAGACAGAAGTATGAAAAACGGGACGATCCCGTCTTGTGCGGAAGGTATAAGGCCCACCAACGCTGTTACCCTTGTGAGCTTTTGCTAAAGTTTCGCTATTCCACGCTCGCCACCAACAAGCTGGGCTAAAAGCGCGGTTCTGTTTGCCTCGAGGGTGCGCTCTCCTCACGTTAATGAGTATTCGGATTGGGTCCGTGCCTGGAATCCCATCTCTGGACTGGAAGGCTAGAGAGCACGTATTAAAGAATGGAGCTACTAAGTTGGAATCTGAATTACTCTCTGGCTAATTTTATCACCTTTTGCACTGTGAGGACAAAGGTGTAGAATCTGATGCCTTTAAAGTGGATTTTCCGGATGTTTGAGTAACAGGTAGACAAAACATTTATGTTGAATACTTTTCTTACAAATTTGTATTGCTTAATCAGTGTCTTTAATCAGAAGCAGTTTATTACTTACGTAGCTACAAAAAGCGTTTTGATCACCCTCGTGTCGGATCACAATTCTATGACTAATTCAAACCCCCCTGTTGAGCTTCCTTCAAACGACCGTCCTCATCACATTAATGTGTTCCCGTTCTTTGGCCTTCTGCTCACACACGACAACACACTTGAACACATGACCTAAAAACAAAAACCATTTTGTACTCTGACGATTGTGAACTGTACGTCCCTGAAAAGTTACATTATACCTCTTTACTTTCACTTGAATTTATGTCTCCTAAACCCCACGCGTGTTCTCTCTGATTGTACTCGCAAATGCAATAATGTATTAAAGATGCCCATAATGTAAATATTAACGTGAGAGATTTGAAAAAAATCATACGTGCAATTTTTGGAAAATAAAAAATACATTAAAATGGCTTTTATGTCACGTTATTCAGTACTATCGCTACAAAAATTACAAAGAAAAAATGGATCTGGTTTTGGGAGTATCTTGTTTTTAAAACACTTTTATTTCAAGCAAAATTCCGGGGACTACTCATATTTTGAAAAAAATTGTAGGTGACCTAATCTGTTTATCTAATTTTGAATAACAGATTTTTTTGAGAAGAAAAATCTTCAATATTGTAGGTGTAGAAAGACTGCGAAAACATGTTTAACTTTTGTAATTTTCGAAAATTCGTAGTATTATACGAAAACGCACTTACGCAATTTTTATGCACGTACGTCACTCCATCCAATAAAAGTCTTTAATCCAAAAATTTGGTGATTTTTTTTAGAAAAAATGAAAAAGTTATTGAGGCATCATGAAAAGTACCTCGCAAAATGATATATCTTTTTCGATTTCAAGGGACCACGACATCAGGCCGATCGATGTGGAAATATCTGTTGTTCACGGACAGAGAGTCGCCAATCTTTAAACTTGTGTTGTTTTGATGTTCTGTTCTGAGTTGTGTAACGCATTTGATGGTCATAGCTTGGCCCGTCGTGGGGCTACTATTTGTGTACATAAACTGTTTCGAAGTTTGTTTTCTGTACACTAATAGCACAAGAAAAACACGGAGACTTAAAACAGTTTCGGAGCCCCACGGGCGGTTCCACAAGGGTTTATCACCGTTCGGAAGTCTTCACTGCACAGTAGGAGTGAGAACATGGCTGATTCGGTCGAAAGCTAAACGAGAACTGCGAAACTAGTCGTTGAAAGTGACTGTGGCAGAAGACGTTTTTTGGAAATAGTATCTTGACTCTTGTAATGGACATGTCTGCGTATGCACTGTATGTGGTTAGTAACCATGTATTACATGGTCGAATATTGAGTGGCTGTAAAGCAAGTTTTGATGATTTAGAAATTTTATTGTCATGTCTCTGATATTAAGATGTTCGTTGTCCCAAGCACCTAATAGTACTCGTTAAACCTTGCTCTAGCAATTTAATTACCATTTTTCGAAATAAGTTGGCCACATTCTAATTTCTGGTAAGGAAAGATACAATTCAGAGGTGAAAAAATCCCCAATGCTGCGTGCGCTTGTTTGAAAAGGAGCCTAGTCACTGCTGTGTCATTGTGTACGTTGTAACGATGTCTGTCCGCCCGCGTTCTGTAAAGGACCGATTAAGTGGGATCGTGGCACACAGTTCTCGCAAAGTGTGACTCGATGCACCAAAATTAGCGGCGCCAGACAGATTATGCCCAATCTCTATTAAGAGTAAGAGTTGACAATAACATTCACATAACATTTTATTTGAAATTAAATTAAACTTAAACATTACATTACAGTACCATATTCCATTTCCATACAGAATCGGAACAAATTATATTTTTCAAAAATAAATAAATTCACTGTTAAAAAGGAGAGTAACAGGTCGGCCCTTGTGGCTCTCGCTCCAGCGACCTGATCTGGGTCTTCCCCCTGGCGTTGTTTTATACTTGTAAAACTCACTCGTAGTATGAAGTCCATTCCTCCATAAGCGTGTCCTGTTCCTGGAGAAATTCACACTACGTGCCCAGAAAATGACGTTATTTTTTGAGTGCAGTAAAAGCTGTGACAACTCATCTCACTGGTAGCAATGTACAAGTATCTCTCCTCAACGATTCACTAAGGAGAACCCAAATATTTTCCAAAAAGGACATAAGATTATTAATTGCTTTGAAATGATTGTAGTTTTGAACTATTTCGTAATCTCTGGTTTAGGAAAATTTTGAATTGTCAGAGTTTTGCAGAAAGATTTTTTTCTCTTTTCTCCTGAAGCCACTATGCTTTGAGATGTGTCGCGGGCACTGTCGAAAACAATGTGATGGAATTAATGAATAATTTTTCATAATCCACGTATTCAATGGGCAGCGTTTGTTAACTATGAAATAGTAATAAAATATACAAGTATTATAATATAGAAGTTATAAACACGAAAGAAATATTCCTATCCAAAAACGTAGGATGAGAAAAAAGGCACGCGGGAAATATCGATTCGTTCTCAATTCTGTTCTAACATAACATGCCATACATCTGCATCTCAGAGGAAGTACTTTGCTTATTTAATGGAGTGTGTAGAAATGGGTTTGCGTGTTGTGTAATACAGTCTGCTGTATATAGCTATGTATGCTATCTTTAGCAATGTAACAAAAGGCATAAAACGACTTCGAAATGCCTTCCTGATACAAATTAAATGTGTTTCAGGTTCTTGATATTTTGGGTTTTCTGTTTGTTAGTTTATCTCTCTAAGGACTTCTCCAAAAAGATCTTGGAATTCTTTTCTGAATTTGCGGGAAGAATTCTGTTTAATAATATAGTTTTATTTAGATAATTAATACCTCTCTTACTCCATCCATGTTCATACGTAGTGATATTTACGATACCAATAGCTTTGTTATTTGATTTCTGTTTTCCCTTTGATTCAAAGGTTTTGAACGGTTGTGTTCATGAATTCTGTTTGTAAATAGTTTATTTTTGTTTTGTTTGTTTTGTTTTTTCAAATCGATAAGAAGCAGAGAACGTCGCTCAGATAACTTCCACATAACGATTGTATAGTCTAAGTCAGATGAAAGAACAAGGAAACTATTGGAGTGGCTTCAAAAGATAAACCAACTCACAATATTGACACATCATAAAGAGATTATCTATGCGACATATCTTTAATAGCATCGAATTTGAAACCACTACACCCAATCGGAGAATAGATGAATTTAGGCCCAGGGGAAGTAGGCAATGGATAGGCAATAGGCAGGAAGTAGGTGTTCAGTAGTATGATCCAAAGACAAGCGCCACGACCCATATTTTTCCAGCTTGTGCATTTTCCCTTTTCCTCACTGGGCTTGCTTCGTCGTCAGGATGCCTCCCTTGCTTCGTTGTATAAAGTTTAGTGCCAGACGTTCTGTAATTATGTACACAAAAAAGCTCTCTACCTTAACCTGTGTATCCTTAATTTGTGAAAATGTTAGCGGTAAGCGCTACTCAATTACTCATTCCGCTGAATTGGTATTTTATTCAACGTAATTATGAAGACAAGGCCCAATCCGTATGCAATTATTCTCACGACCGAATATGTTTTCTTGAATTCAGCGTGTCCTCGGTGCACTTCCTTCAGAAATCTGAAAATTCATATTCAATATTCTTTATTTCTGTAATTATTATATACTGAAATTGCAATATCAGAAACTGAACTGTCTCAAGCTTCTTTCATTTAAATAATTATCTGTAGGAAACCCACTTCCCATATCTAACTAAAGCCATTAGCATGAAGGAGGAAAACTTTTACTTTTAAATGTCATATTTAGATTAAATGTGGCAAGGTAAATCAGATTAAAGTAATTAAAGAAGATATTAGCAATAATTTAAGAAATAACAGTTATGTAAGGAGTAACGTGCCAGCTGCATATGTTTTTCGCATAAACCGGGGCGAGGTGGAATGTACACAAATAAGATGACGCTCCCTCTAAAGACCCGCCTAGACGTAGTGCGCATGTGATACCGGGACGTCACGCATTCATACGCCCTACCCGTCGATGGCAGTCTTTGTGTGCGAACAGGTGAAAAATTCCGTTCGTCTGCGATGCGCCGTCAAGAGGCGTAATGAGCGAAGTATCCTTGAGAACGCGGTGAGGTATTGTGTGAGCGCGCGTGGGTGGTGTGTGTTGTGAGTGATGGGTTGGGGTGGGGATGCGCTATCAAACGCGGGCACCTCCCGATGGCTCGGCGCCGCGAAGCGACCCTGGCCGCATTCCTTCAGACCGCGCCGCGCCGTCCGTGCAGCGCCTCCCGAGGGCCGGCGACGGCGGCCACCACCCGCTGCACCTCCGTGCACCAGGTACGCCAGCGCCCGGCGGTCTCTCCAACAGCTTCCGACAACTTGTTGGAGATGCTTGTTATTGAAGACGTAGCGTCCGCGCTCGGAGTTCAAAGCTTGCGTTGGAGCTCTTGGCTGCCCTGGCGACGCCAAGTCGGGAACTCGTGGGTCAACATTTCGACTGTCTTGTCAGGGCCAACCTATCTAATCCGCAGTGTTGTCCGGAGAACCAGAGTTGTTACTTTTGTGGGTGTTTCGAACCGTTAAACGTTGCTCTAGGATTTCAACTTCCACGTCACTCGTAACGGCTTAGATGATTCAAGCATCAACTAATGACACTGCAGTGCCTCTGACCAGGAGGTCGTAGAGCTCGAGTCCCGACTGTGGCAGGATTTTCAACACTAGCTTGTTAGCTAGGTCGAATTCAGTCGCTGTCTGGAGGAGAATTCTAACGGCAGGCTTCTCTAATCTGTAGTTTTCCGAGGTTTCTCCCATCAACACCAGGGGAATGCCGGAGCAGTACCCAAACGGCCGCGCGCGACATTTCCTTCCTCTTGCGTGTCATATCCTCAACCCTTACACACAAACTTACACTTACATACTACACACGTCGGGAGCTTAGTGCTTGTCGCAGCTGGGGCGGTGCTCAGCTGGTGTTGGATACCTGATGGGGAAAGTCTCTCGTGGCCGATATGTAGGTCGGCGCCGGATCTAGCCATCTAGTGGGGAATGATTACCGCCACCTCTCGCGACAAAAGCTTCCAAGAAACTTAGGGGACTAATCTTAGCGGTTGACGCGCCCAGAAACACTATTCAATAAATCGATCCACGTCACTCGCTGTCTTGGCGTTTACCATACATTGTGTGATAGTAGCTACTAGTATAACGTTCGTACTAGAGGCACCGTAGCATTTGTGCTAGTTCTCGTGCACCACGCATGTGTGTGGGACGTGTGTGCTCTACCCGGGCTTCTGGAGGCTGATTGCAGCCGAATAAAATTGAAAGTGTAAACAATTCTTGAAGTTTTCGATACAGTTCTCTTGTAGTGAATTCTTTTTTGTGAAGTTTAATATTCTGGTTCTGTTTAAACATTAAGGTTCTGTTTAAACTTGGAATGAATAGCATTGTGTTATGAAAAAAGAGGCTACATTACCTTCGAGAAAACATCGAAGTTTTCGGAAATAAATTTTCACGTTCTCTTTAAAACAAACGTTAGGTAAACAACTGGTCAATACTCTTTTCTGTAGACGATGTTTCTTTTTCAAGGCGGATCCGTTGGGTATAATTCAAAGAGTTGGCAGTAATGTTCTACAAAGGATGGCGGCTTTGGAATTATTATTTCATCAGTAAAGATTTGCTGGTAACCGGTTAGTAACCTAGTTACCTTGGTTACCTAGATTGGTAACCGGTGCTCTAATGTATGTTTTATCATGTGTGAAATGGACAAATATGGGTGTGTTGGTCACTTTAAAACAGTGTTGTTTTATAATAATTGATGCGTTCTTGAAATTAGAATTTCATCGACAATGATGTAATGATTTTTTCTCCTTTTCCGCTGAAGCGTAAAGACACTTAACACATGTCTTAATTTTCTTCACTATTTCTAATCAGACATTTTTGATTTGGGAGTAAATTATTTTCTTTGTGTAATTCTAATTTTATGTATGAAAACATACCTTTATCCTAAATTGGAGCCTTTATTACTATGAACTATGCACTGAACTCGAATTTATTAGTCAGAATCGACTTAGAAAGAACGTATATTCTTTTGGCACTCGTATTTTACTTTCTCATGGGTTATTTAATAAAGGGGAAAAAAAGTTGCCGAGATTTTGGCCGAAAGCCAAGTTTTGAGAGTCCTTGACAACAAAAAAAGGAGGTTTTTCGAAAACATCCGTCCGTTTGTTTCTCTATGAAGAACACAAGCGTCTAGAACTTACTGAGATGTACATTTCGGCGGACCAATGGTGATCTGCGGGGGAATTTTGGGCGGTCAGCCGAAAAATCCGGACAGTATTGAATTTTTTCCTATTAATTCAATAATTAATCAAATGTACTCACTTATTTGAAACAAAAAGGAACAATCATTATCATCCTAAAATTTGCAATTTTTAAATTACGCTTCATTATCTTATAACACTTTAAAAAAAACTTTAATATTCATGTTAGGATTAAAAAGACATTTACAATTTCTGTCATTAAAGAAGTAGTTATAATTTCATTTTATTAAATATTTTATTTCATTATTCATATTGAGAAAATGTAAGTTATCAAATCATTATTTTATAAATGTAGTTTGAATCCTTAAAAAAATTAATAACTTAGTATTGGGTCGGGATTTAATAGAATAAAATTACTCATTTGTGAGGTCCGAAATGTGGGCCATCGTTGCTTAAAAAATATTTTTACAATGAGAGACTGTACTGAACGGATTGTAGAGCTGTCAACAAGACGGGTTGAGGCAATAATCTTGTTTTGGCTTCTAAGAATCAGTAATGTGTCTTCTAAATCACCAGGCACGGCCTGGCACCGAGCCTTGGGATCGGTCACTCGTTCGTGCGAGATTTCCTGGAATTAGTCATTATGGTTTTGTAACCTTTTAACATGAATACATATTAAGTGAGAGGTATTTCAGAGGAGCACTACACTAGAAACTTGCATGCCAAGAGCCACAGTTAAGAGCCTGTTATTTTCAGAACATTTACTTCACACAACTTGCGGAAAATATTTGTCTTCATTTAATGTAGTAAATTAATTTTTTACATGTCACTTTCTATTTTATCTTCCTAAATAGAGCAATGATAAGCTATTATTTTAATTGAATATACCATGCATGTGCAATAATATTTTGTTAAAGTAACTAGTGGTGCTACAGAATGGCACATACTTTATCGTACTAGGTAGTTTCCTCCTTACCTCTTTAGTTTGGGCTATCTTTTCGGATTTGTCCCAGACTAATCTCAGCTGCCATGTATTGGCGCCTCAATGTTTTTCAGTTTTTCGGTCCCTTAATAGTAAAATTGAAATAAGCCTTTAAGAATATTATAGAAAACTAAAAAATGGTGTTGTGTCAAAATTTGCGTTGAAAAAGGTGATGCCGGTTTTGAGAAAATCTTTGAGCATTTCTGAAAAACCGCATTTTGGAGCTCTTTTTCACACAAATCGTGTGGGTTTCGAGAATCGCCTTAAGAAATTATGTGAGACAATTGTACCCAGAAATTCTGTAATGTAAAGGAAATGCGCGTAATGTAAATACTAACGACTCGACGTGAGAGAGATTTAAAAAAATGCATTATTGTACGTTTTGAAAAGAAAAAAAAATGGCGTTTATGTCATCTTAGAGAGTTGATTTAGCAGTATTTTAGGAATTATTTATAGAAAAAATTATAACCTTTTCCGAAAAAACGCGAAAATTCGAAACGCCGAAAAAATTCAGAATTTCTCAAAATGCTCAGTTTGGAGCACATTTACCCAAAAAACTTTCTGAGTTTTCGAGAAACTTCATATGGCATCATTTAAAGCCCTTCTACTCACAAATTCAATAATGTACTCAAATCACCGGTAATGTAAATATCAACGACATGAGAGACATACCAAAAAATACATTTGTATATTTTTACTTGCTACGAAGTAGAGAGAAAGTTACGTAATGCTACGCGAGAAAACAGCGAATTTTCGACCGAAAAACTCTTATTACAGGTACCCGGTAAGAAAAAAGTGCAAAATCCAGTGCTAAATTAAGAGAAATACTCTAAAACGTGCAGCCCGAATCCAAGTGTCCTTGATACCGAAAAATCGAATGACGGCGAACGTCTTTCTGTCCGTCTGTGAACAGAGCTAGCTTCTGCTACCGTTCTGATTTTCTCCAAAATTAGTATTCTCCGATGGATCTGGCTGATGACGCGACCCCGAACTTGAAAGTGATATTTTAATTTTTTTAGGTACTTTACATGAAGCTCTTGAAGCATTTTCCAAAATTTAAAAAATGGCCCCATTGTTTTTTATTACATTTTGTTATTGGATAATGTGAACGACTTTTCAGAGAATGGTGTAGGTCTTGTGTTATTTGAAAACCCTGATTTTTCAAAAATTGCAAAAATTCAAACTTTTTTCAGCGTCTTCCTACAACTAAAATATTAAAGATAGCAATTTTTCCTCTAATGAAATTTGTTCATTAAAAATTTATTTTGAAATGAGGTCATATACAATTTTTCGAAAATGTGAGTCCTTTTCGCGTGAATTTGAAAGAACAAAAGAATGCAGCGAAATGTCGTTTATGTCATTGTTAGAATGCATTTATCACTATCTCTAGAAAAAGTTCAAGAAATATTTTGGAGCCACTTTTGAAAAAAATCTTGTACTTAATATATTTAATCTGGCCACATTTCACTGTGTTGTTCACTGACGGACAGACAAACGGACGTTTTGAAAAACAAATAGTGTTGCTACAAATGGATAATAATTTCCAATATTAGTTTCGTATTTTCTTTCGTCTCGGCTAGCTACTCGGGCTTGCCACATACTCTTGCTAGCTGCCATCTATCGCTGCCCAAAGTATATTTTTTGACATAATGTGTAACATGAGAGACAAGTAAAAAAATTACATTTTTATAATTTTTGAAAAAACAATAGAATAGAGCATTATGGCGTCTATATCATCTTATAGAGTACATTTAGCACTATCCCTATCAAAAATGTATGAAAAAAATTGAGCAATTCTTGTTTATGTGATTTTTATAAATTGTACATATTGCTCGCAATACTACTAAAATTTTCAAAATGATGTACCTAACCTTAATGAAAGAACTAATTATGGAAAACAAATTTTATTTGGCGGAAAATCTCTGTTTCATTTTGTAGTTGTAGGAAGACAATAAAATTGATGCTTTTGAAATTTTCGAAAATGCAGAGTTAACCTGAATATTGGACCTATGCCGCTTTTATAAGTGTATGTAACGCTATTCTTACAAGAAATTTAAAGAAAAAATTTGGAGTCATTTTTGAGAAAATCTTGAAAATGACCGGATGGCTTCATGTAAAGTACCCTCAAATTTTCAAGATTTTTTTTTTCAAAATCTCAATGTGTCGACTCGATGGATAGAGGTTTCGGCAATTTGGAAAAAATCATACGCATGGTTTACGCGCTAGACATCAGACGGACGAACGTACAGACGAACGTTTTGAAAAAAAAAAAAAAAACACTTTTTCGGTATCAGGGGACCTCAAAACGTGTAATTCCGTTGAAATATATAAATCGAGTTCCCGCAGCATTACATAACTTTCCCTATACTACGTATATTACTCCGTATACGGGAAAGTAAAAACAAGAAAATAGTTTTTCAGCGTATGGGGATGCCAATTTTTTTTTTTTTTATGTCAAAATCGATTTTCCGCAGCATTTCAAAACTTGGTATATTCTTTGTATATTACTCTGTGTACGTACGTATTCGAGAGAGTAGTATTTCTATTGAATGGCATAGACTTTCTCGCAGTAGTTAGTTTGCCTCGTCAGTCTGGGCTATTTTTTGGGTTTTTATCCACCCTCTTCTTAGCTGTCATGTGGCACCCGAAACATTTTTCACGTTCCTTCAATTGTTCGGATACCTGATAGTAGAATTGAAATATGTTAAGAAATTTCCAAAAGGGTATAATGCTGGCTGCTGTATGCACATTTTCATTGGAAAATTAAGATCAAGAATATGTCGTTGAGCGTATCTGAAAATGTGCGTTTTTAAGCTCATTTTCACCAAACACTTTTGAGTTTTCGGGAAATGTAATTCGATTTTTCTAACAGATGCACTTCTACACACGGGAAGCACTTCTACTCACAAATGCAATATTGAGTACCAATATCCGGCAATGTGAATATGAAAGACGAGCGAGATATTTTTAAAAATCTTAAAAACAAAGAAACAAAAGAATACAACAAAGCGGTGTTTATGTTATGTTATTCAATGCATTTACACACTATGCATTTACATTTACACCTACAATGCATTTACATTTACATCCGTTCAAAACGTTTGAAACTAGTGGTGCAACGGAATGGCACAGACATTCCCGTTTTAGTTTTCTATTTCCTTTGGTCTCGGCTAGCTTTTCGGACTTGGCACATACTGTTGATAGCTGCCATTTATCGCCGCCCAAATTACATTTTTTTGACATTTTCTTAATTTTTCGCTTTCCTAATAGAGCGGAAATATTATTTTAAGAATATTAAAGAACAGTAAAAACTTATTCTAAACAACGATTTTCTTTGAAAAATTTTGAGCCGTTTTTAAGAAAATGGCGTTTATGCGCTACTGTAAATTCGAAATTTGAAGTTCTTTTTCACAGAAAATTGAGTTTGGAATGGAGATTTCGTAAAATCATTCGAAGTCATTTAAATTTCATGAACTCCCAATTGCAATAGTGTTTACAAATTTCTGGAAATGTGCATATTAACGACGTGAGAGATCTTTCAAAAACATTATATTTGTGTAGGTATTGAAAAAACAGTGCATACAAACAAATTTTAAAATTTATTTGGAAAAAGCAAGAAAACATTTTGAGCTGTTTTTGAGAAAATAGCGCTTGCGCTTTTCTGCAAAATTAATTTTGAGCTATTTTTCCCAGAACTTATAGTGAAAAACATATTTCACTTGAAAGAATCTCCAATATTGTAGTTGAAGGAAGATGCTGATAAAAAATTTAAGTTTTGTAATTTCCCAAATTTCAGTTCTAAAAGTGAAAATCGGACCAACATGATCTTAAAACTATTTAATTCTATTCTTACAAGAAATGTTAATAAAACATTTGGAGCCATTTTTGAAAATTTCTACGGGCTTCTTAAAGATTTAAAGAATGTTTTTCAGACTAGCAGAGCTTGGTGTTGGGCCAGGTTGACCAGAGAATATTAAACTTGGAAAATATCATAGGATTATTTTTAATACCTATAATATAGGTCCTAATCTTGTTCATGGACAGACAGACAGATCAACGGACGGATGGACAGACACATTATCGGTATCAAGGGACCCCATCCAAAACCAAAACGTCCGTTGAAGTCTCGAAATTGATTTTTCACATAATTACATAACTTTCTCTACACTACGTATGTTTATGCGGACCTATACGAGAAAGTAAAAATGTCTTCACAAACGAAAGGATTTGATGCCGTATGATTTTAAAATACTATCTTTGCTCAGAAGGGATAGTGAAAATTCGCTGATGCATTTCACCAATATTCGATTGAAACAATAAGTCAAATAATTAATTTCAATCTTGTTTTCTATCACAGAGTTTCGCAACAGCCACAACAGGTCATCAATAAACTTCTTTTCTTCTGAAATTGACCTCTCAGCTTTGTCATTCATATTCTACAAATAATAGTTCTGAAATCTGGGTGGACTAGTGGAATGTGTCAGTAGGTAGTGCGGAGATATCTGTGCAATATTTGAATCCATTATCCAGTCGCGACTGGTGTTTTGGAATGGCGCAGTGGAAGCACTTGAGGCTACTGGAGTGCCCTCATAGAACCCTTGTGACATTACTGTTTCTTAGATAAGGAAGTCAAGATTGATAATCGTAAGACAGTGTTCACGACACTGGTACTAGTACTTCAGGAAGTCCGCTTGTCCGCTACCTGGCCTCTCCGTAATCTACACCAGGGGTTCCTACCGGGACGGCATCAACCCGGTGGTGATGAAATTTTGAAGGCGGTCTGTGATAATCTGTCGATTTTGCAAGCAGTTCTCCAGCCGAATATGAATAGGTATAATAAAAATCCAATAGTTAAAAGAGAGAAACTATCAGAAATTTTGAAGCGATTGCGTGGACAATTTGGTGGTGAGACCCTTTCGAAGCCTCAAGTCTACAAATGGCACTAGTTGATTGGTGGCGGCTGTAAGAGCGTTTTCAACTTCGCTCATGCTCGGCGACCACGGAGGAGCGTTATGTTGGATAACATTCGGAGAGTGGAAGACATTCCCGATTACAGAAGGATTACTGTTCGTGATGTGTTTGTGAAACAATTTTCTTTATTTACGAAGTGAGCAAACAGTGAAGTATGAAATCACTTAAATTATCGGGAAATCTGTGTGAGTTGAGAAACGAAACTTTTAAATGCAAATGAGAAAACTGCGAAGATGGAAGCTTTTCAGAGACGTTTGCATCGTTATGGTAGAGAAGGATATTCATTTCTCAGACGAATTCTCACATGTGGTGAAACGTGGATGCACCATTGCACGCCTGATACGAAGAGGTTCAGTATGGAATCGCGATCAAAACATTAATCAGCGCCAGTCAAAATAAAGATTTGTTTGTTTGCCCGTCAAGTCCTAATGACGGTCTTCTGAAATGCCAAAGGAGTGGCGTACGTTGATGTCCTATGCGATCAATGGACAGTTAATGCAGCGTACTATTGTGTGTTCTTGATGAAGGTTAAAGATGCGTACCGGACGAAAAGACCCAGGAATTCAATACGCAGTGTTTTCCTTCATGACAAAGGAAGGTACCATACTGCAGCTGTTACCTAATCAATATTGAAGGAATTACATTGGACAGTATTGGAGCATCACCCGCCTATAGCACAGACTTGGCACCCTCGGACTACCATATTTTTGAACCACTTAGGAAGACGATAAATCTTCTACTAATGAGATGGAAGACGTCGTGCACAAAGGGCTACGATCTTAACATCTCTTCATCAAAAATTGAGAACTAAATTATTAAACTACCAATAAGGTGGCAAATATGTATAAATAATGGTGAAAGCTATGCATCAAAGACGTCTGTATTGTCTCTTGATTTTCTAATATTAAAAAAAAAATATTTTTAAGAAGTCTGGTTCATATTTGATCCACCTAATAGAATGCTCGATTCAGGGAATGCCATTCCTTATTCTTAAGTTTCATTTGTCATGTGAGAGCGTAGGCTTCCGCGGCCGGAGTCGGTATTTACTTGGCTGTCCGGGTGACGCCGCGTCCATGGCGAAGGTGCCGACGATTCGGTCGCCAGTCGGCGACCTTCCTCAGGGCGTAATGCGGACAGCCAAGCGAATACATTGACTTGTCATATTTTCTTCTGTCATTGATTTGGTGTAATGACACGCCTGAACCCTTTTTTAGTATTCTGGTACCTGTCAATTATTATTATTTAATCGATTATTCCCCTTTAGGAGAGCGATTGAACTTTGAATTCATGATTTTATTTTTGGATGCTTTCCTCCTCCCGAAACTCTTCATCCTCTCAGAATGCTCTCTCTTCCTTTCGTTTCTCCACATTTTACCAAGTTGTTGGTGCCTGTCAATTATTATTATTATTATTATTATTATTATTATTATTATTATTATTATTATTATTATTATTATTATTATTATTATTATTATTTTTATTATTATTATTATTATTATTGATACTATTGGATTTTATTACGTGTGATATACTACAGGATATCGTATTCGCCCCTTGCCCCGCAGTGTCTAATGCGCCGAGGTTGAAAGAAGTTGCCTGGAGAGGCTCAAGGAGCCAGGCGAGAAGGCTCCGGCAGCTGGGTCGCGCGGCTACCTCGCTTCGTCAACTTGCTAATTACGCACTTGCGGTGGCACACGCGCCCCGGCCCCGGCCTCGGCCTCGCCCCACTTACTTCCCAGGCCCCCCTCCCCTTCCGGAACGTACCTCGGATCCTACGTGATCTTTTTCTGCTAATGTTCTGGAATTTTGGAGGAATTGAGTTCTCCGAGAGCTTTTTTACATTTTTCTGATATGCGTCACCTCGATTAACGTTAATTTAGATTTCTGTGCCAGTAACAAATGTCGTATTATAGGTCTGTCTCTTACTAGAAGAAACCTAATCCCTTGTAAGTAAATTATGCACGAAAAAAGTCTCGTCGATACTGAACTTATCTTCTATTACAATACAGTAATATTTTAAATGGTGTGAGGGATGGAAACGAAACGTGTCTGGAGGGTGCGGAGGTAAACGACAATACAAAAATGACACATCGTGAAGAATTGAAGGCTGCCGAAGAAATGCTGCTATGTTGTGTACTGGGTGATTACACCCTGGGCATTTTATTCTACTTGATGGATATAGAGTTAAAGCCGGAAGAAAGACTAATGATTGCGAGATACAAAATAACGGTCACGTAAGCTTCCGCGGCTCGCATCCATAAATTCTGAGCTGTCCGGGAGACGCCGCGTCGTTGGCTGCGAGGTCGACGTTTCGCCTGACATGTCGCAAGCTTCCTCAGGGCAGTGACACATCGGCACATGTCAGGCGAAACGTCGGCCTCTCAGCCAACGACGCGGCGTCTCCCGGATAGCCCAGAATTTACAAAATAACGATCACCACGTTTTCTCCTCCTTCAATAGAAACTAAGAGTGTTATTGTACGTTGGTTTATTAAATACATTATTTTAGATTGTGTTTTATATTTTCTACATGTTTAAAGCTTCCGGTGTATTGATGCGTTTAAGTAGTAAGTAATCTTCGACGAGTCCATTAGACTCGACATTTCCCCAACGCGACACTCTTTCAGCGCACTTAGGTGTTGTATTATTCGGAGATGCCCGCATCACAGTTTCAAAGTGGGAGTACTCGCTTCGAGATATGAGAATGGCCTAACGCGTCCTCATGTATTGAACCGGAAAGCGATGGAGCGCGTCCTGTCTCTTGCTTTCGTTTCAACATCTACTGCGCGACGTCTTCTGGGAGTTGGCTATATTTAATCACCTGGCCGCGGCGTCGCGTCGCGTCGCGTCGTGCGGCGTCGGGAAGGGCCGCGAGGCCGGCGAAGCGCGCGTGCGGAGATGGGCGAGGGCGTATTGACCGGCGGTGGAGTACAACTCGCCCGCGCGGTACCGCTAGCGCGTCGGCGGGAAGGGGGCGTGGGGCGCGGAGGGCGTGCCGGAAGCCCGGCAGCGGCTGCGGCGGGGGTTCATTCAGGGCGCGCCCGGCAGGTGGCCTGAGAAGCAACAAGTAGGCGGCGAGTGGCGCAGGCGCAGCTGGACGGAGGCGGCGGCGCGGTGGCGGTCGCTCGCTGCGCGTGCCCTGCGCCGCCCCCGCTTCGGCCGCCGCCGCCGCCGCCGCGCCCGGCCGCCCTGCAGCGGTCAGTAGCCGTCCGCGCTCGCGTCGACGAAGCCCCGTGTGCGCCAGCGGCCAGCGACCGTGCGTGAGTGGGTGGTGGTCGAGTGTGCGTCGGGCGAAGGCGGCGGCGGCGGCGCGACGGCAGCGCTGGCGGGGCCCGTGGCTCCGGGGGCCATGCGGCTGCAACTCATCGTGGTGGAGACGGGCGAGCGATGGCGCCGCGCGCTGCTCAGGTAGGCGCCAGGCAGGCACGTGTGCCGCGCCGCCACACGCTCACTCGCGCCACACGAGCCCCAGTCGCCGGGCGCAGCCCTTTCAGAGGCGGGCTCTGAATGGGCGATCTGGATGATCGGACCCCGCCGTCTTGTTCGCCCACATTGGGATGCGGTTCTGTGTGGATATAGGTTCGACTGATTTCGATTGTTTTGGTTCCCAACGACTGTGAAACATACCGTTGTGATCGTAGTGAATAGAAATTAATTCTTGAGTGTGGTTCCATCTTTGTCAATCAACATTGCTCATCTTTCTTCATACTGCATAAACATACTTTTATCAGAAATCAACTATGATTTTTTTCTGCAATCCTTTTTTTTGTAAAGTGTTGAATCCTAAAAAAAAACTGTCCTAGCGGGCTTAATAATGCCAAAAGGGAATCCAGGCTGTAGTCGGCGATAAATATATTCTCAAACCTAAACATCATTTCTAATTTTGTGTGTTGTTCTTGATTCATTTGGAGTTTGTGAGCCGAATGTGATGATCCTTAGGACCTCAACAAATTCACATGCGTTCGCCCACAACTGAAGCGATCTACATTTTTATTCGCGCGAATACGCAAGACTTTCAGATCCATCTTGCTCACGAAGACAGAGATTAAACCGGAGTTCGCCTGAATATTATTTACGATAAATTATTGGAACGTTTTTGAAATAGATGTTGAAATGTGGTTAGGTTATAAACGAATTCTAAAATGCAAAATGAAAGAAGTCATTCATGAGAGGAAGGAAAATGTTCTCATGAAGTTTCGCGTTCAGGATGCACTTTACTCTTGAACTGCGTCCACCAAAATCGAAACACATTCGAGAACAAGTCCTAGGCTAATAATACAAAGCCCCTTCCATACAAAAAGGTCTCTCTCTGAGGGTCCACGCTGAGATTTCGCCTTGGCTTCACTGCTGACCCTATTACCTCCCAACTGGTGACCTTGTTGCGTTTTCCTCGTGGTCGAGACGTGTGGTTTATCGACCACTTCGCAATGGAGTGCACACAATCCGTCATCCGTGGGCGTGCTGCGTACACTTGTGCATCTGTTCAGCCCAGAAAATTCCATTGCGTCGTTTGGAATGCAAGAAGTTTGTTTCATATGTTACGTAACGCAGATAGCAGACAGTGCTCATAATTCCGGCAACCTAACAAATTTGAATCTCATCGTGAATATCGTACTGGGAAATGGTGTTTTATCAGCGCACGCATGTGACGTTCATTTTGTCGAAGGCGAGCTGGGCTAAAGGTCTCCAGAAGGATGGGAACGAGGGCGGGGAGCGGACGACTTGGGTTCGCAGCGCTTCAGAGGCGCGCGGGACGGATCAGTTGCACAATCGCGCGCGTCGAAATAGCCGCGGGCGATAGCGCAAGGCGTCGGCGTCGCTGGCCCCAGCCAGCGGTCTCCGAGAACGCCGGTTGGCAATCCGTCGCCCCCGCGCGCGCCGGCGGGGTGGCGGGGCGGCAGGGGCGGCAGGGGCGGCAGGGGGAGGTGGGGGTGCGGCCGCGCAAAGTGAAAAGCCCTCCAGGCGGGCGGTCGATGGCCTCATTTCGCGAACGCGCTCCCCTTAATTGAGTGGCGGAGGCACAGGGCAGGCGCGCGGCACGGCGCGTCGCGGGCGGCCGGAACGAGGTCGGTGGCGCGGGCGCGGGCGCCGCCCGGACGGCCACGCGTGCTTTCGAGCCGCCGCCGCCGTCGCGCCGTATGGATCGCGGGGCGGGTGAATGCCTCGGGGGCTGGGAGGGGGGCGGGGCCGCGGGTGGCGGCCTTCGCCCCCCGCCCGCCTCCTCGCCCCGCCCCGGCGCCGTGGACCGCGGAGAGCGAGGCTGCTCGCTCCCCGCGCCGCCCGGCGAGACGACCGTGACGTCAATGTGACGTCAGCGTGCGGGTCGATACGGCGCCAAAGCGGAGGGGTGCCGCCGCCCCCTCGCCTGCCTGCCTCCGCCAGCGGCCGCCCCCGCCGTGATGCGAGCGCTCGCAGCGCCGGGCAACAGCGCCGCTGGGGCGAGAGTGCAAAGGAATAGTCAATGGCTGGGCCGAGTCACCTCCGGCAGGGGAGGAGGGACTCCGGCGCAAGGCGGCTGAGCAGAATCAGAAACAGTGAAGCGACCTTCTTTCTCATTTTTTGCGCAGGAGGGCGTTTACTCATCCAATAACTCGGGCATTGAGTAACCGACGTAAGCTCGTTCAGCTATTCCCTTTGCATTTATCTAATCATGTGAGCTATTAATTTGCGTTCCCATCTTACATTATTTGAGATATTCGCAAATGAAGGGTAAGAACGACAGCCGTCGAGCGGCGGCCAAGTGGGCGTGTGGGGTTGCGCGCCGTATGCGGGGGTTAAACGCAGAAAGCCGCGGCGGGCGGGTGGCGCCGTGCGGGTGGCGCTCCGAGGCGGCGCGGGGCGGAGGCAGCGGCGCGGGCCCGGCCGGCCGGCCGCCCGCCGGGGCCCGCTGGTCCATGTGCAGCAGGCGGCGGCGGCAGCCATGGCCTCCATCCGCCCTCGGTCGCGCGCGCGCTTGGTCGCCGTTAGCCGATGCGTGCGAGCAGCCATGCGAAAAGGTTACTTCGAAATGCGCTTCATTTTGGCGGTAGTGAGATTGCGTACGTTTTATCGGATGGGGGTGTGGGTTAAGTGTGATGAAATTGTGTATTTTTTTTTTTTTTTTATTGGGAGACTGTTGCGGCTCCTTCCTTGATAATGACGAATTCGCGAAAGAAGAATCGCGTATATTATGAAAATCCATAAGAGTGGGCAAACAAAACAAAATACAACACAACACATTACAAAAAGGTGTGAAATCGTATGCAATGACTTCATTCTTTGTGCACCGAAGCATCGTACTCGGTGAAGTGATCTGCTGAGTTTCATCCTGAAAAGAAAATCGTTGAGAGTGAAGTAAAATCGTGAAAGACATTACATGCCCGCCGTATTTAGTATATTTTCTTTAATTTCTATTTATACTTTTGCGTGTATTGTTTCGAAATGTCGAAAAATACGCCATTTTCGAGCAGATTTTGTTGTTGTACTAGTCTTATTAGCTGTAACATTTATACCTCAGTATCTATTCTCTAATAGCTCATGCACTGTCTTTGGATCGTTCGTTTGAAATTTGAGGTTGGAATTGATTCATAAGACTTCCCTTTGTGTCCTGTTGATTCTTCCAAATATTCATAACCTTAGATCTGGAGAGAAAAGAATCCAGAAATGAATTGTTTTCGTGTTTTAGTACGTACTTTAATGCAATGCGTATCATTAATTGAGAACTCATTTTTCAATATTATTTCAAAGTAGAGCATATGCAGTTTTAACCGACTTCACGAGTTCTTAAATGAATTGAGCGTATACATGCGTCCAAATCCCATCTCGATTCAGTCTTCCATCTCGATCGTTACTCGTCCAGTTTACCTTGATGCAAAGAATAAATAAGTCCCCCTTTCTTGCTTCTGAGCGTAATCATAGCTTTTAGTCCTTTCGCCTCTACAAACGACACACATATTAATACATTTTGAACTTTTCTTTTTGTACGCAAAATAAATGTTTATTATCTGTGCTTGCAATGTGAATTTTACTTCGAAAATTTCATTATCGACTGTAATTTGGCCGCATTGTAAGGATATAGGGCAACGTGTCTCTAGAGAAATACTGGAGCTACATTTCCTGAAGCAGTTCCGGATTTATAAATGAGTCCAATAAACCGAGGATTAGAGCGACATCTTTTGAAAAGTGCTAATATTTTAATACTAGTATAATCCAATTAACTTAATATCATTCATTCCTTTTTTAATAGTGGTGGTCGCTTTTATAAAACTCCATTTCAGTGAACGTCCGTACTTGGTTGGTAGCAGCAGAAAAGGCGCGAAAGTGCCAGGTGCCTGGGGCGGGGATGAGGGGGGAGAGCAGACTAGTGAATGTGGAGCGTTGTAGTTCGCTGCCCCGGCCTCGGCCCAGCCACTCTCGCCACCCACCCCCCCTCACTCCTCTCCAGAACTCATCATCCGGGCACACTGCGATCCCAAGGAAGCTCATGCGAATTTGCGTGCAGACGTATGCAAAATGTGTTTAGGGATTTTGTTCACAATATTATTGACCTCAAAAAACAATAATGGTTCTTATTGTTCCTTAAAATGTTCGTGATAATTATTTCACGATTTATCATGATAAATGTTCAATATGCCTAAAAAACTTTATTGTATTTTTAACTGTAAATACAACTGAAAAAGTGTTTAGAGAGGTGATTCTGTATTGGAATTATTATTGCTTCTTCACAACTATTTATTTTTTTTAAAAATTGCTTGTATAATTTTTTGCCATAGTCTAAATTTTATTGATATAATGTTTCTCCCTCTAAGTTTTACCCCCGAAGTAAAAGGTGAAAGAAAACACACCTCAACGTGCATCAGTAGTGAATATAGATCGTTTCGTTGTCGTGGAAGGTCAATGGCTTCGAGACGTCGCCATAGCGAGCGTGCAACGAGGTCATTCCCACTAGAACCTGGATATTATGCGCGCTTGAATCGACAGCCCGTTGCACCGTGCCCCCGGGTCACGAATATGACTACCTGCCACGACCACTGCAAAGCAACTTAGTAAAATCTACTCGAATATAAATTCTCTAACGCCGACCTTTCATCATCAGATCAAAAAGTGAGTTTCGGAGTTTAATTTTGTCTCTATTTTAAACCCATTATACTATTGGCATTGTTCGGTTTTGGTAGCAAATAGCCAATTTGCAAGCTGCAGTGTTGCTTACAAAATTGATCCAACTACAATATTGCTTCTTGCAGAAGAAATATCGGAATAGCAGAATTTTGTTGAGAATGTTTTATAACTAAGAATGATTGTTTAAGATATAACGTCACAAAAAGGGAGTTAAATGAATTGTTAAGTAAAATGTGTGTAAAATGGAAACAAAATAATTGCATCTTGTGTTTCTTAACAGATGCGAAACAGCGTGTATTTTTTCTGAATACAAAATACTCAGGACGATTGACATTTTGAACATTGACACATTAATAACTTTCACAATTAACAAACTACTAATATTGACTTATAATTTGCTTATTTGAAGAACGAGTTTGACAAATATGTGAACGTGTTTAATGTTAATCTGGCGTGTGTTATTCTTCTATATTTCCTAGAAAATGTTGGTCGTTAGCGGCCTTTCTCGCCTTTTCTGAAGTTAATAATCGAACGAACAATATTTATATTCTTGATTAACGTGAAACACACGATATTCTGAAGAATACATATTTGGGTTCAAAATCTCTATCCAATATCAATTCAATCGAAATGTACCTCGTGAGTTGTTGGCAACGTAACGCTATATTGTATTGAAGCTTATTTTATTATTTAAAGATTCTCCATCCTAGTAGATGTCAAATCCAAGTATATTTTGTATTCTGTGATGTGTAGAGTCAATGCCGTACAGTTTCTCTCCATCGTCTTTGTTTCTTAAATTTACTGTATTTTTGAATCCTTGTATTGTATACAGCTTCATTTTCAGCTTTTGTAATTTTCAGACTCGTATGAATGCTTCATATAGCATTTACATCTTTCCCCCTATGTTATATACTTCACAAATATTGCATAGAAAATTGTTTTCACTTTGTCTCTTCTCGCCAATGATGGTCACCAAGTCACTTGAATGCCCCTCTTTCCTCATTAGCATCATAGTACGAACGGTGAAAAGTGTGCCGTGCAAGTAGGATAGCGTTGGACTCAGCCGCGCACGCCGCCTTACAGCTGCCACGTGTGCCCATTGAAATCGGTGGAAGCAACTTCTGTATCAGAGACACGGTTTTCAATTTTCTTTACTCTTCGAACAAAACATATTTATTTTTGTTCAAAATAACTCAATGTACTCTAACATCATGATGACGTTGCCGAAACGCGCCATTTTGTTTCTTTTCTCTTTTTCCTTGAAGAGTTCAAAATTTTGAGATTGACGCTAGACCAAGAATGCGTGCACTACACAAGTTCGTATAAGTTTTGTATTGCTGGATGCACAGAATGAAAATTGCTAATGAAATATATTGCTAGTGGTTGTATGATATGTAGTTATGCTGTAATTTTGTAATCTATTGCTGGTGATTTAATTATCTGTTAATAATTTTCTTGTTATATTTTAGGATTGATAAGGATGCTTGTTACATAATTGTGAGGAAAATAGCCAGAAAAGAGATTCTTCGTATATGTACATGAGAACATTTAATATTTACCGAGAAAATAACATGTATTAATTGTTCAATATAACAAAAATTAGTGCCGTTTTGACAATTTATTTTACAAAGTTTGAAACTGCTAAGACATAGTAGTGTTTATAAAATATATATATATATATATATATATATATATATATATATATATATATATATATATATATACACACATTTGAGTAGCCTTTTTTCTTGCACGTTTAAAAAATAAATAAATATTACCTAGGCAAAAAATTACCGCACAGATGTGTTTATTAGTAACCACGTACGTTCACATACGTTTTGTGTAGTTGAATGTGACAAAACGTGTACAGAATGAAGATCACTGGTGAACAATAACATCGGCGGTTGTAATATCAACAGAGTCTTAATTTTGTTATTGTAGACATTTTAGTGTCTTGTTAGAATGCATGTTATTGTATATGTATTAGTGATACAAATAGTCACATACCCATTGTCAGAAAGATAAACTGAAGAAAACTAAACATTTGACATTTACGGATACCGTAAATATTGGGAACATTACAATGGACCAAAACGGAGGAAAACACTTAATAATTATTTTAGGTGCTTTGAAACTGCTTAGACATTACTAGTTGCATTTTAGTGAAATATAATAAATATTATAATAATTATTCATTATTTTGCAAGTAAACTGACAATAGACTTGAACTTCTAAATCATCAGATAGATCAGTGGTTAAAATAACAGTGAGATATATTTTCCCTTACAAAAATGCCTTGTACCGCAAAACAGTGATGGGTGCAATATGAATATATAATGTATTCATTCAGAATAATTAATCTGAATATGTGTTCAAAATATTAAAACGAAGATATATTTGTTGGGAATACGCTAGTATAAAGTTCCCTAACGAAATGGAGTTAAGTAAAATTGCATGTTGGCCTAATTATTTGTTTAGCTCCACATGTTTTGTAGATAATGCCATGTTACGTGCCTTGGAGGTACTTCCGAGCAGAAACGTTCCAAAGGGCTTGCTGTGATGCGGAGGGTGAAGGTGCGCGTTCGACGCGCCCTGCGCCCTCAGAGGGCGGGGCGACAGCGCGGGAGAACGAGCGGTTCCAAGTGGCCCGGATTGGGAAAGAGCCGCACAAGAGAAACTCTTCCCTTCAATATCACGAAATTCACAACTGCGTCTTTGTAGGCCGGGAGGTCCTAGGTTCGATTCCCGACCATAGTGGATTTAAGACTAACCTACTGTGGCGAACCTGACCGCTCACTAGCTTTATTAGAACGTTTTAATTCTGTTGAGGTGTGTTGGTTGGCACCGGACCTCCCCATTGAACAGGATAGGATCACATAAAACATTCACTACTCTTTTGAGTGTAATGAGTAATGACCATAGAAGTTGGTGAGCCCGGAAACAATCTAGCGGTTGAGTTCGGCTGCGTAAACGGGTAGGAATTGGAAGTAAACCTTCAAGAACTTTTTCCCCTGCGTTTTCTGTAATTCTATTGAAAGTAAGATTACTTAAATAAGTGTACATTTTCTGCAGTCGCGGAACATAGATGTTCAGATACGTACGTTATTTATTCAGGTTTCGCGGTCACTAGCGGTGGAAGACGTATACCTTACTGATTACGTCACGAATCCCACTTTCAAGAACGTAAATGTTTCTAGCTCGTAAATGGCTGTAAGCATATTTACAACAAATATGAAAGTGCTGAGTATATTTCTATTACAAGTGTGCTTAGAAAGTATGGGAAAAATTTAATTTTACAAATTAACAATTACCGAAAATGCTAAACCAAAAATGGGATGGATGCTGTTAGTTCCGTATCTTCATGATTCCCCGTGGATGCGGACCTTTTACCCCGTCATGGAGAAGATAGTGAGGAACAGAGGCATAGGTCATTGTTCTTTTCATATCTGCAGAATCAATCACGTTAGATGTGTGTGTTGTTCGCCGTGCGGTGGCGGCGCCGGCCGCGTGGCGCCTCGGCCGCGAGCTGACGTGGCGCCAGCTGACGCGGAGAGGGTGACGCTGCTTTCCCACCGCCCCGACCCCCCCCCCCCCCCCCCGTCCGCCGCCGCCTCTGCCCTCGCCGTTCCTTGCGGGCTTCTCGCCGCCCCCGGCCACGCGCCGCGGATGGCCGCCCAGAGGCGATGCAGCAGAATATAGCCGGTATCTTTACCGACGAAAACTGCACTCCGGGTCCCGGAATTTTTCTTTTGTCCCCTCCACAGTAACCCTGTGGAGAAGGGGAATTTATTCTCTTTAAATTTTGTACATTGTGCTGCTGCCTTGCGGCTTAAGCAGCTAGAGGAGGGGCTTTTTCTTATAGCTAATTTTACATTCTAGACCTAAAGTTAACTTACTTGCACTTTGGCATTACTAACTTACACTAAGATCAGTTTTGTTATACTATATATTACACGAATTGTTGTTTTACGAGTGAGGTAATTTTTCTTTTTTATCTACATTCACACATCATTCAAACTAGTTTTATTATATACATAACCATTCATTCTTCCCATTCATTCGCAGTGTCCCGGAATCTGTCATGGGCATTTTCTTGGTTCGACAGAATTCTCTTACTCTAGGCGTACGAGTATCGGGGCAGTGGCCCTTGGTTTTTTAAAAGAAAAAAATGAAAACGACACTTAATGGCGAAAGATATTGATAACAGCCGGGGAAGGTTTTAGCAAAGAGGCTTTTTCCTTGTTGTATTTTTCCAATGGTAGGATATCTGTTGCCTCGTGGACTACATAGGCAATAACTGATCCTTCCTGTCCGTTGTCCAATAGGGATTTTGTTGCATCTGGTAACAATATAAACCGCACATTAGTGACAGTGTGAGGCTTAAAATGAGCATTTATCAGGATGCATTTTCTTTCGGGTTTAAGCCTTGTCTCCAATTTTTTAATAAACAAAATTCCGTATTTCGGGGATTATGGGATTTACACCAATACGAATACTACGAGTAGTTCAATACCAAAAAGTAACTTTCTTTTATTACTGGCCTCTCTTATGGTTCTGTTTTAGCGCTATTTTTTGTGGAATTTGAGTAAGTACAATCAGTTATTTCTTAAGGTTTAACAAAATCATATTTTAATGACCGAAAGTAGGTATATCAAATAAATCATGACCGTAACCTTAACCGTCAGTTGAAAAATGTGTATTCAGCTTCATATTCCTACATAAACTTTACTGAAATAAAGGTCTGCATGAATTTGAGTGTTGAAAAATATTAATTTATTTTTCCTTTAAATGACTTTTTTTGTTAAAAGTTGATGAACTTATGTATACCTTTTTTTTTCTTTATTTCCTCTCGTTCGACAGGCTTGTCCTTCGAGGAGGTTAATTATGCAGTACATTTTTGGCTTTTTGGGAATGGCCATCCATAAGCTGTGGTTTGTTACTCGGAGGAACGTAAAAATTGTGCTAAAGTAAATGAAGTGAGTTTGAAGAATGATTCAGCTTTGATCTATTGACAGTTATCGGGATAACGGTGGTTTGAATCGGTCTTTGGGATTCCTGGATTTGGTACGTGGGTATGTAGCGTTGAGACCTAGACTGATGAGTAAGGAGCATGGGGAAGAGTGAAGGTTTTGATAAAATATGTTGAACTATTAGTGTTATGTGATCGCATAATGAAGGCATTTCCAATTCTCTACGAATTCGGATGTTTGGAATGAACCAGGGTCATTTAAACTTCTTCTTAAAAATATATTCTGAATGTCTGTTAATTTTTGGAGATTGCTAGTGGCAGCACATCCCCAAACTGAACATGCATAAGTTATAGTTGGTAGAACTAAAGATTTAAATAATATGCTAATATTATATACCAATAAACAGTCCATAAAATGCAACCTTGAAGTTGAGGGTACAAAAAATCATGTTTGTTTTTATTTTTTCTGTATTTTTTTTTCTTGAAGGAAAGTACGATCAAGAGGTGTTGCCTTTCTCGGCTTCACTTGCGGACGTAAACAGTGTTAGGTAATAAAAGAGAAGGGAAAATATGAAGTTGAGTTGGAAGAAGTCTTGATGCAAAGCATGGGTTGCAAAACATGTTTATTTTTTATTTACCTCAAGAAAAGGTAAACAATGTTGCATGTTTCTAATATAAGCTTTCTATTGGTCCGCTTGAAGTTACATTTCTGCTAGATAGAGTAGATCCATAGCATAATGCATATCTGTATATATAAAATTTAATTTTTACTTTCCCATATACATACGACGTATCCGTACGTATATACGGATTATACGGAAAGTTATGTAATGTTGCGGAAAATCGATTTCGATATTGCAACGAAAATACACGTTTTGTGGTCCCCTTATACCGAAAAAGTGTTGTTTTTTTAAAAACGTCTGGCCGTCCGACTGTCAGTATGTCCATCCGTCTGTCTGGTGTATAAGAAGAAAACTAGCGCCCAAACCATGCGTAGGATTTTTTCCAAATTGAAGAAACCCCTGTCCATTTGATCTGAGTCGAAGCTCTGCGATTTTTAAAATCATTCAATAGTTTTTGGTGGTACTTTTCATGAAACCCCAGGGACATTTTCAAAATTTTCTCAAAAATGGTTCCAAAGCTTTTCTTTAAATGTTTTTTAAATATATAGTAAAATACATTTATATATGTGGAATATGTCCCATTTTCACGGCTAACTCTGAATTGTCGAACATTTCAAAAGTTTGAATTTTGGGGGGATTTTTCCTTCAAGTTAAATTTGTTGTCCATAATTTGTTCTTTCAACAAGGTCATGAATATATTGTTAAAAATTTTAGTAGTTTTCGCTCAATATTGCGTGCATTTTTTTAAATTACGAAAGCAAGATTTTCTCAAAAACGGCTTAAATTTTTTTTCTTTAAGCTTTCGTTAAGAATTGTGCTAAATGCATTCTATAAGATGAAATAAACGCTATATTGTTCAATTATTTTGTTTCTTCAAAAATTGTAGCATCCATCTGCCTCAAAACACTTTTAAAAAATTACTATCATGAAGCACAGGATTTTCAAGCCGGGCGAGCGGGCGAAGTTTGACAGCCAATTACTCCAAAAATACCCATAGTTTCAAAAGATTCAACGTGATCTTATTTGAAGGTCTGTTTTTGATGAACACATTTCGTTAAGAAAATGAAATTATTTCTCCATAAGTATAGTTGTAGGTAGACGCGGAAAAAATGTTGAATTTTTTCAATTTTCGAAAGATCAGGGTTTTCAACCAACATGAGACCTACACCATTTTCTTAAACGTACTTCAGTCTATTTAACAACACAATTTCGTCAAAAACGATGTGGGCGTTTTTGAGAAAAAACATTGTTTAAATAAAATTAAAAATTGTCTTTATTTCACACAAAATTACGCGAAAATCCTCCAATTCTCAAGAAATTACACATGACCTTGCTTCAAAATCTATCTTCAAGGAACAAATTTTATTAAGGAAAAAATCTCTATCTTTAAATTTTATCTGTAGGGGAAAAATTGAATTTTGTGATTTTCGAAAAATTAAGTGTGTAACGAAAATGAGAATTCCCATTTTCTTGAAAATTTTGAAAATATACCAGTGACTTCATGTAAAGTACACCCAAAATTAAAATATCTGTTTCAAATTGAAAGGATCGCGACATCAGTTAGATCGATTGAGGAATATCAAATTTGGAGCGTTGTTCACAGACAGACGGGCAAGCAGACGGACGGAAGGATGGAAGGACAGACAGAAAAACACACGTTTTGCCGTCAATCGACTTCTCGGTATTAAGGACCCTCAACACATAAATTGTGGATACACAACGTGTTTGAGTATTTGTTTGGTTCTAAATTTAACAACTGGGTTTATCCACATTTTCGTTACCAAAGCACTGTAATAAGAGTTTTTCTGACGAAAATTCGCTGTTTTTCGCGCAGCATTACATAACTTTCTCTTTTTAAGAAGCTGAGCTCACTTAAACAAGAGGAAGAAGCCTCGATTACATCAGCAACTTATCTAACAGCTTCAGTTGTTCATCTGAAGTGGTTTTAATCAATTATTTGTCTTTTTATGCCATTTTTCTTTGTTTTTAGGACATTTTAAGACCATTTTATTGATCATTTTTGGCAATGTTTTAGGTCATCAAAATCCGTCCCCTAGTGATGACATAATTTACCCTGAAGGGCGCATTTTAGGGCATATTTTGAACGTTTTTACTGCATGAATGCATACATATTGGTAGATTGTTGGGGCATCTAATCCGCGTGAGAGCTGACGCTCGGTGGGTGCGTCGCGTGGGAGCGGCCTTGAAGCGTCCCCGCCCCCCGTCGCTCGCTGTGCACGCGGCGCCTCACTCGGCGCCTCACGCGGGGGCGCCCGTGCGCTCACATGCCACCAGGCGTCGCGACGTGGCCGTCTGCCGCGGCAACACCTGCACTCGAGATAAATGAAGTATCAAAACATTCACCCCCCCCCCCCCGGCAGGCGACGACGTGTCTGGAGGTCAAGTGCGCACTGTCTCGGCCGCTGCCGTTCCTTATCACTGGCAAAATCCACGCGTTGAAAACTTGATACTGCACCTGATTAAGATCTGCGGTCTTCTCGGGCGATTGTGTAGTCAATAAGCTGCAACGCCGATGCAACACAATGTGGCTGCGGTAAAGTGAACAAATCTTCACGAGCTGGAAGCTTCAAAGCAGAACCCATGACGTATTACGACTCGCGGCGAAGGAATTATCACGCTTACACTGCCGGTTCTAAAGTGCCCCACTTCTGCCTGGAGTACATCCAGGATTCGCCATGTCGAAATTGTGGTGGTCAAAGCAAGGGGAGCTGCAGAATAGATGAAAGGGAAGAGGCTAGGTTAAAAAATTTTGTGTAATATTTATTGAATTGAATTTATGGATGATACAAAATATACAACATTTGTTTTACTTTCAGTTTGTATATACTGTATTTATTTATGTTTAGTTAGAAAATTAAACATTTAAATAATTTTTTTATAAATCATTCGACTAGCAGTGCGTATTCTATAAAAATATTGGTAATTTCCCCCTCAGAAGCAATGTTTGAAACATTATATTTGAAACACAATTTAATTTTCTTAATTTATTAAAATAAATTCATAAATAACATATAATTGTTAATCATTTATAATTGGTTAAAACTACTTTTAATCCTGTACATAGTCCTTCCACGCCTCCACGCCGTTCCGGAGCCTCACTGGAAGAAAGTGGGTTCGTGACAGTTTCTTCTGGGCACTCCCTTCAGCCCTTCTCCAGTCCTTCATTTTACCAACGAATTCATCTCCATGGTCGTTTTCTTGCTTAAGTGCTCATTTGCTGATTGATGTCGTCATTATCAAAATTCAATGCGCAACTCGCACCAGGCAGAACCGACGACAGCCACGATGGCATGATATGGCTGCACAACAACAGCATTTGTATCTCCTTGCAATTGAAACCACGCGAATGAACATCCGCTGTTAAATATGTCGGAAAAAAGTAGTTTGTAAGGGTTATAATTATTTAATGCAATAATTCCGATACGTTTGAAATTTAAATATTCATTTGCAGGAGAATGTTGACAATAAAATAGTAATGGTCTTTACCAAAATTTGTATTATTGAAAAGAAGGGCGGCTTCCGGATTCTAGCAATCAGACGGGAGATTAGATCGCGATAGTTGAGCTTGTACAAAACTGCTAATATTTTAAATAATGTTAAAAATGTTGGAACAACCGATATCTTGCATAACTGATATATTCATTTCAAATTATCAACAAATAATGGCAATAATTTCGAATAACGCGGTGCGTCCCCTTATTACAAAATTTCTATTTTAAAAACAGTTTCTAATTTTTAGGCTAGTCGATATATTGTATTTGTTGAACCGATTTGTGCTTCTTGTATGTGGCCATTTCTAGTCTAGCATTTCTTTGACATATCGTTTTCTCTAGTAAAGAGAAAACATCTGGAGAAATTCACCAATCATCGAAATTGCATAATCTGCGGCGAGTGCATATCTTTCCAAATCTAGATGTTTGTAGTAAGCGATGTCCGCAAAGATACTTAATTTGGTGCTTTTTAAATGTTAAAATGTGATCGTATTTTGCGAAGGTGTTGGTCGTGTCGGTGTGATAACCTCGAATTCTCTTTAAACTCGTCAACAGGGATTTCGTTTTTTTCTTTTTTTTTTTTCCATGGTGGAATTCCCCAACGATGTGGTGGAACTGGAAAGCATTTGAGCGCGATTCTAAGTATACTGCGACAGCCGTCGTGTCCATTTAAGCCTTTAAAGAGCTTGTTACAACTTCGAACAGACCGATAGAAATGGAGAGCATTTAAACACTAGCTGATGCGGAAAGTTGACCTGTAAAGACGACACGCTGATTCGCAGCAACTTAACCTGTGATATGTGGTTCTTGATTACAATAAGAGATATTGTCAGTACATAGAAGCATTAATGTATTGTCATGTGCACTAAAACCGTTAAGAATGAACTTACATCCTCTATCTGTTGTTCATTTAATATTTGAGTTTACAATTTCTGTGCGGGGCACTGGCGCAACATCCCGCATTCTGCTTGATTCGTGCGGCCCACACAGCAGGACCGAGTTTACGAGTTGAACGGCTCCTTGGCTCTCTGAATTTTAATAGCACATGCATTTTATAGGCGCTGACGGATAAAGAAAGATGCTGCCACAGAGAGACGAACATCTACAGTAAATAATTTGCAATAAATGGTTCTCTTCAGACGAATTTCCACTTCGCAACAAACTGCTTGAAAGAAATGTGAGCATTTCTTCGAATCCTTTACTCCTTGGATTTCGAGTGTCGTCACAGCTGTTCTCCGTGCTACCTTTGGCAGCCAAGTGACGAAACATTTATTATATCTCTTTCCAAGCGTGGTTGTCACAGACGTTTTACATTTAATCCGCGCGATTTGAGGGAAATTAAAGCTATCCAGGACGCCCCCTAATTAAAAATGCGCAAACAGAAGACGTCACTTCGATTAGACCCAAGGGGGGCTTATCGGTGGTCTAGAGGTTTGGCGACAAATTTAAAAATGAGAAATATGTATATGTGGTAATTGCTTAAGTGGTGTTACAATTGTTGGTTCCGAAATATTTGTTTTACTAGATTTGTTATTGCTACAGCTACAATTAATTAGCAGCCCCTCTTTCTTTGCTTCCTCATGTATATATATTAATCTTTGACTTCATATTGGTAAAATTTTGAGAGAGAATACATACGTTATCCGCATACTCTAGGTCAGGCTGTTCCAACTCAGCAGCCCGCGTGCAACCGCGGGCAATGACTGCTGTCAACACTTGCTGCCGGCGCCTGGCGAAATATAAGCACTCGCGGCACGAGTTGGCCTTGCCCTTTGGCGACAATTCGTCGCTGAGAGCCGAAGCAGGGAGCGGTTAGGTTGGGGAGCGGAGGGCTCACCGGGGCTCAAACTCGGAAATAAACCTGTAAGCGCAAAACAGTTCAACAGTATTTTATGAAATTAATTTTAGACATACTTTTCGTAAGAAGGGAGCAATATCTGGTGTCAATCCTTGGACTGTTGCTCTTCAATGTCTTACCGTGAAGTTGAGTACTTTCTTTTTTTTATTATTTTCATTGCAGAGAAAAGTTGCTCACAACAATATGTTGATCCGAACAAATATAATCTTTGTTGTATTTTATGAAGCTTGGGGAAGACTTTCACGTGTATATTCTGATACAATTGTGAGAAATTAAGGGTATTAAAATATCTGTCCTTTAGAAGTTCGGGTTCTGCAAATCTAGTATCTCCATTGCATCGGCGATAGATGGTATCCGTTGAGACAGAAAAAGGGATTATGGGTTCCTCTGCCAGCCATCGCACCACTCACATTACTTCCACGAAAAGCAAAGCGCAAGTGGGGAGAGCACTTCCCTCTCCACAACCTCCTCCTGGGCTGACCCCGATCGCACGCGGGTACCCATGCCCGCGACAGGCCGAGTAGGAACAGCCTGCTCTAGGTCTTCCAAAGTTCCGTCCAACCCCATCTAATACCTCTTATTTCCTTTGTTGTTTCTCTTCCCATCACATCATCCAGCTCTGCAGTAAATAGGAGAGGCCGCAGGACGCAGCCCAGTTTCACTCCCTGTTCTGTTCTGTCCTGTCTGATATTTTCCCCCATGCGTTAGGGAACATCCAAAATCTTCGTATAATTGTTTTATATATTCTATGAACTTTAATTAACTAACTTCTATTAACTTTAAGCATCTTATGTTTCCTTAATCCTGTCCAAATACTATTTCGATTTAGCGAATCAAAAGCCTTCTGAAAATCAAGAAAGGAGGCATATATCCGACTTCTCCATTCGACATTCCGTTCATTATCCTCTGATGTTAATCTGGTCAATACATTTCTCTGGACAGAATCCATCTTGATCTCGGCGTATGTGTTTTTCAATTTCCTTTATTCTATTAAATAGTATTTTGGTCCAAATCTTGCATGGGACGGATAATAAAGTGATTCCCCTCCAATTGCTGCAGTCTGTGAGGTTTCCTTTCTTTGGTAATGGGTTTTACAAAGGTTTATTTTGTCACATTGACAAAATTGATTACATTTTGTCCAGCTAAGACTTGCTTTAAGGGCCTAAATGGAGTTCCACCACTAGTATTACGAAAAGGTAAAGGATATGATTTTCATGAAAATATGAAATGCTATAAACAACACTTCATTTTATTTCCCCAAAATTCTAAATTAAAGGGACATTTTTACAAAATACCATGTTAAATTGACAATATGAGTGAAAGTGGAGATTTCAAGAAGTCCGAATTTTAAATTCATGTTTAAAAGATAAGTTTTGGGGACAGCATAATAACATATTAATTCTCAAATTGAAGATAATATCCTGGACAATTTCTCAATTTACAAGACAACTCTTAAATTAGTGGTGATGAACAGGTGGGATGAAGGCCAAAATATCTTCTACGTCTTTTCTTTTTCTCTTTTGTAACGGGCTGTGGTACTGAAAACAGCTTTTTCTGAAGTATGTTACTTAGAGCAAGCCGACTGGAAGGACAAGTTGCGAAATGGCATTTACTCATAAAGAGTTTCTTTAAAAAGACTTCTAAATGGTTTACTCTTCTGGCACTGAATGTATATTTACAGCGAGCTCAGAAAACAAATCAGTTTCAGGTAAAATTGTGCAACTTTACCACTTTGTCTAACAAGAGATGGATGTTTCCGCTAAGAGCATAAATTAAATTCCTACGTATACTGTTGCTAAGTAACGTACAACTTTACCATTTGTCGATGTCCAATAAATCGCGTATGTACTATAACATGACCTCTTTGATTTTAACGTAGATTTGAGTAATTTTCAATATTTGGCGCATTTTGGAACACTTGGACATAATTTCATTCGTGTATCAATCCTATTAAATACCACTCGTGCTTTGGAAATTCTCGGTTAAATTCTCTCCTCGCTTCTCTAGTCGGGGATTTATCCACACTTTCCAAAGCACTTTTATTACCACGACTATTCCACGAATGAAATTACAACCAACAAAATTCCAAAATGCGTCAAATATTGAAAATAACTGAAAGCGTGTTAAAATCAAAGAGGTGTTATAGTACTGTTTATTCATGGGAACGCGATTCTCTCTATATCAGGGTCATTTCTTTGACGTTCCAGTTCCGACCTTGGGTCGCTCTTATAATTATTCATTGGAATCAGGGCCGACAACTGTATTAACAACCTGCGCCTAACGGTTTGGTCAAACATGTTCAAAGCCGATAAATCGAAACAGGGTGACACAAGTCGCTGCCTACAGACAATGGCAGTCGGTTCTACGGCGTCCTGGCTTTATGCCTCTTAGCTCCGTTCGATTCCTTTCGGAGGCGGGAATTATGTTGGTACATAGGACGCCAAAATAATTCAAATTTGGCGCCACGCTTCGAAGAGTTCAGTTTCGCCACTCTTCGAAAGCATATAAGAAGAAAAGATCGTACTTTTCAAACTTCCGCTTTCGAGAGTTATTTTGCTCAAAAACCGTGCGAATTTTTTCCCAATTGACCAAATACCCATTTTTGTAAAAAGCTCTTTAAAATCGACTTTCAACTGCTTCGAAAAATCACTAATAGGTTGCACCACCTCCTCGGCGGCCGCGACGAAAGAGTTGACCATTGTCAGGTTTCCCGGAGTCCAATTTTTTCCACATCAGACGCGACGAGCTCGCGTTGTTTGAAAATCAGAGGAGCCGTGACCATTTTTGTAGCAAGAGTGCCGAGAAGCTAAGCAATACGCTTATTGGACGCATTGAAAGTTTGCGGTACGTTGGCAGCAAGCAATTATCGTGTAGTTTATTTGAACCAGCGCTCTGAGACGTGGAGCGAAAAAGCAGAAAGCATGAATGACGTGAAATTCGTAAGGAGAACGCTTATTTTCGTCCAGACCGAGGTAACCATGATAATCTCATCAATAGTCATTTATTCTTACGGCAAAGTAATAATCTTTCTAAATTATGTGTCGCTTTTTTTCAGAACTCTCTCGTCTGAGCGGTGCATAAAACTTCTCGTTGCAGTTTCAGCTAATGCTCTCCCAATTCATCTAAGCAATATTTCGGAGCCTCAAAAAGTACATACACGGTTTATTACACACCGACACACACTGCCTCTTATATAGAGCTTATTATTGTCCAGTAGGGAGGAGCGGTAAAATAAATCGAAAAAAAACGATAAACTTTATAAACCGCCCTGATTGGGGCATTTTATATGTATAGTTAAACACTATTGGTTTTAATATCACGAGTGGAATAGTCTTTTTAACATTGTTTAATTCTTTAGGACGGAAATGTGGGTAAAGTAGTGAAATCTGAAAGACCAAAATAAAAATAATAATCACTTATTCCTATTTAGCACCCGCTCACAAACGAGTGTCATGTTTTTCTACATATTTTATTGTGTATTTCCTTCATGCTTTGCGATCCAGAAGCTGATGCCCGCAAACCGCGACACATTCCCGCAACTGTGAGGAATGGATTGTGCGGTCGGTGTGTTATCTACCCACATCCATCCGGCGTGCGCGTGGAAAACTTCATGAATGAGGTTCACTCCCAACCAAGAGAATCCTGTCTCATATCTCATTGTCTTCATAGCGAAATCAAGCAATTTCAGATTCTTTATTCTCCTCGTCAATTTTATTATTCTACCGTCTTCTTCTTTAGTGTTCATTTTGAGTATTACTTATGTGAATCAGGTGTCAATATGAACAGCATAAAAATCAATATTCTTCGCATATCTTGTAGGCCTACGTTGTTTCACTAGGCTGTGCCAGGTGACATTAAACCTCTGAAGTCAGTGCTTAGTCCAAATGTAAAGTAAGGTCTTTTCTTTTACATAACTGTTTCTATACGAGTGAAATTAGAGAGTATACTAATTACAAAAAGTATTTTTTAATTATTCTAATACGTCTGTAAATGTTTAACTTGTATAATAATTCTAAAAGACTGTATACTCGTGACTACTATTATAAAATCCTTCTGAATGCGAAATCGATGTTATTTTTTGTATATTCTTCCCTTATCCACCGAGTAAATTTTGAGATGTTTTTTTTTAATTTGCTTCTCAGCTCTTAAATATAGTTTTCTCTCTATTCCTCACAGCCAGATGGTCTATTTTGTCTTAATGGATAAGTAAATCCCTATAACACTGGTCATATTCTTTGTTTCGTGTCCAAGTATTTGGAAGCTTGGGTATTTTCTTCTGAATACATGAAGTAAAAATAATTTTAGATCAATAATAGATAGATTCGTCTTGCAAATCTTTGTTTGCGATTTGGCCACTTTAGAAAAGGGTTTCCCTCCGCCCCGAAGTCATGATGGTTTTAATTAATCTCTTTTAGTTTCATGCGCAGGTAGTTTTACTTCGTTATTCCACACATTCTGTTCAAGCCGGAAATGACAGAATTGTAAAGTGTCGTTACTCAGTTACACATTTTATATTGACTTTGCTGCGAAATCCGTATAAGGAGAATTTGATCGAGTTTTGTGAGAATCCTTTTCGGGAAATAGGAACAGTGTCACTCAAATCAAAGAGTATACGAGGTCATTCTGGATTTTAGAACTGAAAGTAGAGTATTTTCTGAAACTGTTCTCTCGAAATTCCGTTTACCGTTGCAGTCTTTTAAGGAAATATAATCCTCATCCGTGTAATTTTCAATACCAACTCTAAGAAAATCTAACGAAATGATGCAGCTGTTGTGTCCTCGCTCCCGAGCCACTTAGCTAATTTAATATTTCTTCTTATAGTGTTCAGATGTAATATTCTATAAAATAAAAGCATCTATAGTATTACCATATACCTTCAGATTTAGATTTCAGATTTATACAGTCAAAAAAACAGTAAAAACTGTATGTGACGTAGGGGGGAAAAGATTTTATGCGCATGTTTTCTTGAGTTCCATAATCCCTTCCCGTCATTTTAAGTATAAATAGTTGAAAGATGAGTAAAAGTTTAACATTAATAAATAAATTAAATTTAGATTAGCAACCTTGGAGGTATTAAAAAAATTAATAATTATGAGTGCGCGCCTTGTCATCAAGTACCATTGTTACTTAATACCTAGTTCCCAGCATTGAACATTTGAATGAAACACGTTTGTGACATGGTTGATTTTTTCAGTGTATGTTTGTTAGAATATAGATAACTAACGGTATAGTGTTCTACGATATTTTGATTCAATAAACTAACATTACTTTCACGGGATAGTTTTTGATAGAGAATGTTGTTTTGGAACAAGTTCCACGAAATCGCTCTCTTCCGTGTGATAAAAAGGGAGAAAGGACCTGATGTTGAGTAATAGTGCGTGAATGGAGGCTCGTATGGAGCTAGAGTCATGCGCGTGGGCCCTTGTGACTCATGCAACAGATACAAAGACCAAGCGTCTTATTCATACTCCCAGCCGCCACGACGCAACTTATCTTTCGTGGAAAGGCAATAAAAAAACGAATGAGGTTGAAGTAAGTTTTTTAGACTTGCCACTAGATTTGTTTTGCCTTTTTCCGTCATTTTAAAATCATTTTTCGTTGATTACATCAATTTTAATGTAATTTCAAAGGTACTTGCTTGAAATAATATTTACGAGAAGCAACAAATGTTCTCCATAGAATTCCTGAGTAGCGTGTTCGATTTCTTCGCACAGAAATTGTAATGTCAGCCATTGTGAGTATGTAATCTAAAGTTCCTGTCAGCGCCATTGTCGGTTTGGCCGATTTGGGGATAACTAAAGACTTGGAGATTGGAGATTTCGTGGTAAAGAACAGACCAAACCAAATTTTTTCAAGCTGAGTTCACTTGAACGAAAGGAAGAAGCCTGAATTGCATCAATAACATATCCAACAGCTTGAGTTTTTCATCTGAAATGGTTTTGATCAAATTTGTTACGTCATTTTTATTTGCTTCTAGGGCATTTTAAGAGTATTTTATTGATCATTTTTGGCGATGTTTTAGGTCATAGGTCATCAAAATCTGCTCCCTGTTGATGTGATTCTAGACGTTTTTAGCGACATTTTTTATTCGCTCTTCACTTAAACCACAAAATCCCAAAATATTTTTTTGTCTTCTGCGTTGCGTAGGATGTATAACCCAGGGATATATGGGGAACCCAGATCGCAATGGGCCTACCAGTTAATGGGCAGACGCCATAAAGGCACATTCCCGCTTCCCCCGCAAAGGCTGTTGCTTGAGGCGCACTGCCCGCTGCCGTAGGATTTGTAACCTTGGAAATGGGAACGGTCACCCGAGACTGCCCGTTCTCCCTGATCTGTAAGGTCTCCTCTTGGCTACGTCGACTAACTAAAACCGATGTAGTAATGTAAATTGAAATATGCAATTTGAAAAGAAGGCGTGTACTATTACTTCATTCTGTAAGTTTATAAATATAATTACATTGTTAATAATAATAGTAGTAATTATTATTATTATATTATTATAATGAAGTCATGTGTTGACCAACGCCAAATGCTTGTAATGTTTTTAGGCATTTCGAATAATTTAAGTCCCAATTGGATCTCGGCGATATCTACAAAGTCTTTCGTTGACATAAATCGACGTTTCCATTACACATTATTTTGCTTCAGAGTTGAACAGTGTGATGGGATTTAAATACTTTTCTACGTAAAGTGACGCAGGGGTGTGAAGTATTCTCGTCGTAGGAGGGGTTGAAGGCCGTGGGTTCGAATCCTGGATGATTTCGCTTTATTTGAGGTGAGTTTGGTTTCTCAAACCGCCACCTAATCTGAACCATTATTCCATTCGTAGCCAATCCTTCACGATAATTCTTTCATCCTGAAGAAGCCAATAGAAAACCACTTTGGCCAACTGTCTGAAGAAGGGAGATCGTAAAGACTTGAAGTCCTCCGGCATCTACACTCATTGTCAGTAATGTGTTACTTATCACAATCATCGTCATTAACAGTCCTGAAGTACTGAATTCGGAATAAAGAAATGACTAGTCCCTCGTAATATTATTGAAGATGTGTGTCTCGTGTTTCCTTATTCATCCGATTGCAGCGGTAATTGGATCCGGGCGAGCGCGCCGGGGCCGTGGGGAGCGCGAAATGGGGGCGGAGGCCGAGGCTGTGCAGCGGGGCGAGGGCGAAAGTGGCCGCCGCCGCCGACAGAGCTCCGCCAGTTTTCCCTTTCAAATTCACATCCGAAAATCCTGCTTACAGGCTAATTTCAATGTATGCAGATTTTGTCCGAGTAACGTAAAACACAAGTTAGACTGTATTAATATATATGATGCACAGATTCTGCCGTTTACGGTCTATAATAAAAAATGCGAAGTGTTGTGCTTTATAATAACCGGGGAATAAAATGTATCGATTTTTGGAATGTTTAAACACGCTTGTTTGGCAAATAATAATAATAATAATAATAATAATAATAATAATAATAATAATAGTAATATAATAATTAGTCTAATTAGTCGACCCCGTGGTATAGACGGTTGCGGCAGCCGTCATCTGCGCCGAGGAGACTGTAAGTTCGAGTCCTGCGTAGACATGGTCGTATTTGTGATGATCCCTTCACCCCTCATTATCCTAACATCTCATAATTCACACATCAAGGCGTAACAACCTTGTCATACCGAGGAATACAGTTGAAAAGCTCATCCTGGAAAATTACACACGTTAATCGTGTAGCGTGGTCAGTAATGGCCTACAAGCCAATAATAATAATAATAATAATAATAATAATAATAATAATAATAATAATAATAATAATAATAATAATAATAATAATAATAATAATAATAATAATAATAATAATAATAATAATAATTCAAAGGATTGGTTGTCTCGGTAGCTTAGTGGTTGGAGCAGCTGGGCGTAAACCGGATCGCCCGGGTTCGAGTCCCGGTCGGGGTAACCAATTCTTTGAACAAATTTAATTAAATAATAATAAATAACAATAATACAGTTAAAAAAATATCCTGGCTGTGGACTGTGTCTCCTCCGGGAGGCCTTGTGAGCCTGCTGCGCAAGAAGCCACGGCGGCGGCGGCGGCGGCGGCGTATCGCTTCCGCGCCATCGGAGCCTTCGCGCGCATGCGGCGCCGCGCCGAGTGCGCAATACACCCTTGGGTGATGTAAGCGGGCGGGCACTGAAAGCCGAACGCCGCCTCAAGGCTGCGGCCACGGGCGATTCCCGACGGAGGCCACTCGACACGCCGTGGGCGGCAGCGCGGGCGGACGGACGAAGTGGACGAGCAGGGCGGGCGGACGGACGAGTAGGGCGGGCGGACGAGCGGACGAGGATTAGGGCGAGAGGAGCGAACGAGCGGGCGGGCCGGCGGGGTAGCATTGACATTGTTAATTGTTGGTGTAACTACATATTAATCGTTCCGTAAAGCAGTCTGCATGTACGTGGGGTGGCCAGAATTTCAGCCAGTTCGAGAGATAACTTAACATATATTTGCATTAGAATTATATAAGTTTGAAACCTCATTGTCAGAAGTATTGCAACTCACAGGTCACAAGTGTTTAAATACATAATGCATGACTTTTTTATGTCCGAATGTATTCTAACAAATTTGTTCCTTTGCAGTTGTCGCCCTGTCTTTTTGTTTTGCAATAATTTTGGCATTGGATTCATTGCCAGAAAATTATCTTATCTAGAGTTCACCGCCCGAATTAAAGGAATAGAAAATCACAAAACTAAACATTTCGAAATGTCTTAATATTCGCGTTAATTCTGTGAACGATATCATACAAGTTGCCTTCTATGGCTCATACTAAGAGAAGTGAACACATCATAGCATTGAATTGAATACATCTTTGAAGTCAATCGGAGTTTTGATTTAAAATTTTCCCCCAAACTCGTAATGTGCTTTCATTATAGTTTAAGTTGCAGCTTTGTGCGTTTGAGTAGAAGATACTTTGCATGCAGTGCACAATTTAAAAATGCTATTTTTCAAAGTTCAAAAATGCTTTTTTCCTTTAATTTGGATTTACTTTTGTATTATTTAAACTGCGTATATTTGTTAAAATTGAGCACAAACATGTACCATTATTAGTTTTTTGCCAAATGGTTTGCCTCCACGTATGCAAAACTTTTGTGGATTTATCGCAAGCAAGAAGAAAGTGGCGTGACCACAGATAGGAGCAGGACTTGCCTGTATGATGCATTAGCAGTAGATATATCGTGTAACTTTGCCATTTTTTCTGTGAAAAGTTTCCGAACCTATTGGCGAAGCCTATTGTGTAAGAACAATTATGAAGAACTTGTACGCCATGTACTATATAACAGTGCCCTACGGAATAATAATAATAAATACCTACATTCATGAAGTTTCGTTTCGTTTGCCTATTCTTTTCAATAAGTGGTATTTTCGTACCATATGAATTTGTCGAAACCATTATTTTATCTCATTTTGATTTTTGTCTTCCTGTCACCAACTCGGATAAAAAAAAGAAAGCTGATTAGGCTTACGAATATTTTTGAATTTTCTATTCATGTGGTGTTTCTATATGTCTTTCTGTGCCTTGTTCAATAGTTCTTACCCTATCACCACATGACTCAACGGGAACTCAACTACGTGCTAGGTAATTGTGATATTCTTGTACTACTTGTACTTATATCGCAGAAGTCAGTACTTACAGGGAACACTCACCGTGCTGAATACTCGGACATAAAATTTTACCAGCTTGTTCAGCACCTTTCCAAACTCACAAATATTAATTTATCCACTTTGGTTAGGTAATGTGAAACATTATCCTATTATAATCAGTTTCGTAATGAAGTACTTTGTCGCTCTAGTGTGGTAATGAACTTCATTACCACACTAGTGCGGTAATGGCATACGAGTAGGGTTATTCTGAGACGAGCACTATTCCATGGTCTACTATTGAGAATAACAATAATTATTCAAATAATTTATTATGAAAATAACTTTGTTAACAATTTTTTAAATAATAACATTAATTATAACATGTTGAGTCTGAACTGCATTCGCTCATGTTATCGAAATTTGTACCCCATGCGCGTTTCAATTGTTCTCCTCGTTAAGAACAGTGTCGCCACTTAAAGGGGAAAAATGTGAATACTAAATGAAAATTGTAAATTTAACAAATTTTTACAAAGTGGATAAAACGTTGTAAGTTATTCGTGCCGTAACATCTGATTACAATACTCAATCGGTTACCAAACTCGTCCTAACGGACTCGTTTGACAATTGTCCTATCTCGTATTGTACTCAGATGTATTACGACACTAATATCGTAAATAACTATTGTAAATGGCACGATGCACTGTACGTAGTGTTGTTGCGACTGTTGGCCTTCGGACCTTTTGTGAGCTCAGCGCCTGCCGCTGCGCGGAAATCGCCGCGCCCCACTACCGGTCTCGCGGTCGTATCATCTCACTGGCTGAGCCATGAGCCTTTCTGTCGCCTGGAGCTCGCTTCCCTGGGAGGGCATGTAGGGTGACAAAACGGGCTGTTTACTACTTTATCTCGATAGAGAAGGGTAAGTCAATAAATTCATGAGTGACGGCTCGTGACAGAGAAGTTCGGTGAAGAGCCAGTAAGGAAATATAAAAATGTACACATGCTGATCGTAATGATTGAAATCGCTCATTTCTTTACACCAAATCGATTCTTGTGTAGTGTAGTGTCTCTTTGTATCACGGGAGGTAGCAGTGGTTTTTCCCCGCTGGATGGTCGGAATTCGGTCGAAACTCCTGCCACTCGGGACTCGAACCCTATGACTGAAAGGCACCGCAGTAACATATATTGATGCCCTGAGCCACCTAAACCGGTAATTTTCCTATTCTCTCCCCTAATACACAAATTAAACTTAAACGCAGTCCACTACCACACATGTCGAGAGACCACTCCGTAGCTTTGAGCTTCTCGGCTGAGGTGCAGGAGGGTGGCCTGTGCTGGTCCTAACCATCCAGTGGGAGGGGAACACCGACACCTCCCAGGATAAAACATTCATTACAAGAACGGGACTATGTTCCGATTCGAATGTAGTGTCCCTGCAAGGTCACGAGCTGGAAGGAGATGGGGACACTGTCATCCAATCAGGAGCTTCGTTAAAATTTAAAGTTTTGGTATTTTACCTTCCGATTGGATGACAAAGACCTCCTCTCCATCCTGCTTTTGACCTTGAAGGAACACTGCATTTAAAACGGAGTACAATGGTCATTGGAGTTGACGTGCCTGGAGCAATTAATCAAATTCGCACTTTGACCTTAAAGCTATGATTGCATTGAACAACATTATCTATGCTCGCCTTTGCATTTTCATCTACCACTTTTCTTTCATTAATAGAAGGAAACTATAACATTATTTACAACTTATCTCATTTGTAATTAGTGCAATTTCTTGATAAATGTATCAATTTCTGTGTAATGTGGAATTTTTTACTTCATTATGTTATTAAGAAACCGCATGTGATTTCATGATCAAGTATAAATCTCTAATTCGGATTTCTTAAGTTTCTTAAGTTAAGAATAAATTTAACTCAATAAGATTTCTGACTTGGAGGAAAACACTCACTATAGAGCAAATTAAACCAGTTCGTTTCCTGCTGTTTCTGGGCGATGATATGCCTCATTCATTGATTGAATTTGTTGATTGAGTACTGTTTAGAATTCCTTTTAATTCCTATTCCGTCCAGTCACACTTTTCAATGTTCTTGTGGACGTTCTCCCACCCCACAAGTTGAGGCTACTAACTACGTCACAACCCAGAAGAAACTGTCTTCATTCCCTAGCGGTCTCCGCGTCCGTAACTCGTAAGCCCTAATCGGTCATCATACGTCCTTTCTTCCAAGGGCCAGCGTGGCTTGTGAGCATATCGTGCTTGGTTCTGTTTGAAGGAAGGATACCACGCTGTACGTGGATGGTGCTAAACGCTACGGACTGTGGACGTGTTTGCGTCGCGCATTATTGGTATTCACACACACACACACACACAATGCTAAGGCTGGCAATAAGAGATTCGGAACAGGGATGAAACATGTGTACTGTGAATGCATACCATGCCACAACATAACTGAAAACATCCAAACCTTGTGCGGGATTCGAACCCACAGCCTAGATGTAACACGTAATTGGGCGCACATGACTCAAACTTCTGCACTTTTAGTTAACTGCCTTTACATAAATTTACTTTTTTTTTCTCGAGGGTTTTTCCTGCTTCAGGGGAGTCGGATTTTTCTTCTATTAGCGCTGGGTAGCAACTATGTTCCTCATGGAGACACATATGGACCTTCATACTACACACTGTCACTCTGGCGGTCCCACAGGTCTGTGGTTAGCAGGCCCACGAGGCCTTGCGCGACAAAAGCCATGCCCACGGCGGGACTGGAACTGAGTCGGCTCATGCTCTAGCCACCTCGGCCATCCAGGTCGGATCATTAATACACAATTATTATTGAAATTCGAATATTATTTTATTGTGATTATGTATTGGGATAATTGATAATCCACAATCCTTTGGCTGTGATAAAACTAGGATATCTGGACACCGGTAGAAAATGTGTCTCTGTGAATAAATTCATTTCATATCTACGACTACAAGCCTTATATATTACACCGTACACATTATATTATGTACCTTGTTCTACACAAAGTACGTTTTTGCTCCCATCATTCTAGTGTTTCAAAATGTATTTTTCACCCACACCTGGAAACATTTTCCCTCTTGGTTGCTTACATAGGAAATTTTCATTTATTACTTCTTGACTTCTTATCGCATTCGTTTTGTCTTCACTTTGAACGTGATTCCCTTGCTTTCATTCTTCAGTGTATGAGAACCTGGCGGGAAGCTATAGACGTACATTTTCGCGTTTTAGATTCAAAATGGGGAAGTTTAATTGATTATGGCAAGTGCCGTTCGGCTTCACACATTATTGAAGACTGGGATATGTGGAGATATTACACAAAATTCGAGCTGTTAATATTGTGCTGTTTTTAACGAAGTTAATTAGTTATCTGTTATTGTTATAAACATCTTAAGAAAGTAGCGAGAAATTCGCGGCTTCTTAGTAGACTAGAAATAATGCGTTTGTACTTGACTGCATAAGAAGGGTAATGTGTGAAGCCGGGTGAAGAAGGGTAAGTTTTATTCTTTATCTCGCCACGACATTTATGTGCAGTCATGTAGTGGCCGTGCCTTCAGTGAGAGGTGTCTGACTGGCCAAGAGAATGTAGGCCAGCGCTCATGGCCGTCTGCAGCTCACGGATCATCTGTTGCCTAGACACGATGGTTAAAGCGTGCAAGGTCGTGCAATACTCGATTCGATGCGATTTTTAATACGTGTAACAACGTGAGATTAAAGTATCAGTATTACCGAAGGTCAACAGATTATTCTGAAACGGTGATCTAATGATGTGTGTCAATACAGGAATGTGAATTGATATTACAATACGAGTGATTGCCATAAACTTCATTTGAGTTTATTAAAACTCATTACGTCGGGTTTCATGGAGTGTGATTGGTCAAACATTTGTTCTATAATGAAACTGTGCCATTATTACAAGCCGCAGCCTTTTAACACGACAATTAGAGAATGTGAGGGAAAAAAAAATAATTGAAGTTATGGAAGTTGCAAGTGGTTCCACAGACTTGCACGTCCATAGCGACGGGCTCAAGAGAGGCGAGCGTCGTTGTCAGGTGGCTCACCCGACCATTGTCGCAATAGAAACGAAGGCTAACGCGCGCATTGCGAAGAGTACTTTGCTGTGTTCGGTCATGCCATCGTGCCCTGACATAGAGAAGACTACGATACCTTGAGCGAAACATGAGGGATATTTTGCATGCCTTAGCGGGCAGCAATCGACTGCAATATCGATCTTCTGCATATGCGCAGATGCACAAACGCGATGGGAAACTTGAACTGCGCATGCACAGAAGATCGATAGTGCTATCGATTCCTTTAACCCGAGGGTGCAACCCCCCAATCGGAAAGCCAGCCTACGTCTCATCGTGATCCAGACACTCGCAAGCACTCAGACTGTGTAAGGCACCGTCTTGAAGCGCGGCCAGTCCCTCTCTCGGCAGCCGGGAGCGGCGAGCGGCTCGGCGGCGGCGCAGGTGGCTGGCGAAGGAGGTCGTCGGCGGCGGCGGCGGCGGCGGCGCGCCGAGCGGAAGTTCATCGCCGCGGCGGCGGCGAAAGGTCACGCGGTCGCGCTTTGAACGCGGCCCCACTGAACTTTGGGGGCGGCGGCGCCATTTGCGCCCGGGAGCGCACCGCCCCCGTCCCCGCTCCTTGCCCCCGCTACCGCTACCGCTCCTCGCCCTCGCTCCCCGCCTCCGCTACCGGCCTACGTCCCCGCTCCCCGCCCCGCTCCCCGCCCCCGCTCCCCGCCCCCGCTTCCCGTCCCCGCTTCCCGCCCCCGCTTCCCGCCCCCGCTCCCCGCCCCCGCTTCCCGTCCCCGCTTCCCGTCCCCGCCTCCCGCCCCCCGTCCCGCCCCCCGTCCCGCCCCCCGTCCCGCCCCCCGTCCCGCCTCCCGTCCCGCCCTGTCCCGCCCCCCGTCCCGCCTACCGTCCCGCCTCCGGTCCCGCCTCCCGTCCCGCCCCCCGTCCCGCCCCCCGTCCCGCCCCCCGTCCCGCCCCCCGTCCCGCCCCCCGTCCCGCCCCCGTCCCGCCCCCCGTCCCGCCCCCCGTCCCGCCCCCCGTCCCGCACCCCGTCCCGCCCCCCGTCCCGCACCCCGTCCCGCCCCCCGTCCCGCACCCCGTCCCGCCCCCCGTCCCGCCCCCCGTCCGATTCCTGTGCGCTACCTCCCGCTTCGCCCCGCCGCCGCGGCCACGAGGACGGCACTGCAACGACGTCACTGGCGCGCGAGCTGACGTCACCGCCCTGCTGAGCCGTGGACCGCGCTTTCCGTCCAGCCCCTTCCCACGCGCCGCGTGAGTCACGCTTTCACGCGGAGGTGCCGGGCGGGCCTGTTCTCCTCGCGCAGCTGATTCATACGTGCTCTCAGGATCCACACACCCCTTCCGTCGAAGGAGGTACAAGTAGTAGTAGTTGCTGCATGTGACGACCACGGTTCATAAGGTCAGTTTCAATGGAGAACTGGTGTTTAGACGGAGCAAGCGACGTTATAGTCGTCATGGTGGTTGCCTTCACCCTTTCATTTTTTTAATAGTTTTGTTATTTGTATGCTTGTATACGTCACTTCTTGAGAAATTCGTGAGATCTGATGATTTTTCTTACTTACGGCCGAATACACATCTGACATATCCATGACAGTACCCAAGTCTTTTATTATATGTTCGTTAGGATCTATCCATCGAATGGTCTCATCCTATTATGAAAGTCATGCGTTGATTATAAATTATATGTCATGTGCTTTTCATTACAATTACATCAATTTACATAAATTAACAGATGAAACAAATGACATGAATTATCGATGACCAGATGAAACTCTTGCTGTGGTTTTCTTTAATTTTCTATGACTAAATAAGTAATTAATCATGAAAGTAAAAATTATTATTATTATTATTATTATTATTATTATTTATTGCCAAAACAAAATTATTTAATCACCAATGGAATATAACTACTTTATTGATGTGGATGGTCGTGCTAATAAAGTTCACCCTACGGCGCATCAATTCAAGCATCGTTAGCTGTTGAGGTCATGGGTTTGATGCCCTCGAAATTCGATCGTTATTGTACCTTAAAGGTTAAGAAGATCAGTACGCTAGAAATAAATAAATTATAAAAGGTGAAGTTTGCGAATAATCGTTTTCTTAAATTCGTAAGGGAAACAGATTTCTGGAGGCTCGTTAGTGTTCCGCTGTTCGCATGGCCATAAGAATAGTAGACACCTTACACTTGAATGTGATGGCACTTGTTCTATACTGAGGCATTGACCTTATATCGTCTATCATCACTTTTAACTTAACCTCTTATCTCGTGCTCAACTGGGCTAAAACGTAAGCATTCAACAATGCGATTGGTTGATATGTCAATTACATACTTATTTTAAAAAGATACTATCCACGGATTTGAAAACAAATGCCATTAATAAAAGGCGGTCATTCGAGCCAAATTTAGACTTGACCAGTAAACTTTACGTTCCTTTATATTTCAGTGTTAGCTGAAACAAAAGCTTACGACAGACATGAATCAACACCAGGGCACTCGAAACACCTTGCGTGAAGATGATGACTAGTAGAGCGTTGACAGGCTTTGTCCGCGCGGTGTAGTGGTGAGATTGTCTGGCAGGATGTGCTTCGAGCGAAATGACTCAATATTTTTTCAAAAAGGAGCAAAGAAGCTGACAATATGGGAGAAATTTTTTTCGACTGCGCAAACGCAGAGAAGGGCATGAGAAGGGTTGTGGATCTTGTATATGTGTTCGTTCCCAACTATCAATCAATTACTTGAAAGTTTATAATCGGGTAATGTAAAAAATGATCCTTACTATCTCTGGGGATGTCTAGGCGTTACGGCTTCTAATAGCGAAAATAATTGTTTATCCCTGCAAATTAAGACTCTTACCAATGATGGAGGTTTGCGATGGACCCCTGCGCAGTTTTGGCCCTCTTTGTGCATGTGAGGACTTATTGTATCATTTTTAGGACCTTTCTTAAGCCTAAATGATACTTATCGTTCTTTCCAGCGTTTTCTTACCGTCCTGTTTTGCCCCAAAACACGTTGTAACCTTACTTTAGAATCTGTCGATCTAGAGAACACTTGTGCATTTGGAAGAACATAGGGTGTTGAACTTATTATAAAAAAGAATTTAAAAAAAGTGGCCACCTGTCCCTCCGCGGAGAGGACCATAAGTACAGAAAACGTCTTTAGGTTACCTCGCAACCTAGGTCTGGGAACACCTATTCTTGTTTTGGCTCATTGGCAAGCGCGTATCTTTGCGTTCTTTCGAGACAACCATAGCTGGAACATTGAGACAGCAGATGAAGTGAGCATCATGTCATAAGCTGCAGCAACTTCCGTGTTTCTGTGTTCATCAAAGAATTTAGGCGGACAGGTACGTGGCTCACACGCCGGAATCTTTTCGCGCCAAGCAGAGTGGGTGGGGTGGGGTGGACAGAGATATGGGCGGGCAAACAAAACGTGTCGTCTGTAATAGTGAATATGTGGAGAGAATTTATGACTGGTTTATATATTTATTAACAGCAACGTAATAATAATTATTATTTAATGAAAGCCGGGTAAGAGAGAAATTAGATATCTCGTGAAACATTGCCGTCAAGCTCTTCATTATTTATAGCAAAAATAATATTATATTATTATGTAATCTGCATATTTAACAAATAGGAAAATGTTAACTAAATAAAAAATAAAATATAAACGAGTAGTAAATTAATAATTATTGAAAATAATTAATAAAAATAATTAAATATTTTTTCCTTAAAATGACAATAAACTGAGCTTCGAGTAAATTCCCAAAAAAACTACCATTTGCCATGAGAGAGGCGTTCACTTTTTTCAGTGTAGTAGCTGCAACTCGTTGAAAAGAAACGAAGATAGGATAAGTGCTTTCTCTTTCTTTCAACTAAAATTAGCCACATTCTCTCAGCCCGAAATCTGAGGACAGGCAGTCGCGGGTCGCCAAAAGTGAAAGGGAAGCCGAAGGTATTTCACGTGTTGCCAAATTGCCAAAAGAAGAGGACGTGTTTCCAGACATGGGTTGCGAGTTACACTAAAGACTCTTGTCACGCCGCTTAAAATCAAACTGTTTCAACGGCGACATGCAGATAATGTATGACGTGTATTGTTTGTTGTAACTTGAACTTTATCTCTTGAATGCGAGTAGCGGTTGTGCGCCATCCATCTTGTTGCGCGCATGCGCCATGATTTGTCCGTGCGCATCGCGCTCAACCTTTTGTTTTTTCCTCAGTTGTTATTGATCACTAAGCATTGTAACACGTACATCAGAATATACGATTTGTTTGTTTACTAATCGTGTGTATTTATTTGGCTCGTTTGACTGTTAACCCTTCCTCGCTAACAGGTTATGAGCCCTGGTTCGCGAAAACTGTGAAAAACTGTGAAAAGTGAACAACGAGCGGTGTTACAGATCAAAAACGAACGCGCGTGAAAAGTTTTCTTTGTGTCTGCCATTATGAACGCCGGAAACGTGGGACGTATCGAGTTATTGGGAAAAGACAATTACGATACGTGGAAACTGCAAATGCAAGCAGTTCTCACTAAAAATGATTTGTGGGAATACGTAAACGGTGGAACGGTGAAACCTGAACCTGGTGAAAATAACGCGAACGCGGCCAACATTCAGGAATGGACTCGTAACGACGCGAAGGCGCGTTCGGACATGATATTGTCGATTTCAACGAGCGAGTTGAAACAAATTAAACAGTGTACAACCTCGCGCGAAATGTGGATAAAACTCGAAGAGACTTATCAGTCGAAAGGACCAGCGAGGAAGGCGACGTTGTTAAAAAGTTTGACGCTGCAGAAAATGGCGGAAAACGGCGACGTGCGCGCGCATCTGAACAGTTTCTTTGACTCGGTAGACAAACTGAATGATATGGACATCGAAATAAATCCAGATTTGCTGGCGATTCTATTGCTCTACAGTTTGCCAACGACGTTTGAAAATTTTCGGTGTGCCATTGAGTCGCGAGACGAATTGCCAACGCCGGAGGCACTTCGTATTAAAATTCTCGAGGAAAGTGACGCGAGGAAGTGTCACGCGAAACACGCCGTCAGGGGCCATGTTCGCGAAGAAAAAAGAACATTTTAAAAAACGACAAGACAAAAGTGACGGCGACAAACAGAAAGAGAATCTTGCGACGATCCGGTGTTATAAGTGTAAACTGTTCGGTCATAAAGCGAACGTATGTCCGACAAAGAAGAAAAGTGCAAAAGAAAAATCCACGGAGAATGTAAGTTTTTACGTATCGAGTCAGAAGAGGTCACAGTCGGATGTTAAATGGTGCCTAGATAGCGGAGCGACTAGTCATTTCTGCATCGACGCCGACTACTTCAGCGAAATCGTGCCGAATCCTGAAGAGGTAAACTTCGCTAGTAATGCTACAACAGTCACGGCAGGCGAAGGCAAAGCGCAGTTTGTCGCACGCGCGCATGACAAGACAGCGAATGTCACACTGAACAACGCGATCTATGTACCGGAAATGAGACAAAATTTATTGTCGGTGAGTAAAATTACAGATCACGGCTTCGAAATTCTTTTCCGAAAGACAGGAGCACTTATTCGAGATGAAAATGAAAAGATAGTGCTGGAAGCCGAAAGAATTGAAAATTTATATTTCATCCGTGAATCTGGACAAGGCGCTTATACTGCTGCAACCGCACCAAAGGAAAACAAAGTTACTCTTGAACTTCTACACCGACGTCTGGGCCACGCGAATATACGAGATATCCAGGAAGGTATTCAAAAGGGAATTTTGAAGGGTGTTTTGCTCTCAGATACGACCGGAAAACTCAACTGCAACGTCTGTTTACGAAGTAAAATGACGAGGGCTCCTTTTCCCAACAAGTCGCAGCGGCAGACAAACACTCTGGACCTGATACATTCGGACGTCTGTGGACCAATGCGGACAGCATCTTTGGGTGGATCGAAGTACTTCGTCGAATTTATTGATGACAGTACACGATGGTGTGAGATCCAGTTCTTAAAGTCCAAGGACGAAGTTTTTAAGGCGTTTACCAATTATGCCGCACGTGTCGAAAACGAGAAGAGTACATCTATTAAATGTCTACAGTCCGATAACGGCCGAGAATTTTTGAACAGTGAGTTCGACGACTATTTGAAGAAAAAAGGGATTTCAAGGAGACTTACTGTGCCCTACAACCCGGAACAGAACGGAATCGCCGAGCGAAAAAACCGGACACTATTGGAAGCAGCCAGATGCCTTCTCAAGGAATCGAATTTGCCTGACTATTTTTGGGCAGAGGCAGTTAATACTGCGAATTATTTGAGAAATCGACTACCGACAAAGAGTCTGAATGGGAGGACACCATTTGAGGCATGGACTGGCGAAGCTCCGGACGTTTCCAACCTTAGGATATTTGGAAGTAAGGTCTACTACTTGGACAGAACTCCTGGGAAAGGAAAATTCGATGATCGAGGTCAAGAGGGAATTTTCTTAGGATAAGCAGAAGAGTCCAAAGCATATCGCGTTTGGTCGTCGGAGAAGCGGCAGGTTCTGATAACTCGTGATGCAACTTTTTTGAAAGACGAGGATCACAGTGAATCGACTGATTTTCCCGTCGAAGAAGAGGCCATCGATGGAAAAGAGGATTCACCGCAGGTTCGACAATTTAGAGAAGTGGAGTTTTCATCAAGGCATCCGGAACTGAGGAAATAGACCACACTTTTGACTCTTCTGATGACGAAGATTCTACAGAATCGAACGGCCATAGAGGCCGCGGTCGACCGAAGATAGTTAGAACAGGTTTGAGGGGAAGACCGAGGAAGATATACAACAGTGTTCCAGAACCTAGCAACGATTTTCACGATGAGCAGAACCAGATACTTCTCTCCGAAGTACCTTTTAAAGAAGCATTGAATAGTCCAGAAGCAGACGAATGGCGTCAAGCCATTGCAGCTGAAATCAAATCAATCGTGAAGAATGATATTTGGGATCTGGTCGATCGCCCGGATAATCAGAAGGTTGTAGGCAGTCGAATCGTGCTGAGAAATAAATTTCATCCTAACGGAGTGCTGGAAAAGAGGAAAGCACGGCTTGTTGCGCAGGGATTTAGCCAACAACCTGGAATACATTTCACAGAGACGTTTGCACCGGTAGCACGAAGAAGTACCATTCGACTTATGGCATCACTATCAGCCAGTCATGGTATGAAGATTCGGCAGCTGGATGTCGAAACTGCATATTTGAACGGAGTACTGGAAGAGGAAATCTATATGAAACCTCCGAAAAATCTTCAACAAATCTTGCGGGATATCGTAGACTCTAAAGGCAAAAATCAGATTGGATCAAAGGCGAAGAAGATGCTCGACAAACTCCGCGAAGGTGAAAAGGTATGCCGTTTGAAGAAATCATTATACGGACTGAAACAGGCCGGGAGAAGTTGGCATATGAAGCTAGACGCAACCATGAAGAAGCTGGGAGCCGTACCATCGAAATCCGATCCTTGCTTGTTTTACATCGGTTCAGGGGAAGATGTGGTTTGTGGTTCTCATGGCGACTTACGTCGACGACATTCTGATAGCTTCTCGCAACGAGGATGAAATATACGAGCTAATCGCAGGACTACGTACTAATTTTGTCGTGAAGGACCTTGGGTTCGTGAAGTTTTGTTTGGGAATGGAATTCGAGCAATCAAACGGGCAAGTGACACTTCATCAACGAGGCTATATTGAGGAGTTAATTTCGAGGTTCGGAATGAAAAATTGCAATGCCGTTTCTACCCCACTGGACCCGAATGTCAAGCTGCAGAAGAACGAGTCACAATCGCCGGAAGACTCACGCCTTCCATATCGTGAGCTTGTTGGAGCTCTTACGTACTTGGCATCAAGCACACGACCCGATATTTCATTCGCAGCAAGTTACCTTGGACAGTTTAACAATTGCTTTGGCTCCGAACATTGGAGAGCCGCTAAACGCGTTTTACGCTATTTACAGGGCACGATTGATTTGGGACTGACGTACGGTTTAGATCCAGGCTCCTTCAAGGGATACGCTGACGCTGACTGGGGTAACTGTGCCGGTGACAGGAGATCCTATTCCGCTATCTATTTATGTTGAACGGGGGACCGATCTCTTGGGACTCTCGTAAGCAGAGGACTGTCTCATTGTCAACATTGGAGGCTGAATATATGGCTTTATCGGAGAGCGCGAAAGAAGCCATATTCCTTCGACGGTTTCTCTCAGAATTGGGATTCTATGATTTCGATGATCTCATCATCTTCTGCGATAACCGTGGCTCTCTGATATTAGCCGAAAATGATACGTACCATGCAAGAAGCAAGCACATTGATATCCGCCATCACTTTGTGTGAGACGTACTGAAGAAGAAGGAATTTCGTCTGCAACACGTGCCTACTGAAGACCAAGCTGCAGATTTCCTGACGAAGGGATTACCGAAGTCCAAACATAAGCACTGCGTACAATTAGCAGGGATGAAGATTAACGCATGACCGACGGATGAACAACCGACTCGAGGGGAAGTGTTGTAACTTGAACTTTATCTCTTGAATGCGAGTAGCGGTTGTGCGCCATCCATCTTGTTTGCGCGCATGCGCCATGATTTGTCCGTGCGCATCGCGCTCAACCTTTTGTTTTTTCCTCAGTTGTTATTGATCACTAAGCAGTGTAACACGTACATCAGAATATACGATTTGTTTGTTTACTAATCGTGTGTATTTATTTGGCTCGTTTGACTGTTACCCCTTCCTCGCTAACATTGTTAAATTCACGTAGTGCTTAAACATATTTTTCCTTCAATTATTTTGTAATTTGTTCTGTCGCCCGCCTTTGAACCCCCTCCTCCTCCATTTTTGTTCGTGGGGTAGTTTCGGGAATGGGGTTGTTAAATGTTTTAAAAACTGGCAAAAGCCCCCATTCTTTGTCGGCAGTTATATAGTGTAAGACGTGTGTATCGCAATGATTATTAAGGCTTATTAAATCATTTACACTGATGTGCTAATAAAGCTTCATCTCGGTGTCGTATAGAATTCCCCACTAGAGCAGACGGGTGTACATTTCATATTTCTTCTTCGAATTAGTCCTCCCGCGGACTGCGCAGAACAAAACTGGTCAGTTGCTTATCTACTTCTGATTCCAAAATATCTTCATTATTTTGTTGTTCCCTTCCTGTTCTTCTGGCCGCATGTTAGTATCTTACGAGAATTTGATTTGTTTTCGTGGAACCTTTCAAATCCATTGATCTTGTTGCGAAGCACCTAGAACTCTTCTGGGTTCATCTGAACTTCTGTATTTTCGTGTTTTATCTTTATGTCGTTTTGTAGTCAGCTTTATTTTTGAGATGTAATTGACGTTTTTTTTCAGCCTACACACGCACATTATAACTAGGTGCCCATAAAACAAGCTTCATTTTGTACATCTGTGTCTTAAAGCATTTCCGTCTGTTATCTCCATTTTCCCACTTTATATTATCTTTGGGGTCCTCTTAAGGATTTCCCTTTCGTTGTTCAGCAATTGTTCTATTTCTCTTTCCTTGTTTTCTTATCAGATATCACTTGTCTTTAGAGTTAAGGAAAGTCACTTGCTTATTAGAGTTCGCGGGTACTGCTTGCAGAGCAACTGGCGCGAGATTTAAAAAGTAAGAATTTTTCGAATTGCTCTGCGGTGGTGATATGTCTCTGGATACTCGACCCATTTAGTCTTTTGGAGAAGTCAGTTGGCAATTATTTCCCCAATATATTTCTATTCATTGCAATTTTCTTTACTAGTGCAAAGGAATGATCCATTAAAATGAAATAATTCATCTGTCAGATTTCAAATTGTCAAAGAGAGTTAAGTTAAACACGATGAATCGAAACTATCTTAATTTTGTAATCTGTTTACTTAAGAGTACAATAATTGCATTTACTTCCAACCTTCAGGTTAGGAGATTTGAACAGATAAAGGTCCTTTTCTGTTAACAGAGGTGTCAGCACGTAAGCGAGAATTATTAATTTATAGAAACTTGTTAATCTATTTCACATTATTGATACACAACGAATAACTGGTCGTGTCCACCATATTGTGGATTTTGAGGGGAAATGAGAGCGGAGTTGGGGGAACTTGCCCGGACTCGTACACGCGTCATGACTTCCTAGGCGGGCGTGTGCACTATTTATCACGTGCCTGCACTATTTATTGTATCTACTACGTACTCGTCTTTCTAGTTCCATCTTTCTGGTTCCCAGTCTATTTTCTTTTTCCCATTCAGTTAAATCCATTTACCGAGGTATTTAAATTTGTCTGACCTCTTGCCACCCTTTTCATTAGTGTGCTTGAAGCAGATTTGAATCAGAATTCCTTCGCCGTCCTTTGTAACCTCTGGGACCCCTGGTCACGCGTGTCTGGGGGCCTTGAGCGTTGTTCCCAGTGTCTGGTGGCCGCGCGCTCCGGTGCGTTCGCGGGGCAGCCGCTCGCCGATGAGGTCACGCGCGCTTTGGGCCTCCTCCGCTGCCCCGCACGCGGTGACTGGCGCGAGTGGCACGCGCGCGCGCAGACACACACGGGGCTGGCTGGGGCGGGCGGCTCGCTTGCGCCATGCGCCACGCGTGATGGCGTTACGTCACCTGCGGCTGGGCAAAAGGCTGGCGAACGGAGTGAGTCATCTCGCGGTGATCGACGAGGCGCTCCGCCTCGCTGCTCGGGGAGCTCGGAGCGGCGGCGCGCCTCCGCCTGCACTGCCTCCCTTTTCCCAACAGATGCCCCGGAACACCCTTGTGATTTTCCGTAGCTTTCCGTTGTGTGAAGGATGGTGTGGTGGATGGATCTTGAGGCATAAATAGAGGGTAAACATGGGTGCCACCGGCGAGGGGGCAAATCCTCCTCTCCAAAGATTTTGGAGGAAGATTTTGGATATGATATATTGGAGGATAAACTGTACCCTTGTATACTGTACCGTAACTGTTCAAGAGACTCCCATAGCTTGATTGATTAAATGATTCCGGGCGCGTCAACTGTTAAGGTCAGTAGTCCCGTAAATGTACTGCATGTTTTTAACGCGGGAGTTGACAGATTCCCCCGCTTGCTGGCGAGATCCGGCACCGACAGTTAGCTTGCGATTTTTCCAAACCAGGTATCTTTCACCAGCGGGGCACCACCCTAGTCGAGACAAACTCCCCACATGTGTGGTAATGTGGTGCATGTGTGTGTGTGAGTTCGAGGTGAGGATAGGAGAAGGAAAATGAAGGAAAGGTCGCACAGTGTCCGTGGTCCGTTTCTGAGGGTGCTACTTGGGCATTCGTCTGGTGTTTATCGGAGAAACGACGGAAAACTACCGATCAGAGCAGCCGGCCGCTATAATTCTCCTCCAGGCAGCTGCTGAACTCGACCAAGCTATGTAGCAAGTGTCAAAAATCCTGCCACAGTCGATAATCGAACCTTAGGTCCTCCCGGTCAAGGGCACTGCAATGTCATCAGTTGATGTCCTGAGCCATCTTTGCCGGTACGCCCACAGATGATTAGGTGGTATTCGGGATTTTATTTCTGATGGTATGAGAAGCCCACCATGCTAAAACTCAATTACGAAAAGTACTCGACATCACTTTCATTTATCTTGATCCCCCTTCCCCTTCCATACCGTACCGAAAATCCGAGAATTTCCTTCGCCGATTCAGTGAGAGAAGATAACCGCCACTTCCCACAATAAAAAATGCACTACACTTACCGGACTAATGGCCTTAGTCGTTGATACGCCCGGAATCACCAATCAATCAATCCCTACCGGCCTCGGTGTCACAGACGCTTGTGTAAAGCGTTAAAGTACGGGGATCCAAAAGGTTGAGGATTCTAGTCCTTGTAAGGCATCGGTGTTTCCACATTGTGGTTATGTGAAGGTTGTATCATACTAGCACTTTTCTGTTTGAGCCAGTGATCCAAAGCCAAAATCATTGACATCACTTCAATTGCTAGAAAAAGGACATTAATGTGTAAGTCCCTCGCCTACGCTCAGAGAGGAGTACTGCACTCACAGTTCCATTTCATCACACGTATTGGCAATATACGCGATGAATCAAATTTGATAAATACATATATTCAATAACTCATAATTCAAAGCTCTCTGACTGTGGGTCCGACATATCAAGATTTAACTGTGTAATACTATAAGTAGTAGTATTTCCAGTATTATTATTGGCGTATAGGCCATTACTGACCACGTTACACGATCAACGTGTGCAATTTCAGGATCAGCTTTTCTGCTGTATCCCTCAATAAGGCAAGGTTGTTACGCCTTGAAGTGTGAAGTATGAGATAGGATGATATACGACCATGTCTACGCAGGACTCGAACATGCAGTCTATTCGGCGCAGATGACGGCTGCCGCAACCGTCTGCGCCACGGGGCCGACATTATTATTATTATTATTATTATTATTATTATTATTATTATTATTATTATTATTATTATTAGTTGATGTTATTATTATAATGAAGTTGAATAAAGCGGCTTGGTTGTTCTGCTTCTGCTGTTTATTTTGAACATTTGCCGTAAATCAATGAGATTATTTTCGTATTACATGTCCAGAGTCAGATATACTTCCTATCTTATCAGCAATGCGCCAATGTTTATGTATTAGACCCCCCGTTTATTTACGTCAATCTGAAAACCTTAATTATGACAACATAACGACCTACGGTATTTGCGATCCGTATTTTCTCACACGTGATTAAATTTTATTGTTGTAATAGATGATTTGTCTTTAGTTTTCGGTTACATTTCTGTTACATTACATACAGTAGCAACAATTGTTTTGCATTAATCTTTAAACTTACTGAAACATGTTGTTATGTCAACACAAGTCAGTGTATTACTAAAAGATAGAGTCTCTTGCTAAATCACATTATCACAGTTATTTGATTTTAGAAGTGTACAAACTTGTAACTTAATATTTGTTAAAACCTTAGTGGTATCTGTATGTTTAATTTTCTTATCAATTGTTTGAAAGTTCTTTCAGTCCACTCTCTCCGTAGCATGTGAGACCAACTTTGTGTGCAATAATTTGCTGCATTAAAGAGCACTAAATAGTTGCTAAAAGTTATAGTTGTGTTGCGATCAGAAATAGTAGGGAGTGAGCTAAAATATCTTACTTCAGTATAATATAAAACATACTAATTCTATCGTGGTGATCAGTGGAGTCAATTCAAATCTATTAGTATGTTTTAGTAAAAATATTCCTTGAATGTTATCCACTACAAAAACCACGAGCCTGTAATTCTGACAATGGAGATGTATTTCGGGAGTTGCCCTGTGTCGCTGCGTCGCCTTGGGAGCTCGGTGTGGGCGGAGGGGGGGGGTTGCGACGCGCCCTTTCCGCCCCTCGCCGCCGCGTGATTACCACTGCAGTAAAGGCCACCGCCCCCCTCCCCCTTGCGTAGCGTTGCCAGAGATCCATCCGAGCAACTGCCTCGCCGTCGCAGCCCCTGGGTGCTCTAGCGAGGCGGGACACTTGGGAAGTGAAAGATTTATAAAATCCACATGGGTTTTCTCCAGAATAAGCAAATGCCGAAAATGTGTTGTTAATATGTTGTTGCCTAATTCCCGGCCTTTGGAAACTTGTACATCGCCTCTACCACACGTAAACAAAAAGGTGTATGGGCTGTATTGTTGGACTTTCCAAATTTGCCACCGCAAAGGCCATGCCTGCGGTGCGCTGCTAATTTGTTTTTGTCTCCAGTCCCTAATTCGCTGCTAGGGGCCCACACATCGAAGTGTTACTCTTCATTGCATTTGTCGTTCGCTAACTGAGCGAATGTGGAACCTAATTAGGTTGGGAATCGCCAGTTTTTTTCAGGCGGAGGATTTCCACTGTGAAAATCCACTGTCTTGAGCCAGAGTCGGGTTTGAACCCGCGAACGTGGTTTTCGGAAGCCAAGAGCCAAGAATAACGGCAGTGATGCTGTGTTGTTAACATTCATTGCCACCTCGGGCTGCAACCTCTCATTGAAATATTTGTATTTTATTGATAATGGCACTTTTGCATTTCCTTGATCATAATACCATTAAATGAGAATAACACGAAACCTTGTTTAAAATTTTGTTATCTCGGACTGGAAGACCTCTTAACCGAAAAGTGTGAGAAAGTTGAGTGAAATGTGGGGACTTCTTGATAACATTCAGAAGTTCAATATCTGTGTTTTCCCAAGTACGTCACACCCAAACAGATATTTTTTCAGATAATATTGAGACCTCTTAACATGTTTCGAGCTGCATTGTTATTATCAGAAGGATGCAGAGTGGACCGTTTTCAATCAGATATTCCTGGGATGTCCATGTTTCTTTGAATAGGTTTCATGGTTCAAGAACGTATAGAATGTTTCCCGTTTCTATTAAGAAATTGAAGATTATGCGTGAAAGTTCGATCTTTCAGGTGATGGCATCGATGGCGTGAAGGGATTGATAATAACCTTATTAGAAGTTGCGTGTATATTTGAATATATTTTAATTTTCTTACTAAATGGTATGTGTTAATACCAGGGTTTAAATATTTTTATATGAAAAATTAATGTAGTTTCATTTATCTCTGACGTTTCTTGGGAATGTGAAACACAGATTTCAGAACTTGCATAACCGTGCGAAATGTTGGTTATTTTGCATCTCCTTGGCAATGTCACGTCTTGCTCTACTTTCAAGATCATAATGGAGGGTGAGGCCCTCAGATGGCCGAGATCGTCATGGCAGTAGTGCCGTAGTGGTCTCGGACCAGGAGACTGCGGGTTCGAGACCCACAGGGGGGAATAGGTGTATTTGTGTATGTCTAAATGTGTATGCCGTCCTTTCATCCATCAGCATCGTCATCATCATATCGTCCTTACCCCCAGGGCTAACAAATATAAGGGATACAAATCGGGATTCAGCTAAAATGCTCCCCCCCCCCCCCCAGAAAGGTACTTGCACCTGCTGAAACAGGTGCTTCGTCATGCAGGGTGCAAAAATACACAGACGAGAGTGGGTTGAACTTATCGCTAGTTTATTAATAAATGAGTACACTACCGAAATAAACCTTATCTACAATAGTTACATAAACGAAATAAATCAACCCCACTATTAGAAGTAATTTTGATTCTACGGCTACCACACCCTCTACTTAATTATTGAATAGATCCGATCGTGTGAAGCACCGCGGAATTCCTTCACAACTCGTCACTTGAGTCGAACTACTTCATGACAAAGAACATTACCGTCCCTAGACTACGCGCACCCCACCCAGCGCGCTGCCTCCGATCCGCTCAGCTCGACTCCTAGCGTAAAGGGACCGTCGCAGCCGCGTAGCTTGGCTGGCCGCGTCTTCCACCCCTTTCTTTGGATTTTTACGCTACGTCACATCCTGGCGCCCCACCCTTAATCCAAGTGGTCTGCCATGCGGCGAGCACATGGTCACCTGCATCTATGTCAGTGCACGACGCTACACAGGGTGCACGCGTGATCCGAATTGGCCTGAACGCGAAGAAGGAAAAGAAATGGGGGGTGAGGTGCGCTTCGTGTCGTATTATTGCGATTACCCAGGTGTTTAGTTGCCCTTTTTGTATCGTTAACCGGAGGATAAAAAACCCGTTTGTGATGACGTGAAACTTCGCTCCGGGCTCTTACATTAAAAAATAAGCAAGATTTGTATTTCGCAAAGGTAATCAGTAGTTATTTAAGAAAGAGTTCGTGTATATTTTGTGGTAATAATAATAATAGTAATAATAATTTCAGTAAATAATAATTCTTATAACTAGAAAAATTCACCTAATTCAGCGTTACGTGTGAGTGAAACGACAGTTAACTACTTGTTGATGTGTTAGTTTTTATTTGAAATCGAGTGTTCGGGGCCTATCATTCGAACTTTCTTGGATTCCCCAGCGTCGCCTTCGCATCGAAGAAGACACTTTGTCCGCATTTTCGACCGACGTCGTTCCGCCCCTCCCCGTGCGCATCAAAATGCATTTCTCCCCCGAATGCAGCGGCGTCGCCCAGGCAGCCGAGACGCTCCCAGCGCCGGTGTTGCTGTGGCGTGGGCGCGGAGGTGTCGACCATTGCGAACGGGGCGCGGGGCAGCGCCGGGGTGGGGCGTCGCCCGGGGAGTGGGTCAAGGGCGCGCGCCGGCCGTCCTTCGCCTGTCTCCGCTCCCCCCTCCCTCGCGGCGCCACGTCGCGTCACTTCTCTCCGCCGCTCGCCTCGCGCGACGGTGGCCCACTGGGCTCGCCTGGCAGAGTGACGAGGGGACGTCACGGGGGGCATGACCCTTCGGCAGGAACCTATTGGAAAAGATGTTGCGTGTGCCAAAAGGAAGTGAAAATGTGCTCTAACATTAGAATTAGATGATGGGATCAATAAGGCACGCGACTATAAGTGTGTGAAGGTTCAAAAAAATGCTCTTCAATCCCGAAGTGTCCTATTAAAATTATCATCATTGTGTCATCGAGACAAAATTATAATATTGTGTTGCAATTTTAAAACTTATTATTAGTTGTGAGAGCACAGCATCACAAAAATAGCTGGGAAATGTATTCCATTCGTTAACTTATTACATCAGAAAATAATAATAAATTGTAATATTATATGTAAGTTTTGCTATTGTGTATAGGTATCGTGTAGTCGTTTTGTGGCTTCCATCCAGCAGACAACTGATGATGCTGGCTAAGCCATCGAAAGCTGCTATTATATTAAATACTTTTGTTGGCAATGACAACGTTTACAATTATTTCATTTGCTTGATGTGATGCTCATGTGATTGAAAACGCTTACATAACTCTGCAAGCAATCCCATAATTTAACCTTTGACAATGGACTTCACTTCATTACTCTCTCCCTCTTTCTCTGTGTCACTTGTCTGTACTGTTTCTCTCGCTGTCTTTCTCTCTGTCTCTGGTGTTTTACTAATATATAATTACTCTTTGATCCAGTGTAGTGTAATTTAGTGGTTGATACAGCGCCTTACAATGATTAACTGTGTTTTCACTTTGTGATCGATTTAGCTCGAAAATTTCCTGTTCTCCAACTCTAAAAGAGCCACGCTTTAACACAAAGGATGTGATATTGTTACTGATCCCATACAATGATCCCATGATCCAGAGAGAGAAGGAGGGGGAGTAATATTTTTCGTTGAATATTTCAGGAAGGGGGTATTATATGATCTAGCGAAGTCGAAATCCATAATCCTACATTCAGAATGGGAATATTTCTAATTTGCATACAATCTTCTGTTAATTAAAACAAATGTACTATTGTGAATGAGAGGACATTTTCTACTACATTTCATAAACTGGGAAATGGAACCCTTTAATATAATAATTACGGCGGTGATGTTATTTCCATTCCCAGTGTGCGCAAAGCTTTGAGCTGACTGATTGGTGCTGACGTTGACTACAGAAAGCTATCTCCTAAGAAATTTCATTCGTTTTCTTTAATCGAATTGTTTCATTAAACCTTTTTTAAATTTCGCTCAATAGATAAGCAGCTTTTGCTCTTAAAGCCAGTGGTCTAATATTATTACATTACCCCCTCTAATTCATTGACTAAATGCGTCTCTGGACCCACTTGTTATGAAAATAACGTGACCTCTATGGGCACATGAATAAGAATTCTTGTGTTCGTAGGCCTTTCTTTCGAGATTCTTCCGTTTCTCCCTGCTCTTCTACCTTACCGTTTCAATTCCCCTCGGCGTCTTCACCAGCTCATTAATTCCTCATGTCCTGTATAATTTTAATAGATGTAGAAGGCGCAAATCCAATTTATTATACTAATTGCACAGACCCATCAACCGTGACGAGATATTATTAAAATCTCTTAAATATACGAGATATTATTAAAATCTAAAAAATAATACTTCTGGTTCATTGTTAAACAAAAAGTTGTTGCACCACGAAACTGTAATTTAAGCTACTTTATATATTTAAAAATTGAAAGGATATAATTTACACAATGCCGCCACAATGCATTGCTCTATAATCCACGATTCATGTAGGAATTAATTGTCAGAAAAAAGTGTCCAAAACTTGCTTGAACTGTGGATTGTCATCGCGTGTTTCGGGAATCCCAAGAACGTCACAATTTATTTTAAAGAGATTCCTCAGGGAAAGGCTGCAGTAGCAGATTTCCCAACGTTGTTAGTTATTACCATTTTAATGAATAATACTTGAATGATAATTGTTGAAATAATGGGATGGAAAACTGTATACAACATATAATTTGAATTCAAAAATTTTCATAGAATAAAATCTTGAATGTTAAATCTTCAAATCCTCTTATAGCCTGAAATTAAAGAGATATGGGTATTTAACTTTCACACAAAATTAGTATAGGCATTGTAGTTCAGTAGTGTGTGTTTGCTTGAACAATGTAATTGGAAAATGTACTTTTTTAATTCCAAAATAGCACGTAAATATGTGACAAAACTGAGGTATGTTATGTACTGAAATTTACTGTTTGAATCTACTTTTAACTAATCTTTTCATTATTTAGTGACCCTCAACTCTCACAGGAATTGAAAATGTAATAGGGTTGTGTGGACACCTGAAATGGTAATATTCTGCACTGTAGGTCATTTTAGTTCTGGGAGGTTGGGCTTTGAACTTCCGGAAAAAGAATTATAAAAGGTTTTTTCTTCCTTCCTTGTGCAATCGCTGTAATAATGAATTCATATAAAATACTTTTAGTATTTGTTCCCATTTTAAATGTTTAGTATAATAATAAATGTGTTAATTTTATTCATTTCTTCTAAAGTTGAACAAATTGTATTAAAATATTCAATTATTTTTGTACTCAGGCTTTGTAAAATTTTGGTATTTTAACACAAATTAGAAGTGGAACGGTGTGTAAAAGTAGCGTACTTCGTTTCACAAAAAATCTTGAATCATTTTTTTGACGTACAGCCTCGCGTTGTCATGATGCGCAGCACCCACCTGCATGATACGCGTCGCATGGCCAAGTCATCGTACACAATCGAAAATGCGTTGCTGATTGAAAAGTCTAAGACTGCGGCAAGCTCTCTAATGGCCATTCGTCGATCTTCGCGAATAATAGCGGCAGCTGTATTTTAAAGAACATCAGTGCGAGACGTTGAAGGTCACCCCACGCGCGGATCGTCGGCGATGCTCTCTTTACCATTCTCGAGCGCTTTGTACGTTCTGTAGGAGGTCTCCTGGTTCATAACATCTTCACTGTACACCTTAGTCAATAATTCATATGCATCTTTTCGGTTCTTCCGGAGTTTCACCAAATCAATCACGTTACAACGTTGCTCTAACTAACGGTATTGTTGGCTAAATGAATAGATTACACAATATTATTCAGTGCTCCCACCATTCGCAACACATTTTCCCTCAGGGTCCCTATCATTACTTTTTGAACAGCCCTCGTAAGACCAGAATCACATTATTAAGCAGTACGACATTGCCACAGTATATCCCTCAACCCAGTCCGAAAATAATTTATGACCACCGTGATCCAATACATTTTGCAAAGGTTTCCCATTCGACTGCCCATTTGTCTGCAAAGTGATGCTATAAGCTAGAAAAAAAAACGTAAAGGAAGTTCCGTCCAATATGATGACTGAAATGTTTTGCACATTTTTCAGGATGCGATTGCCTGGAAACTAGGGAATATACATACAATGCTGCTAATATTTTTTATTTTATGTGATGAATTTTTTCATACACTACAAGCTTTTACGAACCTATGTGTAGTGTATATAGTGTACTTATGTAGTATACACGGTTTTAATCACATGTTTCATTTTTTGCCCGAGGACGTCGTATAAAGATGCACGATCCAGTAAACCTTCAGAATACTGGACATTTCTGGCTTGGAGACAAAATAAGTAAATATGTCTGGCTAAAATACATACACCAAGGCTGGAAAGAAGCATAACTTGAGCGTGACCAATGGCATACGTGGTTAGTTACAAAATGGGATTATTTCCACTTCGAGAAAGACAGTGACCTTGGAAATATTGCTGGAGTATAAAAAAGTGGATGCTCCATATGATCTCACATTACCCTCGCCCTGTGTCAATTTAATTGTAATTTTGTGACAAGATACAAACAGCGCTAACAGAACTTTAGTTTTATCGCGGGAGTTATTGTGGAGAGTGTTGTATTCAGCCTGATATTGTTATCTTGAACACAAAAAGGGGAGATGTTCATATCACTTGCGATGCCGGAGAAGCTAATAAAACTGTATCATTTTAGTGTGTATCTATAATTTACATGAACACATGCCGTATATAAGCACATCAGATTTGCCCATTCACTAGGTGGCTAATCCAGGAAAATATTCCGTAAGTGTGTTTCTTCTCAATGGTATTGAATGTTGTTCGGGGTGCTGAATACTAGTTTTGAAAAACTCCTGTGTTTGATGTACACAGACCAATGTGCAACCGGCCGGAGAGACATACGTTTTGCCGAAAATTACGTTTTCTATCTCAGTGACCCACAACGCGTGACGTCTGACTACACTAAGTGTTTCATAAAGTAATTTACTTAAAAAAGAGCAAGAATAGTTCGTTCTTTCAGAATCAGGGCCTTGTAAAACGAACTTTTTTTTTGTCGAAAAACGGCACTTTTTCCTATACCTTTAAAATACGTTCGCGAGAATATAAACAGAGAAGAAAAGGAGGAAGGACAAAACCACATCTTGATTATTCTGGTATTTCAAAGGTAAAACTGAAAAGTGGCACAGAGAAAATTGCGCATGAAAGAACTAAAATGTTTGATTATTTTCAGTCTTTCGTTTATATCTACAAAACTATTGGATTTATCGAAATAACCATTATTTACAGATTTAATGTTGTCTAAATATCCTACAAAAAGCATACGAGTTCGTATTGTATCTATAATTTCTTGGTCTACGGTTTAGGCGTAAGAATGTGCGCGTGCTTCTACGAGTATCACGCGACGGTCGCGGCGCTCTAGTTCCTCTGCATCGGGCTTGAGACAGCTAATCTCATGTTAAGGTCAGTTGGCAATAAAAAGTGCCGTATTTTTGGCAAAAAAGTTGGTTTTTAAGAACGAACTTTGTCTTACTCACTTGTGCTGTAACGTATTTTCTGAAGTACGTAGTATAGTCAAACGTTTCGTAGCCCTTTGGTACAAGAAAATCTGGTTTTCGGCGAACCCTCGTTTTGTCTGTCTGGTCGGCCGGCTGCCCATCTGTCTGTGAACAGGACTAGCGTCTACACCGTACGCCTGAGTTTTATGTAATTGGGGTTTCTCTATTTGGCTGATGCCTCGGTCCCCATGAATTTGAAACGGATATTTTAATTTTAGAGGGTATTTTATGTTATACACTCTACAACATTTTCTAAATTTTCTCAGAAATGCCTCCAACGTTTTCCTACCACCTTCCTCCAAGATATAGCGTTTCATTATTATTATTATTATTATTATTATTATTATTATTATTATTATTTTAGATTATTTATTTAGATTATTATTTATTTTGTCTTCGAGATTTGAGAATGTTGAGGTTCCATAAAGAGAACACCCAAAAATCAAAATATCCGTTTCAAACTCGCAGGGATGGATCGGAGAATGTCAATTTTGGAGACAATTCTCTAACGATTTAGGCATTTTTGAGAAAAAAAATATTTACAAATTGCTTTTGTTTCACGTAAAAATTAGTCATATTTTTGAAAAATTGAACATGGCTTAGATCTATTTTTGATGAACAAATTTCAGTAACTAAAAAATACTTATCTTAATTATCATAATTGCAGGAAGACTCCGAAACATTTTTGATCTTTGGCGATTTTCAAAACTCCGGGAATTTTAATCACAATGAGACCTGCGACATTCTTTTCAGCGTTTTCTACGTTATCCCAGGTCAAAGTTAAATCAAACAATTTTGAGCCATTTTCGAGAAAAATTTGAAAAGGTTGAGGCTTTATGTAAAGTGACCTCCAGAATCAAAATATCCATTTCAAACTCACAGGACTTTGAGATCGCCCAGATCGCTCGAGAAATACCAATTTTCGAGAAAATCGTCTGAACGGTTTGGGCTCAAGCGTTGACCACAGACGGACGGATAGACCTTCTACTATCTGTCAATCGATTTTCCGGTAACGAGGACCTACAATGGATTCTGGCTACGCATGTTAGAGAAAGTCCTCTATCAACAAGATTTATCCACTTTTTCGTGGATAAATCTTGGGCCTGGCAATAGGAGATTGTTTATCCCAAAATCGCCCTATTTACCGCAGCACTGTAACACTCTATAGTGCCGTACCAGTGCGCGAGGAAGTAATAAAATCTATGGTTTTGTGGTGATATTTTATTAACATCGATGATTTATTTCTGGACATTGATGTTTGGTTGGCGATGTTGCATCGCTCCCTGACTGCGTCCACCGCGCGCCCCGCAGCAAAGCCGGAGGCGCAAGCGCGGTCGTGGGACGTCGCCAGGGAAGCCTTGCCCTTTGATAAGACGCGAGCAGCTCGCATCTTTCTTCCCCTCTGGTCTCGTTTCCCGGATGACGTCCCCCGCAACCACTGCCCGAAGGTCGAGAGGACGGCAGCATCGCCACTTCTGTGTCTCTCAAGGCTCGCCTCTGCTTGGGGATACTTTTTTTAAAAATTTATTGTAGCTTGGCCATTGGCCCTCTGCAGTCGCGTAAGTTAATTATGGATACTTGAACTCGTGTTAGTGCTGAATTAGGCGAGGTTTTCCGAACAGAGATTTGGTGCTTCATCGACGCTTCGGTGATTTGTTACTCTCTTCTCTATTCAACGAACCCGAGCATTCAAACATAACTACGCCGAGCAGTTATTTCCCTTGTCGAGAGCGTACTGCGGACGATGTGCTTATATAATACTGTATTGAGCTTCAGAGGCCCATCAACACAGAGTAAGTAACAACTATGATATAATAATATACAAGGTGAGTTACGTTACTTTAGCACCTCCTGTAATTTTTGAACGGTAGAAGTTGTTAGAATGCAGCTTTCACAAACGTGTATGAGGGAATGGTGCTAGTTTATGCATATATTCATTTCCATTTTATCACTTGTATTTTACGAGATATTCAGGTAACTTTCTTTATAGAAGTAAACATATTTTTTAGAATATCGTGACTAGCGTTAAGAGACGAATCCAATGATTATACATACTGTCGTATGTTAGACGAACTTTTTTTCCTGAGTAATTTTGATATTTTGCCACTCATGTTCATCGGATATTGTAACGCCCCGAGCGCGCCTTAGCAGGAAGAGCCCTGCGTTATCTGGGGAGATAGACTGTTACATTCAAAATGTCCGTTAAATATTAATCGCAGAAAATAAAAATTTCTCAAAAAATGCTTATTTAACTTGTAACAATAAGTATATCATTCGATTCGTCTTGTAACACTCGTCATGATAAACTAAAAGAATATGTGTAGTTGCATTTGAAAAAAACTAAGTTACCTCAATATCTGAAGCTACGTGACTCATCCTGTATTATTATTATTATTATTATTATTATTATTATTATTATTATTACTCTTTATTCAGGTGTAAATTGTTTATATTATACCTCTAATTAAATTTTGAACATAGATATCTGGAATCGGATAAGCCAATGCTGAATTAAATTAATTAAATAAGCTTATTCAATATATTATAGATATATCTTGATAATTGAACATATTGATGAAAGACGGCAAATAATCTGCTGTTGGCAGCAATAAGCTTCTGTAATATTAATACCCTATTAGAGATAGAATACCAGTGATCTTTAGACCTATTTCAGAAGAAAACAAATGAGAATTATCAAAGGAAGGGGAAACTAAGAATGTGACAATGTTAAATGAATCAAAGACAAAATTCTATCGTTCCGTCAAAATCTCATACATACGGGCGAGTCCACGTAAAGCGAGAAATGTATCGCTTCCCTATTATTTTAATTTATTGAGCAATATTTGCTTTTCATTGTGGAACAGGTATACAAATTATATTATCTTACTAACTGAATTACTGTCAAAGAATTAGTTTGTTATGATTCTTCTTCTTCTTCTTCTTCTTCTTCTTCTTCTTCTTCTTCTTCTTCATCTTCTTCTTCTTTTTTATTCTTCTATGGTTTCTATTCCTAAGAGTTAACCGATTTCGATCTCCATGTTCCTCGGTCCTTGCATTGACCTAATTCTTTCTCCTCCATTAATTGTCGTATATACTACTTCCAGATCAAAACAGGTTTGCCTCTTCTACACCTTCTTTCAGGTATTCACTTTAAAATTTGTTTCATCGACTTGTCACCCTGTACCCGGTGGACATTGTCGTGCCATTCTAAAGATTTATTTTCTGATCTTCTGGATTTATACATCTTCGTGGTTTCAGCCGAGATCTTGTGGTAATTCATATCATAGGTGCATGAATGAGATAAACATCAGAGATTATCTCTTTCATTCGCCTATAATACTTGAGGATATAGTTGTTTTAACCCTAGCTCTTTCTCATTCTTTTTCATTTCTTATCTTGTTCGGCCTTGGTGTCTGCTCGCAAATTCAGGCTCTTCTGACCATATTCTCTTCGGCGCTTCGTTAAACGCCACATTTCCGCTCCATATAATACAATATTTTCCACTATACTGTTTCTCTTTGTTTTCAAATATTATTCCATATTAGGTCGCGAAGACCATTTCATCCATTGCAAGTCTAATGGAGTATCATCAATAACTTTACCATCTTCAGTTATTATGCTAGAAGTTCCCAGAAATTTAAATTTAAATTTTGTAATTGTGACATCAGCAGCTTGAATGAGACACGTTCTCCTACATTGCATAGTAGGTATTAGGTACCTTTTTTCGAACATTTTATTTCAATTTTCGAAGTAGATACCTGATATCTTCCTTGAACGTTTGATAAAAGTAAAGAACTTAAATGCCTATCATTTATCGGACCTTCCGTTCGAGAACATTCCTTTTACCCGTTTTCCAAAACTTGTTCCATGCATTAAAGAGAAGTAGCGATAAGCTAATCCTCGTTTTAACTCTTTAGTAGTTTTAATAGTTTTGGTCGTTTCCCCCTCTCCATTTTTGAAGCATACTTCAGTACTATGAGATATTCTTTGAACCAAATGAATCCATTTTACTTCCTCGAATATTAAATAGACAGTTTAGAGAAAGTTATGTAATGCTGCTTCGAAAAATGCTCAAAAGTAGAATTTGTGATGATGTATTTGCTTTAAAATAATTAATTTTGTACAAACGTTTTAATTGTGTTCCAGATGTAATATTTAATAGTCAAAATTGTAAATGGCAATATTTGTAACCTTATTTTTTTGCATTCATAAAATGGTATATTGGATGGATCATGAAATTAGCATTAATTGTCTGTACAGTGTGCTGCAAATATTGTATCAATTGAGATTGATTTATTTTTGTTTCTTGGGTAGAAGTAAGGGCTACCACTCCTGACTATCGAAATAACTACAGATGTGCACTGCAGGCGCTTAGTTTAAATGTGTTTGGACGTTTCCAAGTTATAGCAGAAGTACTCGTATTAGTAGGGGAGAAATTACAATATTATATTTCGTAACCGTCCCCAATAATGCGAGGAAGTATATGCTTCTGTAGCACCCCTAGTTCTAAGGCCTGCAGCAGACTACACCAAGGAATGCATTGCGAGAAATGTGCGACAACGAATGAGGAAAGAAGCCGGCGAGGCTGCGTCCACGCATTAGAAATAGGTTATTCGATGTCTCGAAATGCCTTTATGTGCCACAAGCCGACAGTGATGACAGCAGTTAGCTATGAGATCAGCTGCGAGTCCCAGTTCGTTTTAATAAATGCTCTTGTAATTTTAACTCGTGAAATCCTTGTTTTGTTACCATAATCATATATCATCTGTTTAACGAGTTCGAATTGCCTAAAGATAAATACATTTCTGCTTGGCATACAAATCATTATTTAATATAAAAACACGAACTTATGTGACGTATTGGGGAAAAGTACAATCTGCAAATTTTCTTGACCGCCGTAATGGTTACCCCCTCTCATTTACTATATTTGTTGCTTGAATTGTGAATAAATGGGGAATGATCAAATAATTCGTAATAAAATTTAGAATTAGCAAATTAATTAACAAATAATAAATACGAATGAAAAAAAATATTTCAATTCTTTCAAAATACCCCTCAAAGTTTCTTGCTTCAATGTTTTATTTTTATATTGCCCATTATGAACGGATTTCATACCAGTAAAAATATATCTTTCACGCAATTTTTTTCCTTTTAATTTCCGTTTAAAGAGAAAATTCAAAGAGGCCTAAACAGTTTTAAAAAAGGTTGTTTATCACATCTTTTACTGCTAAATATTGTAACGTTACTCAGTTCTACACACTGTTTAGTGTTTTCCTTCGGCAGCGAGTGCCTAAATGTCATATAAAAACTTAAGGAGTAGAGACGTGTCCGGGAAACTCGCTCGTTGACTGACTCGAGCGAGAAACTATTGTGCCTCTGTACAGGCGAACGAGAAAACTCTTTCACGTGAGTGGGGTCGATAAGTGTCCCTCGTTTCGATTTTCTACATTTCTCGTCGCACATTTCTCGCAACGCTTTCCTCGGTGTAGTCTGCAGCGAGTGGTTGGTGGTATACTCTCACATAATTAATATCTCTCGTTTTCCTTTTCTTTCTTTCTTTCTTTTTCTTTCTTTCTTTCTTTTTCTTTCTTTCTTTTTCTTTCTTTCTTTCTTTCTTTCTTTCTTTTTCTTTCTTTCTTTTTCTTTCTTTCTTTCTTTTTCTTTCTTTCTTTTTCTTTCTTTCTTTCTTTCTTTCTTTCTTTCTTTCTTTCTTTTTTGACCTGAAGTAAAATAACGGATTATTATGCTTCAAGCTAATATCGAAAAAAGATGAAATTACATGTGAATTAAAAATCAATACAAGAGCGCAATACAAATAAGTGTAGTTAGTACATTGAAAACACAAAGTTGATTTAAATTTCTATGTAGAAAGCGAAGCGCTCGTACCTTGCCAGCGAGACACACTTCTTCCGCAGAACGCGCAGCGAGACACACGCATTCCGCAGAACGCCTTTTCAGAAAGACACGGAGCAAATACTTTCTGTGGAAATGTTGAACGTATTATTTTATCTACAGTTTCTTTCTGAATATTAACAGCACTTATATAATTATATTTTCTTTTCAGTAACTTTAGAATACACGTGGGAAAACGTATACTTGTATTTAAAAAAAGTTGTCAAAATCTCAGAATGTGAGAATGTTACAAACAAAACATAAGAAGCGGTTTCCCTTTTCACCCCCTTTTCCTCCAATTTGGTGCATACCGCATTCCCATCCCTCGAGGATATTTGCTGCGGCCAACGTACGTGGTCCACCCTGTAGATGTGTATGGAAATTGGATAAAATGCCTTTTTAGTGCCTTGCGGTCGTGTGGTTTTCCTTCTTTTACAACTTACAAGGAAAAACCGGGATATTTCGAGCGTCCATGGTGACATAACGCGTGACAGGACTCATAAGGACAGGAGCATAAGAGAGTTTCTATGTAAGTCGCCTGGATTATTATTGTAATCCAAATATCTTATCAGTATTTAATACCAGTGTGTACGTATGCCCGATAGTAAAAGAAAAGACTGGTTTGAAATGATATAATGTACTAGTTGTAACATTGTGTAGATGTAGTGTAACATTTCGAAGTCATTTATTTCCTTTGTGGGACACGTTAGGGTGATGTAATAAACCAAATGTCATCTGATGATTTATAAATGTTTTTAGATCATTCATCGTATTTTGAATTCAGTTGGATGTTTTCAATTATAATTGTGATTGATATGTAATGAAATATTTGAACTATGCTACGATGAAATGTTTATTTCGATATCACTTAATCTAATTATTTATTACATTCTGTCACAGATGTTAAGTACTTTGTACACTTGAGTTCTTTCGATCAATTATTCGTCCATGTTTCCTTGATTTTTATAGAGAAAATGATGGTCTTGTCTTTCTTTTGGTCATGTAAATGTAGCTTTTACTCTCTTTGGAAGTGTCAGATGCAGTCTAGTACTATTTTGGGCAGAAATGATAGTTATTTTAATTAAACGCGTGTTTTTAGACGATAGAGATTATGTTGTTGTTTTATGTGTGTTGTTCTTATCTCTCAAAACCAATAGGTCGAAATAAATACATTTGAGATCGTAAAGAAACATGAATTTCGTTCACAAAATATAAACTTCTTTTAATGGTGGTATAAAAGGACTTCTGTTACGAATTATTACTTATTTCATCTCTTCTCTTCGCGGTTATTGAAGCAAAGCACCATCGTGCGAAAACTAGTTTCAGGCACAATGACGTGACGTCCCTGTTTCAGACCTTTTGTCCTATTTTACTTGTAAGAGAAGACTAACTTCATTCGCACACGCATACAGAAAAATCTGTGCGCCGGAAGCAGAGTCTAATAGCATATTGTAGTGCAACTTTGACGTAAATAGTATCTATTGTTTATGAATGGAAGTGTAGTGACACAATGGGTCGACGGGCCCTGTAGCTCGGCTTCGAAAAGAGTCGTCCGTTATCAGTTCAGTAGTATACGGGCGAAGAGCGTTTGTCCACCCCCCTTGGCGTGAAGGTGACGGGAGCGTTGCTGCCTGTGTTTGCTCGGTCGACAGCCTTATCTCGACCGCGTTGCCGACTCGGGCAGACCCCGGGCATGGCATGAGTATGCAAAGGAGCAGCGTTTGCTGCGCGCCGTGTCTCGCATCAGCCTGCAAGTCCGCTAGGCGCCTGCTATTTCAGCCATTTTCGAAAGAAACGGGAAAATGCAGTGTTTATTAACACGCAACGTCTGACGTAAAACACAATTGCATTTGTATGTTCTCAACATTACTGGGTAAGGTGGTTTTAGGTTTTCTGAAGGAGACCCAAAGTTTTACATTGGATTCATCAGAATCCCTCTGTTATTCGTACCTGTTGTTTAGTTTTTGGTTACTTATCTCATTAAGATTTCTTTAACTATTAAAGTATTCATTAGTCGGTCCGGATGGCCGAGATCGCTTAGGCAGCAGTGCCGTAGCGATCGCGGGTTCGAGTCCCGCCTCGGTCATGGTTGTATTGTGTTCGTTCTTTCACTCCCTATCATCATCACCATCATCATCATCATCATTATATCGTGTCATCCTCACAGTTACCATACCGTTACAAGTAATAGTGGTCGCTAATGACCTACAAGTTGATGCGACCTTAAATAACAAAAAAAAAAGTATTCATTTCTATTCACTTTTTCAATAACCTCGACATTCTATGAAGAAACTAATAGATTTTCGACTTATTAAAATTATCTATGTTAAAAAAAACATGAAAATTCTTAAACAAAACGAAAAGTATCAACCGAAATGTAACAACAACAACAAAAATCTTAATAAGAAATGCTGCTCCTCTAAAAAAGTCTTCGAGTGGCTTGTCCCTGCATGGCGCACTGAGCGCTGTGATGTGTTACCGCTTTGGGGAAAATGTTGATGGGAGGCTTCTACTCACAGCTTCTTAGATCAGGAGTTCTAGATTTGAGTTCAGCGAATCGTTTTTCCCCGTCAGTTAAATAGCTGTGTCGGTCGATATTTTTTATTTATTTATTAAACGTCAAAAACAGTTAAAAACCGTGTGTGACGTACTGGAGGAGAACTGCAAGTTGTGCACATTTTCTTGAGCCCTGGGTTCCCTATCCTAACTACAATATTACTCTTTAAATTTTAATTATGAATACAGGTAACAATGAGCTTTTTTGCTCCAATTTGATCAGAAAATATTCGCTCCCTTAACTATTTGCAATGGCAAATGAACTAAAAGTTTCGGCAACTATTCTTTATCGTACCCGCCGTGAAGGAATCGACTTACTGCCACACGGAACGGAAGAACACGGAAGAACAGAATAACTATATTCCCTAATGAGCAAATCTGTACAAATTGTTAAGTTTCATGTATGGCCAGAAGCAAGACAAAGGCCATTCTCAGCATGTGCTGGATGGATCCAGGGAAACTGGACGAAAAATCTCATTGAGATGGCGGTCCTTAACCCAATCGCTCAAGTACACTACTTGTTCCATGCACATTTATTCCTTTTGAGTTATGCAGTACAGATCGTAAGAAATATGTAACTTTTAATTTTTTTAATCCGTGTTGGCTCCCTGAGTGTGCAGATGTGCGACCTAGGGAGGAGAGTGCGTCGGGATGTGAAGACGGGGCCCAGAGCGAGAGCTGGGCCATTTAACTAGCGGCGACACTCCTTGCAGGAACTAAAAGACCAACTTCTATCGACGTTATTGGGAAATTGTGGGGGGAGGGGAGCACAAATAGCGTGCCCGGAGGAAGAGACCGCGTTTGTATAGACACGGTACGTACCACGTTATAAATACTTCATTCCCGTATTTTGCGTTTCCCTCCCAAAGGCTGGCCACATTTTTATCGTGTAGTATTGGCAAACACTATGAAAAGTCGCACTAACTCCCCTATTCTTGTACCGTAGAGCTTTGAACTCATCTCCCTGTTGAGGAAGATTTGATAGACTCGGGCGGTCAGCGCCGCCGGTGGCCGGTTGGCGTCGCGACGCCCGGCGTCAGCGCCTATTTTCGCGTCCATTGTGCGCCGCCGGCCCCCGCGTCCGCGCGCGAGCGCCGCCAGCCCCTCCCCTCGCTCTCCCCGCCGCGCTCCCCCCTCCCCCCCCCCCCCCTCGGGGTCGCCGCTGCCCTTTGGGGCCGGTGGAGCACGAGCTGCTAATGACACTGCACTGCGCGCTCGCAAGATGTCAACTCCTCGTGGGTGCTCGAGATGCGCCATGCGTCTCCCAAGCGGTCGCAACTTCTCAGTGGGTAGAAATGTGAGTAATGTGAATATTATTAGATTACTTTGTTCGGTTGGCGAAAACAAACTTCTAACATTAGGAATAAGGAGGAACTGTACAAACAATAGGAACAAAGAGGAGCAGTGCAAAATGAGTTTGGTAATTAGCTTTATATTAAGACTACCAGTTCTGTTTTGTAATTGCTGCCCGTCCTTTTAATATTATTACTGTTATGTTTGTGACAAAATCTTCATGGAATTGCTAGCCAGTACTTCGCGTACTTCATAAAAATGTTGTTCAACTAAATGAACTTTTTTAAAAATATGACATTGGGTCTTTCGAAGTCTATTTAAGATTTTATCAGTATATGCTTTTCAATATTTGAATCTGCGAAGTTAATAATAGTTTATTTCTGAACTGAAATTTAAATTTTCGCAAACATTTGCATTCGGGATTCGATTGACATTCAGGAAGATGGTAATTGCAGATAAGATACAACGGGCGAATATAACATCGTATTACTAGTTACAACCACCCATCATTAGTTAAACCTTGTTTGTTTGTTTTGTATCTTGTAATATGAATTCAGATAAATTCTTCATGTTTTTCTTTTGGAAATTTGATTATAAAACAAAATGTCTAAATGTCTTGCCGCAATAACATAATTGCGTGTTTACGTTTACAGACCTTGCGAGGATAAGTACACAAAAGCAATGTAATGGTCAACACCGTATACATCCCACTTACTTGTGTATGTGCTAATTAGTTAATTGGAATATGGTGTAAACGTTGACTCATCGTGTAGCCGGAAACGTAGTTCAGTATCTGTGACAACTCTTCGTGAACGAAAGAAAATTAACGATAACTTGAAACTGCTCATCTTTCTCGATGATGAATCAGTTGCTTTTTACAGTCTACAATCATTTCTAGGCAGTGACACACGAGAGATACGGAATCATTCGCGTTCCTTCTCGGGGTGCACTCACAAATCTCAGGCGTGTGCGAGGAGACGTAACCACGGCCGCTAAGTGCCGCCCCCGCGTACCTGCCATTGCGCGAGCGCCGCGGGGTGGTCGGCGGGCGAGGGGTGACCTTCGTCCCGCGGGCAGCGCTCCCCGCTTATCAGCGGCGGCCTGACTAAACCCCCCTCGAAAGGGAAGGCGGGGCGCAGCGGACGGCCAGTGGCCCTCGATGTGCTCGCAGTGGCCGGCGGGAGCCCGGACGCAGACGGCAACGGCCATGTTTTGCCGCGGGGAGTAAGTGCTTGGCGGCCATCGCTCTGTGGTCTCCGCCTCGGGAAAGCCAACAGTTGCATTGCGGTGTCAGATTATAGTAACGATTGGTGTGAGAGGAGTGGAGCATGAAATCCCAGCTCAGTAGAAACATTTTTTTCCCTTCTGCGTAACAAAATAGAGCAGCTGTCAAAGCTTAATTATGGTGTACTGAATTCAAATCTGCAAACGATTTGCTTGTATCACTTTAGAAATTTTGGCCGGAGATATCCAATTTTATAAAAAAAAAAATATAATTGTTAACTGTACTTTAAAATGTTTAAAACATCGAATAGCATAATAATATATGTGCCATAAAGTCCAAAAGTGTAATAGCCGATTGTAAAAGTTCTAAATGTCTAGAAGGGGAAAAAATCGTGAAAAAATTAACATTTCCTTAACAGACGTTTGTACAGTGTCGGTCCACTTTTGGTGTGGTGTTTCATTAATTTGACGGCAATTAACGAAATAATTACGTTTTTATCACTAATGCAAGTGTTTATTCAAGAATTCATGAAGAATAACACAATGCTATTTTCAAGTCTAACCTAGCAGTAGCCCCGATAAGAGCTTCATCTACAGGATATTTCGTGGCAGTGTTGCAGTGGCGTTGAAGTGGGACACTGAATAAACTATTTGTTTGTTTACATTTTTAATGTTACGTAAAGTTGAGAATTTTAGAATTGATATATTTGATTGTTCCACGGTGTTTCAGGTATAGTATGACACGATTAAAGTATGATCAAAAATTAGAAAATTTTCATAGAATTGTAAATTTGTATTGTGTACAAACATCGAAAACTTCTGATTTTCTGATTTGATTTCAGTCCACCGAAACCAATAAACTGAAATTAGGATCAACCTCTTTCCGTATAATTATCGCAAGCCTATTTGCTTTAAAATATGAGCGAAACGTGGAAAAGAAATTTATGTTAATATAGCGATCCCTTGACTTTTAGTTCATAGTTTTAGTCATCGATCACGTAATATTAAAATACGTTATAAGTTTGTTCTATCTTCTATCATTGCAATCCTGCTAAAATACTAATATGCACATTAAATATTTTCATCTTGAACAAGACATGATTGAGCGGATACAGTTTGTTGGCCTGAACAAATGTATACAGATGTCATTTGTCATATTAATTTAGCCCTTTAAAATTTAGCTTTTTTCAACACTTTACTGAGATGAACGATTCATTTCGCCCCCATTCCCCTCACTTCATGAGTTAGACTTTTTTAAGCCTTGTGTACACGGTCATTTATACATTGCAGTTAATAAAATAATTCTTTTGTCTCAAATCTTACGAGAATGTTCAATTTCCATCCTCCATCCCCATTAAGTTTCGTCCTGTCATTTTTCAAGGAAACCCCATCCCTCGAATATTTGTCTTTATAAATCGTCTGAAGTATAAGCTAGTAGTGCTACGTCAGTGATTATATTCCTGCATTATTTATAACTGTGTTGTCTTCACTTCACGGTCTAGGCATTTGCCTGTTAACAGTATCTTTTCTCGGCTTCTATGTCTCGCTTCTCGTCTCCTCTCTTCTTCTCACTTCTCTTCTAGGCCTTCCCTTATCTCTTCCTCCTCTCGGAATGTAAGACCTAATAGCTTTTGGATATCGGCTGTTCTCCATCCTATATTCCGGTGTATGTAAATTGCAGACCAGAAGGAAAACGAGAGTTTAACCCTTTGTTAATTGCGGTCGGACCCAGAGAAGGGCATATGTAAATTGCGGACAGACTACCTCACCCTTCCAGGTAAAAATTAAGGGTGACACTTTATTTTCGAAGAACGTTTTCATAGCCATTAGTTTTAAAACTTAATTCCCTCTCCAACTTTCCAGACTTCGTTGGTTTCCAGGAAATGGTTTCATTCAATTGAATTCAAATTGGTTGATTAAATGAATTCTGCGTTTCTATTCATTTTATATTGTCTATTTTTCAACTAAAATTGTATAACGCTGAACTTGAGATTTGGACACTATTCTAGTGCTTTATTCGGTTTTCATTTTGATACAAGAGAGAGTCTGGAAGAGTTGCAATAAGCCACAAGGAAAAGCTGGACAGCAGCGCCACGGCGGCGGTGGGGGCGGCGGCTCCCTTAACGCGCTTACCTGCTCAGTTACCCTTTTTCTTACCTGGTTTGGTTTGCTCCGCAATTTACATGTAGAAATAGAAAGTAAGTTTCGCTAGAACAGATGAAGTGATTATTTGGTCCACAATTTACATTCGGCCCAATATTCATGCTCTTGCCAGTATGTTCTGTACTCTATCTGATGTCAAAAGGAAAAATGTTTAATTCATTTCTCATGTGTGTTTGTTTACTTCTCTCCTGCACCTTTTCACTCGTCCCAAAAACTATTACAGCTGCGTGAAGCTGTCTCCAATAACTATTACTTGCTTCCATTCGTGCAGATGCGAACTGGATTTTTTCTTTCCCCGACTACTCGTTGTTTTGTTTGTTTTGTTTTTCCTTTTTTTCTTTTCAAAACAGATTTTTAAGACTGTTAAAACAGATGTTTTAAAATAAAACTCTCTTCAAATTTGTAGTTTTGAACTGTTACCTTTTTGCATTTTTCGAATGTGTGTTCGTCGGAAAAGGGACCAGCGCCAATATTTTCTGACCTTTGATACATACAAAGAGAACTTTCTTTAATGGAGCAGTTTGGATAAAATAATTGTATAAAAATTCCTTACATTTCACGCAGAATTGCGCAAAAACTGTTCATATTTTTGAAAAATTGTACGTGACCTTATTTGAAGATCTGTCTTTAAAGAAAAGATTTCTTTCAGGAAAAATGCCTATTTTCATTATTGTAATTGTGGGAAGACGCTGAAAAGAATTTGAACTTATGCAATGTTCGAAAAATCAGATTTCAACGAAAATGAGATCTGCATCGTTCTTCTAAGTGTCCTTGACGCTTCCCGAAAACAGTTTCTCAAACATATGGAGCCATTTTTAAGAAAAGTTTTAAAATTTTTTGATGCGTTACAAAAAGTACCCCCTCCCCCCAAATCAAAATACCCACATCAGACTCCGTGCCTAGAGTTTCTTTAAATTCATCGAAGAATATCAATTTTGGAGAAATCGTCTGAACGGTGTTGGCACTAGGTTTGATGAAGGGCGAATGGACGGAGTTTTGCCGTCAATCAAATTTTCGCTATCAAGGGACCACAAAACATGGATTCTGACTCCATAAAGTATTAGAAGTAATTTACTTTGTATATAGGAATAAGACATTTCCACTTTTTCGATACCTGGGCCCGGCAGTAAGTTTTTGTATCGCAAATTCGTTGTTTTTCGACGTACAAAAACAATACTTTCTCTCCTTACGAAGTAAGGGCGAGAAAGTAAAAATACGAGTTTTCACATTAGAATAAGAATAATCCTTGTAATCGTATAACTCTGTGTTACTCAGTTTTTCAAAACAAGTCTTTTTCAATGATCCTTATCTTATTCTACAAAAAACTCCCACTTGTTTATTAAAATTGATTATATTTTTAAATATGTTTCCGTACTTATTATACCGTAATCAGGATATTAAATATTATTTATAAGCAGGTTTATCTTCTCAACCTGAATTCTAATAACTCTAATTCCTCTCTCTCAAAATATTCTATAAGCATTAAAGTAAAGGCTATTCTCGCTTTATGAATTTTAGTGGAGTCACAGTTCCACACCTTCGTTATGCTTCGCTACAGCGAATACCTGCCACAAGTCGCGCCACAGTGGCAGACCTCCCCGGGAGAGCACGAAATAACGGGGAAAATAGTCTCTGGATTAAATCGCCCTCACGAGAAAAAAAAAATAAAGAAAAAATTGCGCCTTACTTTCTACGAATTTCCAAGGGGCGAATGGTGCATGCGATGGGCGTTGTCTTCCTGGCGACGTACCACGTGCTCCTGCGGTCAAGCTGCTTCCTTTAATTTTGCCTGTTTTCATTTCAGCGTCCAAAGTTCCATTATTTTCTCCCTTCCATGATTGAGATTCTCTAGAATACAATATAGAATTTTCAGCATTTTTTAATGCAGTACAACACGTGGCGGCAGCATGCACCGTTTACCTGGGTTCCACAAATTTTGTATTTCGATGAGGTTATGTATACCTTAGTGTGTTACTTTTTGGGATGGCCTTCCATAAGCAGTGATTTTTTTTATTACTCGGAAGAACGTAAATCTTATTGAGCTAAGTTTAATAAAGCCAGGTTAAAAGCCGTGTAAGTTTTAATTCAATTGACAATTTTGGGGAATTATAGTGATTTTGAATCGTTCTTTGGGATATCTGGATTTGATAGTGAGTGTGAAACATTGCGACGTAGACTCAAGAATAAAGAGCAGGGGGAAGAATGAACGTTTTGTTGAAAATTGAGAGATATTAGTGCCATGTGTCGCTTAATAAATCGTACATTTCATTCTCTGCGAATCTGGACGTTTCTATCATGTTTTGTGACAGGGCATTTAAAAAGCTTCTTAAAATAAATTTTGGAGGTTGCTAGAGCCAGCGCTTCCCCAAACTGGGCATGCGTAAGTCATAATTAGTTGAATTAAGGATTTAAATAATCAGCCGACACTCAACTTTCAATGAACTTGCATTAATTAGAGGGAAGAGTTTTGATATTTTTGCTGATTCTTTGTTGGCTTTTGCATTAATATGAGGTTTGTGATGTTAATCTTTTGTGAAGCAACGCTATGTATTATATCGGTGAGGTCCACGGTATATGTATATATATATTTTGAAGATTTAATTTGGGAGTATTTTTGGCACAGCGTAACATGAACATTTTTGCTCGACATTTAAAGTGTGTTGTTTGATTCCCCATTTCTGGTTTGTTTAATGTGTTTTGAATATAATCCTTTTCTGTGGCAATGATATTGTGCGTTGCGAAAGGGGCGATACCATCTGCATACAATGCTATCTTGGAGTCACCCTCAGTTGGGTATATCGTGGCTAAATATGTTGAAAAGGAGGGGAGATAATACTGATCCTTGTGGCACACTTGCAGGAATATTGTGCGGGTAAAAAGACATTATGTATTGAGTTTTTTTAATTAACCATTTATTAGTGAGAAAACTTTCATAACCTCTTTTTAAGTACTTCGGAATTCCTAGTTGTCGCATTTTATATATTAGTCTCGCGCGCCAGACTCTGTCGTACGCTTGACATATGCACAGGAAAAAGTTGCTGATGCTTCTTTTAGGGGTAGTCTTGCGCTATACCTTCAGTCAGTCGTAGTAGTTAGTGCCAGAACCTGAATTGAATCGAGGAAATAGTGTTGCTAGAATTGCATTTAATAAATCTAGGAATTTAATTAGTTTCAAATGTTTTGGATAGGGTTGGTAATGGACTAATGGGTCTGCAGCTTTCATCACATTTCTTTTCCAGCTTTACAAAAAGGAATTAGGGAAAGGAATTTTTTCCCCACTGAGGGGAAAATGTGAATCCTTAATGCCGCATTAAATATTGCCACGAAATCTGCAATTGACCGCCTGCTCAACGTGTTGCAGGCTGTATTCATGCCGTCTATTCTAGGTACTTTCATAATTTTCAGACGCTTAATTTCAAAGGCGGTTTCCTATGGAGCAATGAATTCAGTGGGTAGTGTGGCGGTTGGAAAAGTTGAGTTGACGAAATTCTCTATTTCCATGTTAAGTACTACAAGTAGTTCTTGTAAGTTTGTCACGGGGTGAAGTTTTCCCCATGAATACTGGAACGACCCCACCCAAGTATATAGTTTGGAAAACCGGCCTTTCGCTTTTGCTTTGAAGAACATGTAAAAGGAGTATATGTTATTTTCCCTTTTTTATTTTGTTTCACTCTTGTGTTGTAATTGTCAGATGTAAAGAGTAAAAAAAAATATTTAGGAATGAAACTATATTGAATACTCATCTAGTGTACCTTGGGCGGCTTCACGAATGGATAAGGGGGCTAGGATAAGTCACAGTGCCTTAAATATACAGAATTAATAGAATATTTTGTTTGATAATATAAACAGTTCCGAAGATTCTACCAGGTTCACCTGTGATCGAGGTTTTCTTTCGTCTAGTGCGAGAACATCATGACTGGAAACGTGTCCCTCATGACTAGAAACTTCACCACATGTTTCCTCCTTTCCCATCCCAAACACCGACAGGGATGCAGTCGGGCTGTGACTTCACCGGTAGCCAAAAGTGAGGGAAAGCTGACCACGAGTTGCGATTCCCCACCCGGAGTTGGGTCCATGGCCATACGTTGTAATGAAGAACTGATATGGGCTTTAGGGCTACTTGGGAACGACCTGGGAACGCGAGAGCTCTTAACTAGGAATTACTTTCAGGGTAACGATCGTTACCGTGAGAGATCCTGGTAGGCCCAGCCGCAGATAGGTAGCAGCTGGGGAGGGGATGAGACTGCGAAATGTACTGCTATTTATCCATCTCTGCCCCTGGAAGGTGACGGTTGCTGACAGGTGCTGTTGTCAGTTACATCCAATCGGGAGCTTGAACGTCACCATAGTGACGTCACTTTGGTGACGTTCAAGCTCCCGATTGGATGAAACTGTCAACAGCTGATACCTGCCAGGGCAGAATCACAGTATAGTATCCTAGACTCAAAAGAAAGGGGAACTAGTAGCACGCAGGAAATTTGTGCTGTTTTGTAGCAGCAACAGTTTCGTCCAGTCTTGAGTAACTTTATACTACGAATAGTATTCAAGAAAGTAAAACATTGTCGGCTTCATTTGGAATTCCATCGAGGTTCCCCTTCCTACGTTAAGCGGCAGCAATATCCTTAATGGGGCCCTATACACAGAGATATTTTCCGCTTTTGCAAAGATCCCCCTGCCCTCTCGGCGCATTTTTCCGGCTTTTGCGCGACCACGAGTCCTTCCTGTGTGGATAACGCGGAGTTATCTAGCGTGCAAACCGTCCTCCAAAAACACAGCTCTCGCGGAGCGATAGTGGTGGTGCGGGGCAGCTGCTTGTTCGGAACGCTTCCGGGAAGCCCACAGGCCGGTGGCTGACAGGGCTGAGGGGGCGAGGACGCTCCCTCCGGCAGCGGCGCTGCCGGAAACTTCTGGACGGCGTTGCGTAACCGCAGGCGGCAGCGCAGCGCTGGGCGCCTTGCTCGAGTGCACGCGCACCCGGCACAGCCGCCGACTCGACCGGCGCGGCGCGGCGCGACTGGGCGATGACGTCAGAGGGCCGCGGTCGGAAGGTCGCGTTCCTCAGCTGCCTGCCACCCCACCGCCGCGACCATCACCACAACACTGCGTACATCTGCGCCTCCGCGAGGCACGCAGACGGGGTGCCGGCCGGCGCTGCGATGTTCGTGGTGTTGGTATGATGGCGTGTGCCAGCGGACGTAGTAGCGGCAACGGCGGCAGCGGTCCCGTCCGCCCCCGCCGCGCCGTGCCGCGCCGGCACCCAGCCCCCTCGCTCGGGCGTCTCCGCGCTCGCCTCTTCCGTCGGCGCGGCGCGGGTAGAGCCGGGGCCCGTGGTGGGGGGGCGGCGACGAGGGAAGGGGGCCGGTGGCGCGAGCGACGGGAAGGGAGCGCGCGGGCGGGCACTAGTTGCCGAGACGCTGTCCCGTTGGGAGGTACTGTGCTGCGGGCTATCGCGACGCGAGGCGGGAGGAGCACGGCGGAGGCGGCGGCGGCGTGGATCGCGCGACCGCATTCTGGAGAATCTGGCCGGGCGTTCACCCCGCGGACGACGTGACGTCGGCTCGAATCGGCGGAGAGCGCGAGCGTGTGCGTGCGTGTCTGAAAAGCGGTGCGGTGCAGTGCGTGGCTGTGCGCGTGTGTCGATGGAGCGTCGGGAGGCCAGGTAGGCCAGGTGGCAGCGGGCGCCTGACGGCGGGCGGGCGGGCGACGCGGTGGCGCCGGCGGAGCAGCAGTCTCCGGCCGAGGGCGGATCCGAGGAACGGCGGCAGCAGCAGCAGCAGCAGGCGTCGGCGGCGCAGCCACGCGCGCGCGGCCGGGGCAGAGGCGTCGGGGGCGGCGGCGGCCTTCCTCGGCCCCGCGGCGGCGCCGCGCGCGCCCTCATGCGCCTCCCGCGGCTGCCGGTGAAAGTCGCGCTGCCGTCCGTGCTCTGGAGGTAGGCGGCCCGGCGCGGGAAGGGGGCAGAAAGCGCGACGCGACGCGACGCGACGCGACGCGACGCGGCGCGGCGCGGCGCAACAAGTGCTCGCCATGCGCGGGCGCGGTCGACGAACCGACTCGCCTCGCCTCGCCTGGCGACGCGACGCGACGAGAATATACACCGAGGCGCGGTGGATGCGCATTGAAAAGCCACCGTTCGGCGATGTGTAGCCTGCATCCACCGTGGAACGAAAAAATGAATTACCATCTTTTGTGGTTACTGGGAGAAGTGGTGTTGCCGCGTTACTTCCTCAGGCGATTGTTTTTATCGTTGGGCTTCCTCTCCCTTTCTGCCTGGCAAAGGCGATCCATGTGTAGTTGGTCTTCATTTTGTTCAGAGAAGTCTCAAAGTAATGTTAAGCGGACGTGTTATCCAGTTATGCAAGGATAAAAAGATCTTAATTGATATCCGTTAACGCGATTTCGTCTCGCGCGTGTTGCCGTGTGGAATGTGGCGGAAACCCCCATTGCGTTGTCGTGCCGCACACATTGGCGTGCTGGCTTGGGCGTTGGGGAGTCGGGACAGGATTTCCTTTGCAGTCGCTGCCGTGCTCGTTCGCCCCTCTCCCCTTCCTTCTCCTCTCCCCTCCCCTCGCTCGCCCTCCTTCCTTCCCCCTCCCTGTGCCCCGCGTGCCTACAGCCGGCGCCCCACAAGGGTGCCCTCCTTCCAGCTTTGGGGCTCCGGATTGTCGGGCTGGGCGGCGTCTGGCTGAATGGGAAGGCGCTCGCAATGATTTGTTGCTTACAAAACCATCGGTTTTTGGTTTGTGGAACTTCTGCACTACGTTTTTATTGAATCTGTGAATCTTCGGAATGTCGGTGTAACAGCGGGTTAAGATTTTTTTTTTTATTTTAGTAATATGTTAAAAAACTTTTTAAAAAAAGTCTTTGGAGATGGTCTGGTCTATCGCTTTTAACAGGTCACAGACACAGTAATGATTTAAAGATTTATTGATTTATCTCTTTCTAATATGTAATATACCCATTGCAGCGACGTAACTGAAGCTTGCAAGTTCTGCAGTTTGTTTCGTTATTTTAGTTCTCCTGTGAATTTGACGAAGTTTGGCTGAAGCGTCATTTTTTCCTAACCTCTGTTGCACTATGATGAGCAATGCATATAGTATTGTTGTTTGTTGATTATACCTGCCTTTATTTTTCTCCGTGAAGAGGAAGTTGCTGACGTTTCGTTTGATTTCATTGCGAATTTATTTGCATTCAAAAGAATGAAAACCATATTAGTCAAACTACTTTCTAAGCCCATGTATGTGTGTGTGTGTGTGTGGGGGGGTGCTAAACTTTCTCAAGGTGTGGGAGTTAAAGAATTGGGATAAGGTACCACACTCCACGGGGGTGGCAGGCTAACACATCGAACTCGATTCAGTGAAATTGTTCGAAAGGTTGCATGTATTTTTTAATCGCAATAAGAAAATGCGCTACTCGTAACCAGCATTTTTCTAAACTGAATCTTTTTCAGAAGCTAATTTGTTTGATGATTTTTAACCGATACAAGTCTTTTACCGGTTAAAAACTTTAGCCGCAACGAATCATCTATATAAAAACAAGATAAAACGAAATCAGTGCTTTCCTCTTAAGATATCGGAATCAAAGTAAAGAAAATGTATTGCTAATGAAAATAATAAAATGTTATTCAGAACTTAAAAATGGTTTTTAACTATTAGAAATGATGTGCATATACCAGCTTTGGGGCAGTATTTATTCGAATTCTTCCATTGCTTTATCTTCAGAGGTACTTGCTCAATATTTAGTGATGTTTGTGTATCTACATTCACAATACGAGTAAATACAAGTAGCTGCAGGCCAGGAATTAATAGGCTTAAGGAGAACTGCCAGTTGTGACAACTGTCCTGAATGGACAGGTGTTCCTCGCCAGCTTTAAATGATGAAATAGAATTGTAATAGAAGCAGATTTTGTCACACAGCTGGTTTGTGAGAGTCGGATTTCTATTGGCGATTAGGTGTTGTGCGATACCTGTAAAATGGGAGAGATCGAGAGAAGTCTACGGACATCACTGGAAAGCAGTATGCAAACCACGTTGGGAATTTGCAAATGGGGCAAACCTTGAGCTCGCAATTCCTTTCAGTTTCAACCAGATAAAACCTTCCCTTATCATCGGTTGGGACCCTTGTATTGTATTAAATTCTGTTACCAAAGTGATTATTTTATTCCACCAGATCATCTTGAATGATGCCGTAGGAACCTGATGAAAACAGTAGTGCCAGTCGTGTCCGCTACGGATTATGATTTACGCGAAACTTTCACTGGCACACTTCATGCGGTTACTGGAACTTCACCTAGCATTTCGTGAATCGTGGACAGGTGTTCTGGTGCAGCCATGGAGACTCGTTTGCGTCCTTTTGTGTTCGGTCGTTCAGCTGCCACGGAAGCCGCCCCTTCCCCCTCCACCCCCACTGGCTGGCTTTCAAGTGCTCGTGGACTCAGTGTGCCCGACCTAGACCACGACAGGCGGGGATTGAGATGCCATAGTCCTCTCTTAACGAGGAAAGTTAGCAGAAGGGAAGGATGTGGACGCTCTTGTCGCCCTTATTAAATATGCCAAACGTGTCGCCTACTTTTTTCAACTGTTATAACAACAAAAGAGAAAATTGTGTAAAAACAGCAACAAGATCAAAAGACTGTTGAGATTGCTGTCGTTTATTCTTCGATGTAAACGTTCATTTGAAATGCCCAATGTTATCTTTAGGAATAGAAATACTAAATAAAAATGAAGAGGGTTTTAATAATTTAAAAATCGCGTGCACAATGTGCACAATAATTATTCTACTGTTACAGTGACTACTTTGGTCATTAATACTCAATATGCATACAAGCGTTTCAGCTGTTCGTGTTCCCCAGCCGGCACCACATATTTTTCCATCTTTAATTCTTTCTTCATCCACAACTGGTTTCGTCAGTTGTTACTGATCGTGTGATGCGATGCGTATCTGTCATTTGGGGTATTTTGTAAATCATCAATGTCCTGGTATTGCGACACATTCAACTTTCAACAAGTTCTTCGCTTACAAAAAATGAAGTCACTGATTAATTTTCATATTTGATTTGGAAAAAGTAGAGGTCATTATATTTAATGTCTCGGAACAGAGAAAATAGTAATAGTAATGCAGAAGGATTATTGAAGTGACATTAGAAATGACAGTTGTAATTTCGAAGATGAATATTCTTGTCTACTACGTTGTCATTAAAGATCTATAGTGAATGAAGTTAGCAAATTGGCGTGTATTATGAATTGTTTGAGAGACCTAGTGCAATTCGCAGCTCTACAATCGGCCAAATTTGTTTACTAAGAAACTCATAACAAATATTAAAACCTGAAAGATGTTTCCATTTCCTTCTTCCAATGTTCTGCTACGGAGCCTTGGTTTCCATTAAACCATTGTAGATGTTTTGACTTGCAGGATTTATGTAGTCTGATAGTTTATTAATTATAAAACATGCACTCTGGCACTTAACACAGATTAGTGTTGGAACGTCGTAGATGTAACTCCTGAACTCTGCAGCTCTGTAATTCATCTAAAAGTTTGTTTTTAGAGTGGACGGGAAAAATCGTCCTAAAACTCCCGTGTGGATGAACGTTAATGACATTGTCTTGTTTTATACATGACATGGATAACTGAAAAGAGAGTAGTACTTGGTACCAATGGTACCAAATAAAACAATCATAGTACAGCATTGTGAACTACTTACTTCGTATGCTTCTTAGTTTTCAATATTTGTTGGCGTTACTTAACGTTTAAAGTAAGCCAGAGTGAACTCTACTTGATAGTCAGACACCTTGTAAAACGTGAAAACGAATAATTAAAAAAATGTAGATGCATTTTATTGAAGAAAAGGTGCGAAGGCTGGGATTTTTTTTTACTTATATTTTATTATTTTTTTTACAGAAGTTGCTCAAGCATTAAAGATCCTGCGCAGGGTAACCAGTCTGAATCGGACCTCTTGTATCGCTTTCCAATAGCATTTAAATATAACATGGTTTTTTCTTTGAATATTTCACTTACGTGAAGGTGAATTCTCATAACATTGCGACATTGATTGTGGATTGATTCTACACCAATAGAAATTAGACATTACTTTCCCACAGTTCCATTTGCGTGTTGCAGTGTTTTCATTTCCTCAGTCAGCTCTCATGTCCCCTGGCTATAAAAAATGCCTCCCATTCAATACTTTGTTCCCATTTTCTCATAATTATTTATTCCATTGTTAATTGCTTTAACGATTTCACGAGTCCACATGTCTGATCCTCTCAAGTACAAACTTAGTGTTCCTCAGATATTATTGTTAATGTCGTCGGCCTTTGTGCCCAGATTTACGACCAATAATTTACTGTTTGGGTACTGTTATTGTAATTTAATATTTGACTTGATGTTTGGTTTTTGCGAGTTCTTCTTAGTTGGACAGAACATAAAGGTTAATTTTTATCTTATCTGAATAATTAAAGGACACATTTTTTACCCGGATATTTTTTCCTTAATTAAATCCTCGTATAATTATGGATGTACTTTCGCTTTTTCTGTTAATATCGTGAAGGTTTCAATTACTATTGTAGATAGTGTCATGACCTAATTTTATTGCAATCCTGAACGATTCCAGTAGTATTACAAAGTTGGAAAGAAATTACCTTTTTTCCTTTCAAATATTTTATCTTCACAATCCTTTATCTTCACATTTTTATTTTGTAATCACTGTTTTAGCTCCTCACACGAGCTCTCCACTAACACCAGTCTCAGAAGGATCCGTAGCTTCTCACTCTCGAGACAAGTTATCAAAATAGACGAGTCTCCTAAATCAGTCAGGCGCGGAGCCAGCGGAAGTTAAGATGCCCCACGCAAAATATTCATCAAAGGACCCAAATTGTTTATTCATTGATCTTAGAAGAAGACGGTTAGGCGAAACAAGTTTTGAATGAGTTAAAGTGACTTCTTATGATTGAATTTGGCTCGTTCCAAGCTGGCTTCTCATTACTTGGTTGCTGCTTGGTTGACGTTCACGTGCTTTTCGGCATCATTGGTATCAGTTCTTAAAATATTATTTTTTTGTGACTTCATCGAACTAAATCACTCGTGAAAGATCTTACACCCAGAAGGACACTTCGCAGCATTATCAGCTGGTGCTTCACACGGAAGATACAAGCGGGGCGCTGCAGACATCGCATGATGAACAGGGAAAGAAAGGTTGTTAGAAGAAAAGCTTACGAGCAAGTTGCTTCCATGTTAATGAGAGGATCGCGCACTGCACTGGAATTTTTCTCTTGCTCCGGAGTCCCTGGTGGCGATGTGTGCACCTTAGAGCTCAAACAGTATAACAAAAATGCGTACTTACTACTTCGTAATAAATATCTAAAAAGTTAAATACCCCTTTAAGTATGGTATGTGATTTCCATTTAATTATTCACAAGTGATCTGGTTTTAATTTACGTACTAGAATTATACCAACATAACGATGCTTAAGACGGTATCCCTCCCCCAATAGTGTTTTTTTATATAGTTTTAAATAGTCTAAATTTTAGTATTTTTTGTCATAGTGTGAAATAGTTATTCCGGCTGTGCATACAAATGAAGTTGCTGATTTTTTTTTTATCACAATGATGTTCGACATTGCTGCCCCTTCCGCTCTATGTGCTCCGTTCATTACGTTCCACCTGCTTCTTCCGCTCTTTCCACTAAGCACATTCCGTTCGGCTCGTTTTTTCGCTTAGCCCTTTCGCTTCTGCTTCTTTCTATCCTTCCACTCCTCTTATACTTCTAGATCTTGTAGCTCTTCCCCCTCCTCTACGTGTATTGTTTGTGCGCGTCCTGATTGAGTGTTAGGTTAGTGACTGAGTTTGTTAGTGTTTTAAAAGTTTTCCTTTACAACAGGATGGACGAACTCGACATATTTAGTAATGTAGGATGTTCAGGAGTATTTACTCATATGTATCTTAAGCTCATGAATGTCAACCAGTCAGTTTCCAACCGTCACGCATTATTTTAGAATATAAAATAAGTACATTTTTATGAATTGAAATAATTTAGAATCTAAATCTATGTGCTTATCCAGATCGTTCACATGATCGTTGTACGGATAACCTTTGTCAAGTTTTTTTTTTTTTTTTTTGCTTAGTCTGTATTTGGAAATTCAACAATACTTTGTTAAAGTCTGACAGAGCCGTCACGCTGCGTCTCGACTGGTGGGCCGCAAGCTCGGCTCGTGGTTGTTTAGAATAATCTTTGATGCATGGAATGTTGCAATGGCAGCGACCGCTCAGTACAGAGTCCATTTGGAGTTGTTTGCGGGGCAGGGGTGCGCTTTCTTGCAGATCAAGCAATAACCATAAGCTATTATAACCGAATACTAATCGAATTTTAAAATAGTTATTTCATTTCACATTTATTGGAGTGAATGGATTTGTTTTGCAGTCACACCAATTTTTCTAAAACACTTCAGTATTGCTTAAAGGAAATCCAATGGATTTATTATTTTTAATGAAAAAAAATCATAAAAATAAACGTAGTTCTGAGTATTTAAAAAGCAGAACACACTACGATATTGCGGTGGGGGGGGGGGGGGGGCGTCTCTTCGGAAAGCTAGGCCTGAATACTGGGCAAATCAACAATAACAACACAAAACTGCCACGCCTCTTCGCTGATTTGATTATCAAGATCTTTATCTTAAGATTGGCAACATTAAATCTTTGCATCACTTGAGCTCTTTGAAACAGAACCGCAAAACGTATTTCCCAGGTTGAAGGGCGGGGTTACATTTTATGATACTAAATTAATTTCCAAAAGTGGGTAATTATTGCGTGGCATTATTTATCAGTATTCGGATGTTCGTGCCTGTAGACATTTATTCATCTTCGTTAAATAAAGTTCTCGTGAATACTCCAGCACAGCTTCATCTGCCCGCCTAGACACCAATCAGGGCTCGGCATCTTTGTGAAGACGACACCTTGCACTTCGCGGATTTGAATTCGCGCAACCGGCTGCATGCACATGGTAACTGCTTGTGGACGATTGCGAAAAGTTTCTTCGCGACCACCAACGTTAAAAGAAGCGTGTCCATGTTTAGTACCATTCACGTACTACGAGTGGTTTGCAGATTAGTTTTTTGATTTGGTCTAATCCCAGATGGGAGTACTTTAGCACTTTCTTTTTAACAAGGCTTCCGTGTAGGAAGCTTTTCAACGCAGTTTTTCCTATAGGTGTGCCGAAGGATATTCCACCGGTCACCAGAATGTATTCCTACTTCTTTTCGACCGTTTGGAGATGTTTTAAAGACCTTTTCTGCTCGTTCAAGACCGGAAGGGAGTCATTTCATACTCTTTTATTGCGTTTGAAGAACCATCGACAGTAGCGTCGTGAGCAAATCTCTAAAGTGCGTTTTCGAGTAGTTAAATATCTAGAAATTTATCATATATGTGGCACCAGAGCATTGGGCTTTTGTAGAACTTCTGGGATTCTGCAGATCATGTTATGTTTGAACTTTTATTTAGTCTTCGTCGTGGGCGGACGCTGTTTTGAAAGAGCGCCGCGATAATTTTTTCTTGGTATTGTAGTGTCGTATGGCGTTTTTTCGTCTAGAGTTTCCTACAATCAGTCAGTATGTCAGTAGTTGGAACACGAAATGCTAGTTCTTCCATTAACTCCGGCCTTGGCATTTTTGCTATTTTTACCTCTGCGTCTCGCGATCAAGCTTTCCTAACGTGTTTGTTGTTCTTTCATCTGCCCTAGCCTAATCTGTGAATGAGGCAATGGGCTTCTAACATTTAAAACTACTTGTAATTGTTTCTCTCACATTTACGTCAGTCTTAGAACCAGGATGTACTTCTGCTCTGTTGTCCTTTTTATCGTAATTATGTGCAGACAATTTTTTTCTCGCCGCCGCGCCGTATGGAGCAAAATATGCTAAGCTTGATTTTTGGGAATAGAGATATTGTTGTAGCAACGTTAGTATTTGTTTGCATTATTTTGCTTTATATCCTTCAGGGAAAGAAAACACACGTGCAGGGAATGAACCATCTATACGCGTTTTCTTGGTTCTGGAATGCCAACCTCTTTTATCGTGCATGCGTGTTGAATTATGAATAAAGGATGGGAAGAGCGTTGTTGACAGCTATAATTTTAATTTTGATATTTCTGCGAACGAAATAACTCGAACGCTCTTACTCCGTCCACATCTAGCAATGTAAAGTCAAGAGAACGTGTGCGTATACCAAAATAGCAAAACCATATATACCAATCCATTATATACCAATCGCGCCTTTGGCACGTGCTAAAGAGACTTCTGCACATTTTTCTTCTTCTTTCTCCTACTGTTCGTTACGTCCCACTGTTTCACTTACTGGGGATAATCACTCAAGTTTTCCTTTCAGTATTGATGCTTAAGCATTTCATTTGGTCTCTTTCACAGACAGTTATTCTCCAGATTCTGAGGTAGGTGCTGAACAGACATTGAATAATGCACACAAACGTGGCGGGAGTAGGGGCGTACGGAAGGGGGGAGCAACTGCGGCAAATTGCCCAATGTCTCGACGACCGAATTTTTGGTTATTCAAAAGAAATGAACAATATATTTATCTCTAATACTAATTGAACGCTGCAAGTTATTTCTGATACGTCGATAAATGAATTCTGTTTTTAAATTGGATAAAGGGAATTTTTTGTTTGAAATAGGGGCCCTCGTGAATCAACTGCCTCAGGCCCCTGGTTTTCTATAGGCGCTCCTGGGCAGGAGGTCATGTAATAGTAGACAGTTTGAAAGAACTTTCCAAAATAAATTCTCATACAACTTAAGTAACTGATTTTGTTTTCAACTTTTACCGAAAACAGAACAGAAAATAACGTTGCATGAAAAACAAACCTATAAAAGATGTGTTCGTCTTAGTATTCGTGTGTGTCTGTTGATCAGAGTGGGCATTTCCATTTGCGTTGATGTCGTCTTTCACGCATGTGTAATTCTGAAGGTAACGGAGTGTTGTTGTGATGTTTCAGGATGGTCTTGGACCCCAAAATCGCGCACAATGACTACGGCAGTTTCCAGAGCCCCGGCGTGGGCGCCAGCGCGCACCACCGCGGTGTAGAGATCGCGTCCGTGGCCCTGCCGCCGGGCGACGCCGGCCTCCACGGCCACGAGGGCGACGGCGAGGGCGAGGGCGACGCCGAGGGCGCGCGCCTGGCCGGCGACATGACGCAGTCAGACCTCTACCAGCGCCAGGTGAGACGACTTGCCCCAGGCCGCCACTGAATTTCTTTCTTTCTTTTTTTTCTTTTCTTCTTTTTTTCATTTTCATTTAAAAGAAATTTTAAAAAAATCTCTAATCCAAATTTAGGGTTATCATGCACGGAGAAATGAATAATGTTTATGAATTGTGGGAGGAGGGGAAGTTTTGTTTCAAATCAGGGGCCTCCGGGGATCAACATGGCCCCAGACACCTGGTTTGTTGTTGTTGTTTTTCCTGGGCCCTGCGCAACCATGTCAACATCTAGCGTTTTAAGTACTGATTGAGATTTGCGTCTGTTTTCTTTTAGGACATTACGAAAATAGTTGTTCCGAGTTGTAACGGCAGTGCGTTCTGCAATCGATAAATTCCCGGGATCGCGTATCGCATTGGTTTTTAGTACGTATTCCGTTTCGCACATGTTGCTTTATAGGACTATTTTAACGTCAGCACTCAGCCATTACTATTGAGAAATACTTCCATTATCGTAACGTTTATGACACACGCTGCAGAACCAGATAAATCAGCTGAAATATCATAATGTGATACTTTTTGCAGAGCGTTTCGTAAAACGTTTGAAGCATCCTCGTCACCTGTATCGTTTGAAGTGTGAGCAGCCGATTTCACATTCCCTCCATGCCTGTTAGAAATGGAAATAGGTCCTAACTGTGACGCTGCCTGGTAATGCTAGAATTTCAAAATGGCACGTCCCCTTCATTCGCATTTCTTAGATTAGAGCTCCCATCAACATGTTGTGTTATGGACGTTATCAGAACACACTATCGCCCCAGTGCGTAAGAAACTTCATTTAACGGGTCACGTGACTTTTACCGTACACCTTAATTCTGGCGGGGTATAGTTATCCGATAAAACTCGTATGTTTGGAGTTGGTGCACGCACGGAAGCTCTAAGATGAGTTTCTATCGAATACGATGTAGTGTTTCTCTCTGGGCAAAAACCCATTCTAATAGGTATTTTTTGTCTGAATACTGTATTTAAAACTTTTTACACTTTTTATTTTGTATGTCTTTCATTGGGTCCTATTAAAACTCTGATATTTCTCAAACTACGTTATTTGCGCGCAGGTGGTGCCTAGTACACAGACATCTTGCTTCAACCAGATTCAAGAACTCGCTTCTGCTTAGAAACCTTTCAGCAACCACTGGGGCAATCAGTGCCGCAGGGGGGGGGGCATGGCCAACAATCCTTTAGAAAGTAGTAGGGGACATAGCACTTTTTCAAAAAGAAATTATTATTATTTCTGGCGAGGCTTGGGCCATAATTCCTCCTAACTACTTACTAGTATATTCTTCGACGAGCCCATAATGATTATGGCCATTATTCACGAGTTGGTTTACGACACACGAGCGACGTAGGAGCGAGTGTCATAATTTCTGCGAGTGAATAATAGCCACCATGTGCGAGTAGAATACTACACTTTCTCTAAGACTGAAGTATTTAGAATAGATTTTGAACAAATTTCGTTTTAATTTAAACTCAAGTATAAGGATTATCTACATCAAACGTGTTGTAATGTAAGACACATTATCAGTCTAAATTTTTCTGACAAAAGTAATGGTGAAAAACTGCCGAGAAAAGTGTTGTAATGAAAGCCAAGAAAACATTCTCGCTGAAATAATTCGCGCTATTACGCTTATAATAATAGTTTTATTTGGCTACAATTGGCTGATTGCCAGGTGGTAGCCATAACTCTACAGTTTTACAATATATGAGCATTTACAATTCAAAAACAATTTACCATATAAAAACAATTTACAATACACTCCTTTCGAGCATATACACTCAATATATAAACATACAGACCTGTATACATATATACACCCATACACACACACACATATATATATGTATATTATATATGTATATATATAACACATATATATATATATATAACACATATATATATATACATATATATAACACATATATATATATACATATATATAACACATATATATATATACATATATATAACACATATATATATATACATATATATAACACATATATATATACATATATATAACACATATATATATACATATATATATACATATATATATATATACATATATATAACACATATATATATATATATACATATATATAAACACATATATATATACATATATATATATATATATATATATATATATATATATATACATACATACACACACACTTGCCCTACATATTATACATGCCTACATTTAAACGAAGAACATATATTTAGTTACACCTAGTAAACATGCACATATATACATATACATAAAATTAACCAGTTACACAATTTGTTTTTTAAATATAAACACAATGTGGATTTTTAAAGTTAGCTCTTTAAGCATTTAGATTTGCTTCCCACCTACTGTCGCACTTCACTTCACTTCACTTCACTACACTACACTACACTACACTACACTACACTACACTTTCACTACATCTTTCTTTGGTTATGCTATATAACTAATTAAAGTAGCTTTCCACTGCACTGCACTGCACTGCACTGCACTACACTACACTACACTACACTACACTTTATCTATAATAATTTACAAATTGTGTATTCTGAACTGTGCGGTAAAATACATCCTCTACAAGTACTTATTTAGTCGTCTTCTAAAAACACCAACAGAGCCAGGAAAAGGCTCTACGACCGCTGCAGGGATTTCATTCCAATTTTTAACCGTACGATTTACAAATGAATATTTCCCTATGTCGGATCTCTGACATCTACTTTTTATTTTACATTTGTGATCGTTTCTCCCAACTCTTAAAGGGGAGTCCAGTCTTTTCGTTATTTCTGCCCATGCAGGTGACTTACTGTACGCCTTGAAGAGGCAGCACAATCTGGCTTTTTTTCTTCGTACACTGAGGGCCTCTATAGGTTTTGGTGGATTTGAACTACTCGAAGATCCCTTATTTATGAATTTGATTGCTTTCTTTTGAATTTTTTCTAACTTTTCAATCTGACCTAATCTGTATGGGTCCCATCCAGCTGATGCGTATTCAAGAATCGGCCTAACTAAAGATGTGTATCCTATTTTTCGACTCTCCATGTTTCCCTTTCTAAGTGTTCTCATTACAAAGTGTAGTGACTTCCACGCTTTTCGGGCAATAGAAGTAACGTGTTCCCCCCATCCCAAGTCTTGGCGTAATATGACACCCGGATACTTACAACACGATACTTGTGGAATGAATACGCCTCCCATTTGGTATTCTAAAGAAACCTTCTTTGCTGATTTTGAAAAGCTTAGTGATTTACTTTTTACGGCATTTATCTTCATTTTATTAATGGTAGCCCAGGAATGAATGTTATTAAGATCGTTTTGAAGTGTGAGGATATCTTCATCCGAATCTATTCGCCGATAAATTATGCAGTCGTCCGCAAATAAGCGCATTACTGACTTAATACAAGATGGGAGATCGTTGATGAATTCCAAAAACAACAGCGGTCCTAAGACACTTCCCTGGGGGACGCCGGACGTAATTAGTGTCCTCTGAATGTTCATGTCCAACTCGAACTTGTTGAACCCGATTTATCAGGAATTCCCGTATCCATGCTATTACGCGATGGTCAACTCCCGTAGATGCTATTTTCGTAAGTAGTATAGCGTGCGAAACAAGATCGAATGCTTTTGAAAAATCTATAACAATTGCGTCTGTTCTCTTACCCGAATCTAAAGTTTCAGCAATATCTTGACAGGTTGTAATAATTTGGCTTTCACACGAGAAGGATTTTCGAAATCCATGTTGCCCTTCGTATAACCACCCTAGTTTGTCCCATTCCTGACGCAAGAACTCAGCTACCAGATGTTCCATTTGTTTGCAAATCACTGACGTTAGGCTTACTGGTCTGTAATTGGAAATGCAAGAACGACTTCCGGTTTTAAATATTGGAACCACTATAGCCTTTTTCCAATCGTTAGGCACGCTACAATTATTTATGCTTATTTCAAATAATCGCGTCAAGTATATAATCATCGGTTCCCCTCCAATTTGTAATAATTCTCCAGCGATACCGTCAAACCCTACGGATTTATTACTTCCTATATTGCGAATTCTTTGTCTAATGAGTCGTGGTTGTACTTGAAATTTTTCTCCCTCATTTGTTCCGAAAGTACTGGGAGTAACCGATCCTAACCCGAATACTGATTGGAAATATGCACTAAAATGGTCGGCTTTTTCTTTATTTGTTAGTACAACTTTCCCGTTTTCGTCTTTAAGTGGCGGAATAGATTCGTTACCCCTTTTTTGTTTTATGTATCTATAAAAATTTCTCCAACTAGATCGCTCGTTTGATAGAATTTTACGGAGATAATTTTCTTGCGCTATACGTTTTTTCTGTATTAATTTGTTACGTAGATCTTTGAAGAGAGTCGCAGTGAAAAGACTTTTCTTGCGATTAGCGTACGCTTTTCTGACCTTTCTTTTTAGTTTTCTGATATTAGCCGTGTAATACGCTGGATCATTATTATCTTTAACTATCTTAGTTGGCACAAACAACTCTCTACCTATAAACATTATTTGTTTAAATGAGTTCCATATTTCTTCTACGTTTCTACCATGTGATTCCCAAACGCCGTAGTTCCCTAATAAGTATTCCTGAAAACCTTTTGTGTCAGCACGACTGTACTGAAATAATAGTTTTCGTGTGTTTTTCGAGTACCTGGTTCCCTGCCACGCCACCTGCAAAAGCACGCCCTCGTGGTCACTTATACCTGGTGTTGTTTCTTGAGCTATCAACATCTGCTCTGGGCGAACTAAAAATACGTCAAGTACCGCGCTAGCTCTTGTAGGAACATCAACTACCTGAGTTAATCCGTTGTCCCAAACGAGTTCGTTAACGAGGGATTGTCCATAGCTTTTTGTATCTACCACACCTTGCCATGATATATCCGGTAAATTTAGATCTCCACCAATTATGAGATTTCCTGAAAGCAGCCCCGGATTTTTACTTATTTCTACTAATTTATGTACTGTTGACAAGTTCTCGTTAGGAGCACGATATACCGCAACTATATTTAAGATCGTATTGTTCCTCATTCCCCGTAACTGAACACCTAATATCTCATGTACATCATCTGTCATTATTTCAAAACTGTTCATGTTTTTTCTTACGCAAATGAAAATGCCCCCTCCTATTTTCTTTCTCACCATAAATGTATGATTGTTCGTAATAGTTTATTGATTTTTCTAGTAATTGTAGAGTTGTCGAATTCGCTATTCCCTGAATTCCATGTGGAGTACAAATTTCATTGTCACTGTCGCTGGCTTCAATATTAATTTTCTTTTGAATGATCAATGCGAAATGTAACGAAAAATAAAGAGTAAGACAATGTGTAGGTTACGTAGTATTACTCGCGCAACTTTTCTTGAACGATGGGTTGAAGAAATTCGAGTAGTGGGGGATTACTTACCAATCAGCCTCCAGATTTTATTAAGTAATGCCAATCTCTAAAGAATCAGCCATGTCTTCGCAACTTTCTCAAAACTTTGCGTTTAACTTTCTCAGGAGTTCGACTTATCTCCTGTGATGGAACTTCAGTTGTTTCGGTCATTTCTGTAGATTTTTTTAAGAAAATCACGGACAGAAGTTGTCTTCAACAGACAATAATTTCTATTTCACGCCAGTTAAGATGTGGTTGGAATGTTGTCATCAGTTCTCGCTGCGATCCTTTGCCTTCAACTGTTTATTGTGCCTGATAGGGGAAGCAAGATCATCGTTGAAGAAAAGTTGCGCGATTAATACATGAAACTACAAAATAATTCACTTGTCTACCGCGGTTCAAAAGAAGCTCGAATTGCAAAAAAGAATGCATTTCTACCTGCGCATTCCGAAAATTCTAGGAATGTGATTGGTCAACAGGCCGTGGGTTCCGAACTGGAATCCACGGGGTGGTGTCATTGGTCGATAAAATATACTGCAGTAACTATACTGCGTATATAATTAAATGGTCGTATGTAAATACATTTACATTTACTTAATGACATTTGAGCCGTTCGGGCGCAAAAACTGACATTTCACGGAAAGTCCGTTGACCATTTTAATAATACAGACTGAGCTGTCCATACCGTTTGAATGAATTTTTTATTGTATTTTTCTCTAAACTAAACCTAAAATTTAGATGATTCCATCCCGTTTGTAAGAAGTCTATCGTAATTTTGCAAAATGTCAGTCTTCAGATGTCAGACTTCAGTCATCTTTCACCCTTCCCTGTGGCCAATATCATACTGTATCGAAGTTCATTGCTAGTTTGGTCCACTTGCTAACTATGGTCCGATTAAAAGAAGTTGGTGATTGGCAGTTGAGATTGGAAAGGAGCGACGCTAATAGATTGCGCATCACTGAGCACGTGTTCCCAGGACACGAAACTAAGCACTTGAAATAAATAGTTATAAAAGTAATCAAATCGTACACTCATATTGTATGAAGCAAAATCTTCAGGAGCATAACTGTCAATCACAAATTTATTTTAATCGGGTCATACAAAAGGTGTAGATCAACTCCTCTAAACGAAATTACGTGTACCGTGTAAATTTGTTTCGTATCGAAATTCGATCGGGCTATCTGTGGGCTATCTGTTAAGACGTACTTCTGTCAACCCATTTCACCATTGGGAAGCGTGATTCTTGAAAAGTCTTCCTCCAGCACATGCACAGGAATTCGGTTGTTTTTAATGTATTTTTAACCTTTCTGGTAAATTTCCTTGTTTTTCTAACCTAGTCCAAGAAAGTATGGATAAAGTGTTTCTTTAAAATTTGAAGGAGGGATGTGCATGTTCCGTTTTGTCTTAACACGACAATTACGTACAATAAGTCATAAATCTATCAAATTTATACAAATTAGTGTTCTCATAGGCGTCCGCGAAGGGGGGCGCGAAGTGGCTTTCCTTAAAATTTTGAATGGGATCAGTTCCCGAAGACTTATAACGCGGTTCTGTAAATATTTTTGATCCCTGATTTTTTAACCTGACAGTGTGGGGAAGAGGCTTTCCAAGCAGACTCGCATCCTTGGAATTTTCTGAAAATTAAATCATACATCTGTATTATAATATGAACTACCACAAGACGGCTGAAACCGCAAAGATATTAAATCATTTATATTTATTTAATAATTACATCTATGAACTTACTCAGGAATGTTGTGTTTATTACTGCCTCGTCCAGATTTAAAATCTCGACTCCGCTTCGTCCCGCCCCGACTTTTAACTTATGACCTCTGCAGTAATAAACATTTCATGGTGTGTTCGAAATTTTATGGGTCCATCATATCTCAAGATTTATGAGAAAATTTCATTACTGCGATAGTAAACGAAATGTTTTGCTGCGGCCCCCTTTGATATTAAATTGAGGGGTGCAACACCCGATATATCTATTTAAACAATATTCATATCCCACGATTCGAGAAAGATGGCCGCAAATAATTAATTTTTCGGTGGCTAAAGAAATTTTAGACGCAGTTGCAGAAGCCCCCCTAGGATTTGATCACAGAAAATAGAAAGCACGATATTAGAAGGCATATCAGACATATCATAAAGACAAACCTTTTTCTTAAGTTTTGTTTTACAAAGTCACAGGCATATATGGCAACTTCATTATGGGTTTATTATTCAATTAGGTGTATATTCACACAGTATTATTTACGGAGAAGTTTCATTTGGTGGATTCCCAGAAAATGTTAATTTATCTAATATAAATTTTCATAATTGTACTATTAACAATATTCCAATTAATAATTATCACCAAAACGGAGTTACTTTTATTCAGATTCGTTTGAATCGGATTTGTTTTGTACACCGCCATGCTTTTTTCTTATTAAACTGTTGACTTGCGATGAAATGATGGTTGTTTATTTACGTTTATTTACAATGTTAAACGTGTTGCTAAGGATGTTAAATTTCTTAACGTAGAGGTAGGCACAAGTGCACTCAACAAACTCTGTACTGGACTGTAGGGTTGCCTGTTAACGGGTTAAAGACTCATGTGACTCATATACGTTATAATTTCATTTTCCTTGTATTTATTATTTACTAGTAAAATATGTTATGTAGAAATTAATAAATTTCTTGGTAACTGGGACGGCATATTTACCTTCTTTCATTTTTATGGTGTAAACACTTGACTGCCTCAACTGTTAACTAATATTACTCCGGGTTGCTTGGTTGGAACAAAATATATCAAGAAATTTCCTGCATTTGATACACAAGTATTTTATCAAAAGAAATAAACGCAAACTATGACAATCTCTTTGTAATCGTTGAACAAATAAATAGATCGTATGAAACGTTGATATGTTTTATAGATGTTTCTATTTTAACGAAATATGCAAAATATGCCCTTATAATTATACGAATATGCACAAACTGGAAAAATCGACCAAATATGCACCAACATATAAATTGACTAAGTATCCAATTCTAACCGAATGTCAAGAAATTTCACTTGCCTCGGATGATGCGTATGATAGAAATATGCAAAATCATAGAAACACGCTCCCTAGTGGGCCGAACCACGGAGGCCAAACTAAGCACCTAAAACGAGAGCTTTGACGGCAACTTATTAGAACCGCCAACATCTGAAAGGAAGCACGACCCGCAATTTAATATACATATTTTTTAAAATATTTATTAGCCACCCGTTCGGCTGAAGCCTTTCGGGGTTTTAAGTTTACTTCCATGAACTTCGTGGTTTGGACAACCTCAGGCGAATGCGGTACGTAAGGTGTACCCCACGGTTGTAAAATCAATTTTCAAATTTTTTAGAATTGAAATTGTGTGCGTCAGGATTTGAAGGGTATGGATAAGAGTGGCTTATGGTAGATGAAAGTGGAGGTCTGCATTTCTATGGAGGGCGATGAAGGTCCTTCGGGAAGCGAGATCGGATGCGAGGCGTGAGGTTTGTTTTTCTTCTCAGTCAGGTGGAAGGTAGTGGTGCTAGGGCATGAAGGAGAGTAGCATTTGTCGGATGTACACATGGCCGCCCACCATTTTTCCATTTTGAAATGGGGCCACCCATTTTTCGCCGTTTCGTAAGACTGAACACTGCCCTAAGGTCTTTCCATATCATCCACGATTTCCTTGGGCAACATTCTGAAGTGAAGGTATTCAACTCACGGTCGTAGATCTTCGCAATTTTACTTGCATGCGTCTCTAGACTGCGTTTGCTTGTATTGCACTATGACTTGCAACGCACCCTAGCGGCGACACTTAAGGTGGATCCGCGAAATTTGACTTACATATCCAAGAAGGATCCCCAGAAAAGAGGTACCGTGATTCGTGCCATAGATTACGGAACCGATCTTGGGCTAGAAACTTTCGTCTACCCTTCACGCAGATATTAATGGCAAAGCCTGAACGACTAATTAGCGCTCTTAACTTATTATCCATTGCTTTGAATAGTATTTTTTAGTATGGCTTATTGCTTTCCTTCACTGGCGTGAGCTGTGATAAAACGGGTTTACACTTCAGAACTTCGCATAATTTTATGAATTACTGTTGTTGACACCAAGGGCGGATCCAGAAATAGTCTATAATTGTTACAATGTTGAATGAAAGAATGAAATCATTAAACTTGTATAAAATCCCCTTTAAAAAACTAACCTGGGGGAGAGCATGGCCCCTGTCCATCCTTTCCCCGCCCTTGGTTTACACAAGAAATTATTTTTTCAATCCTTAGGAGATAAATAGTATTAAATATAAGTAGATTGCTTATCACTGATGTTCTTCATTTTTAATATGATGGGAATCGTTAAGCAAGTTAAGCAACAATTAATCTCCCAGAGCTTTGTTTTAAGGTGAATTGTAGACGAAATGTTTCTCCTGTGGAACCTTGGACAGTGATAACATTTTTTACTTTAACGTAGTCGAAATGAAACGGTTGTAAGATTATCACTGTCAATGTGATTTGCCTGAAAGCGCAAGATTTTCAGACCTGTTTCATGACTTACTCGATTGCTATCAGTGCGATCTTGCGAAGTAGCGGCGTCTTGTGCAACTTCTGTAGAGAACTAGACGGAAGCACATTGATGGTTAAAAGGTAAAACAAGCTAGTGATGTAGATTCGATTTCCAAATAAATAAATCTTGAGTGATAATGTACACTGCGCTTTGAATTTATCCAAAACTGTTCTGTATTGTTCTGAAGGATCTTACAAAAGAGATTCAACCATACGGCTGCTACGTAGCTGACAACTTTTGCTTGAGTTCACGTGAAAATTGATGTCAATTTAGGGACGTAAATTCTAATTTGTATTATTTGTGCCTTTCATCTACATTCTTAAAATTGACTACTTAAAATTTGGATTAGTTTTATTACTCCGCGTGATTATAGAGAATGCTTTGAAAAATAAATGCTCAGACTTTCAGTGCAGATTCTCGGAATATTTAAGTGGTAATTACGCGAGTTTCATTCAGCAATAAAACCTGGCCCATATTCGTGTTAATGTTGTTAGAGCCTTACAAAACCCTTTCTAGAGTGTAGGGATGCAAAACAGATCTGACACGAATTTGGTCGCAACTTACTATAGTGAAGAAAAACCGTGAATTGTGACATACTGCGTCTTCGATTTTTGCAATGCATCGTGGTGGTGTGTTGACGTGGTTTTTGAGCAATAACTCGCCCATCTCATGGTATGTCCGCTTCTGTAATAATTCTACACATTCCTGTCTGTTTGGCTTTCTGCACCGTACGACTTCCTATGCTGATTTGAGGGGGATGCCTGCCCTCTTTGGAATACTAAAGTAAAATATTGTGTAGAATAATAAAGTAAAATATTTGAACTAGACCATTTCAAATTCTAATTGTTAGGGTAATGAGTTTTCTCTTGAAAACTGTTAAAGAAATTAAAAAATAGTCATTTAGTTTTCCATTTTAATTTAATTATTGATTACAAAATTGTACAAAATAAAAATTTTAGGTCATAATCTTATAAATTGATTTTGACATTATAAAATAAAACAATTTTGGCTTACATTTTCAGCCTCTGCTTCCCCCTTCTGCCAAAAATGATACCTGGGCAGGAGGTACCAAAAGTGGGGGTCTTCATTCTCCCACTCGTGAGTACTACGATGATACAAGTGGTGATGGATTGGCGATTCACCGCAATGGTGGACTTGTTAGTAGTACCAGCAATGGTATGGTGCAGATTGATATGCCTGCACCTCTTCGTGAGGAACCTCGCTTTCCCAAGGAGAAGTGGAAAACTTTTGTTGGTGAGCCTTCATAATGAAATGCATAGATATTTGAATTACTTTATTTCACTGAAAATTGTTAGTTTGTGAATGCTGAAACTATTAAAAGTTCTTGATAATAAGTCAATTTTCAGAAAATAGGTGTTTGTTAATAATTTTAAAAATAGGAGTGTGAGGATTCAGAGAGATGCATAAAAGAAAATGAAGAAGAAAATAACTTGTTATAATTAGAGACAGGATTTTCATGTATCAAATCTAAAATGTGTACACAAACGTGCAGTATCAAATACCCAAACATGCACAATGCAGAATTAGAATTGACAAAACTTGCACAATCAATTGTTAGTTTAGTAAATTTTTCAGTTTTATCACCTTTTATAAAAGCAAAGAATTAACAATTTTTATCAATTTCATTCTGTCAAAATCATCCTTTTCAGAAACAAATGATTTTTGAGACAAAAAATGCTTTCTACATCAAAAGACGAAATTGGAACAATACTTCAAAGATAAAATATAGTTTTTTCGACATATAATTTTTACTTTTTCGTACACTTACTGACAGTCTGGGAGGGAAAAATATTCAAGAACAATGTCAGTTATCAAGTGATATTGATATATTGCTTCCTCTATCTCAATTGTTTCTCATAGTGCATGTACTTGCTTCAGAAATCTAGCATGTGGACTGGATGGTTAAAATTTATAGTATAACAACAATAAGTAAAGAAAATTGTGTACAGTTAGGATCTTAGAATAATATGCCATTTATACAAAATATGTATCAATTTTGATATTCTCAAATTATGTTAAAAAGTAATAAAAAATTACTTAACATGCTAGATGAACGAAGATGCAGTATTAATTGAAAAAATGACCAAGCATGTGTTATGCATGAATTTCTCCCAAAACAACAAAAAAACGTGCAAACGTGCACCAAAAATTTTTGCCATGTCTATCAAAAAAGTGCATTTTTAAAACTAGTTTTCATGAAAGATATATTCACAAAGTTTAAATGAAATCTTGCATTTGCTAGGAAATGCTGTCTCTAGTTATAATTCAATAACATAATTATTGTAAAGTGTCTTCAGGAAAATGGATTCTTCTAATAAATAAAGAAATGTTTTTAATTTTGTAGAATAATTCTTGGTAAATCTCTCTACCAATGCCCAAAAGCAGACCTGCCAAATCTGCCTTGTCTGTATTGTTAAGAGTAAGCAGCTAGTTACATGTTCTGAGATTATGACAGTGTTTTCTAATTCCATTGGCAATCTTCCCTTTTAACTTTTTTATTTTTGTCAAGAATGGGGCTATCGGTTTTGTAATATGCGTTACATTTCTTATAATTTTAAATGCAATTATTCATATAGTACCAGGGTACCATCTGATACTGATGGACCTTTATTCCCTGATGAGGATCCCAAAATGAGAATTGAAACTCTCGTATAAAAGTTTTCTTTGTTAATAAAGAGTGATTTAAATGTTATGAAGTGAAAATGTTAGTCACGGAGATGTAGGGTTCATTTTCGTCATTTTTAAATAATTCATTCAACTTCACTTATGGAAGTAAATGTAATTGAAATGTGCTTTTATAGAAAGTTAGTCGAATTAAATGCAAACAATTGCATAAGCAACTAGTAGCTATCAATTAATGCTTCTGTTAGGACTTTCCTATTTCATGTTTTTCTGACTATTTCATGTTTTTGCAAAATTTGCAGATAGATTTTTCACTTTAAATTACTAATCTTTTAAATAGTGTATGAAAGTTACTTTCTCAAGACATTTCAAACAATTAAATTAATTTAAAAAAATGTTGACAAGTTCCCTATTTATTTTTTTTCAAAAGCTTAATTTATTATTTATTAAAAGTTCAGAAAGGTTGCAGTTAAAATTTACTTATTAAAAAACTATATAATTAATTTTTTCAGATGGCAATCAAAGGTATCGGTAATAAATTAACTAGAAAATTACTTTTTAAAATTTAGTCTAGTGATTGAAAATTACAATTTTGTGCCAATTTGTGTTGTATTACATTGTCTCTTGAAGTTGATAAAAATAGAATAAATGTGACAAAAGTACTCACATTTGTCAATTAATAAAAAAATTAGAACTAACCTTTGTTATTTGATAGTACTAAGATACTAATTTCATGTGTGTGATGGATTTAAAATTATGATTATTTTCACTTACATCTTCAAATTCGATACCTCTTCCTCCTTTACTTACCTCTTGATAATTGACTGGCTAATAATTGTAGTTGTTAACTGTTTAAACAATTTTTGCCTAATCTTGCACATTTATATTTACTTTTGTACATGCCTACAGTCTAATATTCTGTATTTTCTTGGTTATGTTTGCTTCATACTATGTATTTTTTCCCCAGCTTTCCTGATACTTGTGATTAATTTCTTAATCACAGTTACCTCTTTGGCAATGGTTCATGAGAGAGTTCCTGATCGAGAAAAATACGGGCCCTTGCCAGACATCTTTTTAGACAATGTGCCTGCCATTGACTGGGCTCTGAGTGTGTCTGAAGTGTTGATTGTGATCTCTGTGTATGCAGTGTTGATTGTTCTTGTTTTTCACAAGCACAGGTAAGTTAATGATTGACGGAAAACATTTCAAATCTATTAAAATCTTAGCATGACAGTGTGGACAGTTGTGTTGAATTATCTATCAACCTGAGAACATCATGCTCAGAATTGAAAGTTTTCTTATTATTATGGAAATTTCATATTCTGAAAACTTATCTCATAATGCTTTATTCTAGTTCCTTCTGTATTATTTTTCTTTTCAAATTAAATTTTTTGAATTTATTTATCACAGTGTGAACTCTTTACAAATAATGTAATCACTGTAATCTAATAATGTAATCGCATTGTTATGTATCTAAAAAAGAGGGTACATTAAGGCAAAAATTATTAAATTTGGTGTCAAGGAAAATGAAATATAAAGGATTATTTAAAAGACATAAAATCATAATTTTCTTACCAAGATCATACAATGATAATTTTTAATACCAATTTTGCAGGTTCATTGTGATGAGGCGTGTTTTTGTTATCTTGGCTCTGTTGTACCTGATGCGATCCATCACAATGTTTGTGACGGTGTTGCCAGTAGCAAGTGTCACCTACTACTGCTCTCCAAAACTGAATTCAACATCTACAGCTGTTGTTGTTCAAAGGATGTGGCAGCTTTTTCAAGGATTTGGGCTGTCAATTAATGGAAAGCATACATATTGTGGTGATTACATTTACAGTGGGCATACAGTCATGTTAACCATGAGCTACCTCATTATAGCAGAGTGTAAGTACAATTAATATTAAAATTGTAAAATGTGTAAATGCTTCTAACATTTCAATATTCATGCCTTATTTGCAGATTTTGAAACCATTTTTAAAATTTCATTGCTTGTAAATTATTATTTTTATTACAGAATTTATGAAATTGATTTTTATTTGTTCTTTTGGACTTCCAGATTCACCGAAACGTTGTTTTCCTGTGCATTGGGTATCGTGGATAGTGTCAGTGTCAGGAGTAATACTGGTGCTTGTAGCTCATGGTCATTATACAGTGGATGTTATCATTGCATACTATGCTACAACTACTTTGTTTTGGATATATCATACTTTAGCCAATAATCCTACCTTAAAGGTAAGTTGACAAATGATATGAAAGTGAAAACACCTCCAATACACAAAAGGAATTAATATTTGCATATTTATATTGAAGGCATCAAAATGAAATCAAAACTTTATTCTTTCATTAAATAAATTGCTGGAAGTGAATGAAATGGTTTCAGTTTTTAAAAGATATTTATAATGTCGTGTAATTTATTATGCTTGGTTCACTTTCAAGATGAGACTTACAGGGTACACAACAGAGTTTTTCAGTTTGCAAACATTTAGTTCTTATTTTAAATCACGTTTTTTGCCTTGGACAGGAAAGTAATTGTGATATATTGTAATTCTGTAGAGTTCCATGTCAGATCCGGCAGATTTTCAGAAAATTTGAATAAGTCTTAGTTTTTGTTCAGATTTTACTTTCTTGCCCTTACTATGTAAGAAAAGAAAGTATTGTAATTGTGCACTAGAAAACGACAGTAAAACTCTTTGTCAGGTAACGAGAAAGTCTATAAAATATGTTCTTATGTATAATAAATATACTTCCTCTAAAACATTGTGTAGTCTGAGTCCATGTTTTGTGGGCCCTTCATAAGGAAAAATTGAAATCACAAAAGTCTGTCCTTTTGTGATCAACACTAGAGACTAAACCATTCAGCTGATTTTCTCCAAAATTGATCTTCCCTACTGATCTGAACAAACTCATTTAAAAGAATGGTTCAAGTCACAAACTAGGCAGGCTGCAGCAAACTGTTAGAAAGATTTTGTGATGATGATTAAAGAAGCTATATCGTTTGCAAGACAATACCCAGAACAAGCAGTAGAAGTTTCATGAGGTGATGCAGAGAGCAATGGAGGATGAATATACTATTGCGTCACAATGATGTATAGTAAGTGAAGAATCACTTTGTTGATGCTACAAAAAAGATTCTAAATAGATGCTACATCGTGTTTGGGCCTAATTAGACTATCACATGGATGTGTTTTGTGTTTGAATAAGTCTTAGTTTTTGTTCAGATTTTACTTTCTTGCCCTTACTATGTAAGAAAAGAAAGTATTGTAATTGTGCACTAGAAAACGACAGTAAAACTCTTTGTCAGGTAACGAGAAAGTCTATAAAATATGTTCTTATGTATAATAAATATACTTCCTCTAAAACATTGTGTAGTCTGAGTCCATGTTTTGTGGGCCCTTCATAAGGAAAAATTGAAATCACAAAAGTCTGTCCTTTTGTGATCAACACTAGAGACTAAACCATTCAGCTGATTTTCTCCAAAATTGATCTTCCCTACTGATCTGAACAAACTCATTTAAAAGAATGGTTCAAGTCACAAACTAGGCAGGCTGCAGCAAACTGTTAGAAAGATTTTGTGATGATGATTAAAGATCGTGTTTGGGCCTAATTAGACTATCACATGGATGTGTTTTGTGTGCCAAAAGGACATATTAAACATTTGACAAGATGACAAAATCTTGGAGAGTTAACAGTTCTATCAATATCATTCATTGTGTTGTGTGAAGTAGTTTCTGCAATATGTTTTTAAAATAAAATGAATAATTTGCAAGACTGATTCAAATAAATTACTCTATATTAGTTTTAAAAAACCTAAAAATTTATGAAATATTTTCATTCTACCCTCAGTAGAAATTGAGATTTCTATATTTTGAATAGAATTTTAAGTAAACAATTTTAGTTGTAAAATTATGTAGACCTATCTTGGTCCTTTACCTTTACATATTTGCCCATGGTAGTCCTTGGCCTCACCTCAAGGCTTGTACCATTGTTCTGGGTGTGGGAACCAGGTCCTCAATTAAACAGCAATATAGCACACAGTTGCCTGTCAGGCCAAGAGCTGGTTAGGGTGGAAGTGTGGAAGGATTATGATATAGGTATAGTACATGACGTCGTGAGGAATGCCCCCCACCCCCCTCACTGCACACTACAGAAACAGATTCGGGTCATTATTGGATTTTGAACCCTCAGCCTTAGTGTCCAAATACTTTGACTCACTTGCCCCAAGCTGATCTCATGGTGGCACTTCACTTTGCTAACTGTACATGTGTTTTTGCATTTTAAAATTATTTTGACACCAATTGTTTCCATAGGAATAATGCAACAATAGTTTACCTTCAAAATCTTTCAATATTGCGCTCATTATTGAATAATGTTGACACAATTAACTACCTCTACGGAAAATATTATATATCATAATGTTTACAGTACATATCAGTTAACACAATGGTTTAGTTTACTTTCATGTAATATTTACATTGAGGGTACACCGATTTGTTAAAAAGAAAGCGTACATTTTCCACACATTCCCAGAATATTGCAATGGAAAATTGACTTAAAGGATGTAGGGAGTAAAACCAGATCTTTTATGCAAATTTTTATTGAAAAATCAAAAGAATAAAGTAAAATGGCGTTTTTGTCAAATTATTCATTGCATTTAGCATTATCCATACAAAAAGTTCAAAGAAAGAAATTTAGATTCATTTTTGATACAATATTGTTTTGATTGTTGCCCATATTTCATTCAAAAATATATAAAACTATTTTTTTAAAAAAAACTTAACTTTAATTAAAGATATTTCATTTGAATAAGAAATCTGTTTTCAATATGGAGTACGGGACAAAGCACTGCGTTGGTTTCGCTCGTATCTGACAGGACGGTATCTTCAAGTTCGAGTAAATGGACACATCTCAACTGAATATGAAGTAACCTCAGGCGTACCACAAGGTTCGCACCTTGGACCCATTCTTTTTAATATTTTCATCAACGACATCGGTGATAAATTTAGATCTGAGTATTTGTTGTACGCAGATGATTTGAAAATATTTAGAAAAATAACTGATGATTATGACGTTCATGTACTCCAGCAAGATATTGACGAGCTGAATAACTGGTGTTCGAGGAATAAATTAAAGCTGAATCTTAGCAAGTGTGTGGTAATCTCTTTTTCACGTTCTGCTCAACGACAACCTGCAATATACTATCTTCCTGGACATCATCTTGAAGAAGTCACATTCACAGAGGACCTAGGGGTCATTATCGACAATAAATTAAATTTTTCGAATCACGTAAATAAGATGATATCTAGAACGGCACAAACACTGGGATTTATACTCAGATTTGGAAAAGAATTTAATAACGTTCATACACTAATTCACCTATACTCTACATTAGTACATCCAAAACTCGAATACTGCTCAACGATCTGGTCGCCATACACAGATACTCTGGTTGAAAAAATTGAAAATATCCAAAAGAAATTTTGCAAATTTGTTAAGTATTATATGGGTACTGGAGGTCAATGCATAAACATCGATGAAGTCTACAATCAATTCAACATTGACAGCCTTTCGAGGCGAAGACGTATCACGGATCTAACATTTTTTTATAAGATTATTATTTGGCAAATCGACTGCCCAGAAATACTAGAACAATTCGAATTCGTCTGCCCAAAGCTTGGCTTGAGATCCAACAGACTGTTGAATTCAGTTGGGACTACAAAGAATTACGTACATCACGGACCGAAAAACAGGATAGTGAATCTGGTGAATGAATACTGTTCTGACTTGGAATTCTTCGGAGGATCTATCTCATCATTTTTGTCACAGATAGAGAAATGTGGTGCTCTCTAGAAAATGATTTCGTCGTATTTTCGATTCTATACTTCGATTATTTTTGATCAGTAATATATTTAATGTATTATGAATTAAATTATATTTTTGTTTATATATATATAATTATTATTTCAATAATATACTGCGATAACTTCTGTTTCAGTAATGGTTTATTATAAATTATACTTAGAAACTCAATATATACATTGTAATTTCTTATTTGTATAAAGCCGATTGGCGTAAATTAAATTAAATTAAATTAATAGTGTAGTTGTTCGAAGGGGACCCAAAATTTTCGAAAAATGTTGGCCGTTTTCAAACATTCAGCCAACAATGAAAATCAAATGTATGCTGTCTTTGCAAGTGAATTTCAATGTATGCCTATAAGAAATTTAAAGACGAACAAGAAAGAAATTGGAAGAAAAGAAAAGAGGAAAAAAGAGAAAAAGAAAAATTTAGTCAATTTTGTGAAAATATAAATATCCTCAAAAAATTAAATATAAAGAAATCTTTTAAAAATTGCAGCATTTTGTTGGATCAAAACAATCATTTCATTTTGGGGGAAAAATCCTACGAATAGTTTAGGGGCTAATGTTTTTCAGACAGATAAGTGGAGCATTACAGAGTTTCCTCTATTCTAAAAGTATTACTCAGTATATCCACATGTGTATGAATTAGTAGAAATTAGGAATATGGTATCAAGAGAAAATAAAACAGAATTTTGAAGTATATCAGTATACTTTGGAATGTAAGGCACAGTGGCTGAAATATCGAAGCATTCTTTATTTACACTAATCAATTTGCAAAGGGTTCCTAACATGTGAATTATTTATTTTATTATTTATGTAAAAAATAATCTTTATAGAATGATTATTTAATTGCTTGCTTAATTTTTTCTTTTTTTAATTGAATTCAGTTTTGAAATGTTGATTTGTAAAAAGTGTTATAATGTAAAAAGAAAGTTGGATGCTGCTTGTGAAAACTAAGAGAGATTGAGTGATTGAGTTTGTAATCATATTTAAAAGTTCAGAAGTTTTTAAAATGATTAACTATTTTTTCTCATTTTTATTCCAGCAACATGGACCCAACAATTTCCTGGCCCGGTGTTGGTGGTTCCCGTTATTTCAGTATTTTGAGCAAAATGTTGGAGGTCCAGTCCCACGGCAATATGAGTGGCCACTACCATGGCCACGGTGGTGTCATGGGAAGCATCCAAACAGAAACAGTTAGTGAGTGGTGTGCCACAACATTTGTGGCATATGTGATATGAAGCATCTTATCTCAAGACTGAGAACTGTGTATATTACATCATTGACCATTAACTGAATCTTTGATCCAGTTTGATGATGAAGATACATGGTCTGCTGTGAACACCAGGGCACAATAAGACTGCCAAATTCATTTTTGTTGGTTCCATTTTTAAACAAACTGTGTCACAAAACACAGTATACTTGTATAGGACCACACCAGTCTTTGGGCACACTTCTGTACATCGAAAACTGTACTTGCTCTACAAACATCCAAAAACTGGTCTCCGTGGCCCAGCAGATTAGTTTTGAGGTTTGAGATATGCTGTTTTGTGCTATATTTATTATATGGAGTATATGATGTATATTTTTTTGTGACTATTGTAAGTGTCAAAAATCCCTAGATGTTCCATTATTTCCTGAAATGTTAGATGCCTCAGATGCTTGATTCTTATGGCAGAATTTGGGGTCAGCGAGGTTATAGATGGATGAGCCAGTCTGAAATACAAAAACAATGTAGCAATTTGAAGTGAGAATATAAGATTTTTTATTATTTATTTTTAATTTTTTTTTTATTTTGTAATGTTGTTGCTGTAATGCATATTCTTTACACAAAGTTCTTAGTTTTTCTATGAAATTTATACCATGAAATTACTCTCTAAAGTATATGCACTTTCTTATAAAGGCTAATTTCTTCATGTAAATGTAGAGATGTTCATACTGTGTGTGTTGAATTATTGGAAAATGTGGGCAAGGTTTATCAATGTGAATGTGATAGAATCTGGATAAATACTAAAGCATTCTATCAATTACTTGCCAGTTTCCTGTGGTTATATGTATATATTTGTTGATACTGTTTAGCCTTTAACAAATTTCTGTGCATAGATTATCACAGAATTAGCATAGTTGGTGTTCCTGAATTGTATACATTGTTCTAGGTTTAGGGGCGTGGCACAATAGTTTTGTGTCGGTTTGTGGGAAGGCAGATCTTGCCATTGTCTTGGCTCAATTATTCAGATTACAGAAAGGGCAAGTGCTTGGGACCTTTGCATCTAAATGGAATGGCCAATTCAGGCCATTTTACTTGCTAGAACAAACAACAAACAACAAAAAAAATATGCATTCATGTATACCACAAGAGTGTTCTTCATATACATATTTATATACATATATAGAGATCTGGTTTCTGAAAATTTGTCCCCTTCTCAATTTATTAATTATTATTATTGTTATTTTCTTTTTCTTCTGTAGCTTTTCTTGCCCTTTTACATCCTGTTCTTGTTGGGTATGTTACTGTTTACATTTTCCAAGTATCTAATTCACTTGAAAGATAGTTTTGTTCATATTACCAGGTCTAATGAAACAGGCTGAGTTTTTATCATTGAAGGGTAACCTTTTTTTAGCTTTGAAAGAAAAAAATTGACTTCCTTTGGGAGTATTGAAATCAAAATAACAATTAAATTTAATAAAAATCCTTAACTTTTCATTCTTAGAATTTTAGCGTGAAGGTTTTTATTGCAATGTAATATTAAATGAAATTACAGTGAAATTTTCAAATTATCACTTTTTCTTTGTACTATTTTTCCAGCTCCATTGTATTTATAGTAGCTGAAATTATGAATCAATGCGAGTTGGTGACCAAGTTTTATTATAATTATAAATTCTAATGAAATGTGTAATTTTAATATTTTTTTTTATCAAAAAAATAAATAGAAAAAAAATGTGAATCTCAACTCAAAATGCTGCTGTCTTACCCAAAGGTATATTCATACCCCTTCCTATGACAGCTACTTCATGGCGGTGGGAATTAACTGCTATATGTTTCAAAGAAAATATGGCTGAAAATTGAGTAGGGCATGGACTGTTAATGTTACTGTACTAAGCAAGTAAGCAAGATATTCAGCCATGTTCTTTTTGAAATATATGCTGTCTTTAGAGCATACCATATGCATTTTAAACATTCAAAATTTATCTTGCCAGGATTTTGAATAGATCTGAAATGTTTAACAATGTGTTTAGTATATAGGAAGAATGTCTTTTGTGTGCTAGTCTTCATAAACAAGTATGATCTCGTATTATATCTTGTGCTGCAGTACTTGTTGCTTAAAAAAGAAAAGTGACAGATTGTATATGGATTGCATAATGATAATTTGGCTCATGAATTGTGGTCATATCAATTTAGAACATGGTAATGTGACATCCAGTTTGCAACTAATGAATCTAAAATAATTTAATTTACCAAATGTCGGTGTGATTACTTGTTTTTTTCTTCAGAATACATAATAGGTTAGTTTTGTAATTAAGTGTGCCTTGTTCAATACTGTCCAATACACAGAACTTTTCTGATGCTTGAATGTTACATGGGTACAGCTTTTTTAGAAGTTGAAAAGCTGTATCAAAAAAACAAACAACTTATTTCTTCCAATTTTACTTTCTTATAGTTGGACAGTGAAATCAGAAACTACCCTAAGAGTGAGTATTTTTATACAAAGTTCATGTAAAGAAAAAATTATTTTAAAAGTACCAAGATACTAGAGTTGTATACAGTTGTAGTGTCTGGTTTTGAATTTAAAGTCTAATTTTCCTGTTGGAAGAGCATTCATGGTGTGTTAAACAATGGTAAGATGTATGTGCTGAAAATGAAGAAAAAATGTATTAAAAGTCCAAAATAAACATAAAACACATTCCATTTGTTTAAAACTTGACTGGCATTTACTTGATTATGCTTACCTTTCTTTCTTTCTTTAATTTTTTATACTTTTTAGATTCAATTTTTCTTTCACTTTCTGATGTTGCTACATTCACAGAAATGTGCTTGTGTGAATGTTTATGCTACAGTAAGCAAAAATACCAGTTGCTATTGTAATGAAATTTAAGATGTATAATGCTTAAGGTATCTGGAAACAAAAGTCATTTTTGTTCTGACCTGGTTTCATAACATTTAAGTGTGATGCTGATGAGGGTGCAAATCGACAGTAGGGATGTGAGGAATTGTCCTGCTCGCCCTACTAGTTTGATGTGCATTTCTGGAAAAGTATTTTTCTTATTTATACTAGAAAGTATTCCCAAGAGTATTCTTAGAATTCATTCAGACTGTTGCTTAAGCAATGATGGTCATCGCTAATTAATTCTTTGATTCATCTCCTTTTGGAGTTTTGAATGTCCCCCTCTAGAGAAAATTGCCAATTGGCATCCTGTTGATAAGCTATGATTGTTGAATATGTCTTTGAAGTAAAGCGCAAAGGACTTAGATATTGAATACATGTTGTGAAGGTTGCTTCTAATAAATGGGACAGGTAATTTCTAGTAAAACGTGCTGGGTAAAAGTAAATCGAATGATTAGGGTCTTTATACCTCCTTTTCTAGTTCACAAAACCATTTTCTATGATAGTTAAGTTGCTCAATTTTATAGAAATCTGTTCATGTCTTTTATGGTCTTAATCATAGGTGTGTGCAGTCTAAAGGGGGGGGGGCATAAATTTTTTAAACTTATTATGACATTTTATAAGTAAATAAAATATTCTACAGAGTAAAATTATAACTTAATTGTACAATTTATAAATGTATTTGATTTTAGTTGAAATATTTACAGGGTTGCCAGATGTCCTGGAGAGCCTATTTCCCTAAAGGTGTTAAAGTCCCCAAATAGTAAGAATAAAATTTACCAGTCATATGTTCAATACCAGTCATTGAACATATTTATAGAAATACTAAAATGTTTAGGGAGCTCCTTCATTTCTTTTTTAGGAGGAAGGAGTTTTTCTGTCCTCATCATCGTGGAAAAATTGATCACATATCTGTGAAGTTGGGGTCATTTTGCAAGTAAAACCAGCTTCACTCTGTGACTGACTCCATTTTTAAAATGTTTCTTTAGAAAATGATCAGATTATGTCAGTTGCCTATACATATGCTAGTGATCTGGTAAGAGGATATATTTAATTTTGGGAGCAATACAATATGACTTAATTTTTTTAAATTTGTGTTCTTTCTTTACTTTGAACTAATCATTACAGGAGATTCATGTGTTCCTTTGAATGCGTCTGATAAATGCATTAAATGCTGTCAAGATTGTCTTATTATACTCTTTACTGAAAATGCGAAATTTAAATTTCTTTTTCACGGAAATTCTTTGAATTTTTAAATAGCTCCAAATATTTTGCATGGATTGTGCTAAATGCTCTGTTTAGTATGACATAAAGTTGTTTGGGGAAAATTCTTGTGTTTTTTCAAAAATCATACAAATGTAATTTTTTGAATTATCTCTCACATAAAAACATTTCCAGCGATCTGTAAACACTATTGCATTTCTGGTATAAGATGCTGTAAATGACTTCCAATGAAGTTTTTCAAGAACATTTTTCATTTGATTTTACTCTATTCTGCAATTTGAATTCCCATTCCTTATTTCCTGCGCTTTGTGAACGTAATTTGAGAGGTGTTCCTTGCTATCGAAATAAATGCAGGTAAGTGCAACAGGCAAGTCATTTAAATTGGGTGGATTATTTCTAATAATTAACAAGAAAAAAAATTGAATGCCATAAATTTGTATGGACATATTAACTTTAATTTTATATTACCACCGTATGCTGCCATGATAAAAAAAAAAAAGAGCATTTGAGAAGTTCATTGTTGAAGAAGACAAGAAAAGATAATGAAATGTGAAATTCTTATGAATCCTTGAATATGAACTTGGAACCATTATGAGGCTTTGTTTAATTTATTTATATTTTTTTAATTTATCGTCAAAAGATGGAAACGAAATGTTTGTTCTTCGATTAGTAATGAGAATTTGGGGGGGAAATTTTAGGTGTGATAACATGGAGTATTTAGCAATTTATGTTTATACATGTAATTTATATAAAAAGGAGCAGATTTGGAGAAAATATTATATTCTATAAAATTTTGATACTATAGTATTTAATAATTATTTACTATTATATATTTTTTTGCACTATTTGCATTTGCTTACAAAAACTATCACTGTTACTACGTTGTAAAATGTGTATCTTCATTGTTGCTTTAAAGAAACGCTGGCAACAAAAAGCTTTAGCGCAGTAGATTGTACTTTTATTTTTATATACACACACAGATGGGGGGGGGGGGGGGGGTCGAGACACGTAAGTGTTCCACATAGTGGAGGATGTCAGGTCGCTCGCGCTTAATTTATTTAAATGTGGGCGCCAAGCGCGATTCCAACCTGCCACCTGCGCTAGCACTAGAGATCTCAAGGGCTGATCGCTCTGGGACGGGACGATGAGCATGCTTCTTCCAACTGATTATTTAAGTGTTTCCGTCAGAATGGCGGTCACACATTCAAACTGACTCTATTTTTAATTAGATCACTGGTGAGGTAGATACCTTTTTTATTATGATAAATAAAGATGTCTGGTATCAATACTTTTTATTCAGCTTATGATCGTTTCGATCGCATAGCGATCATCCTCAGAGCTAAAATTTGAAATACAAATATTATTAACAGGTAGTAGTTATTGTATGCATGATGCATAAGCAAACTGGGTCGTACATACCTTGCAGCTTCCGGGCCGAAAGCAAAGTTCTGCGAATTTTTGAGTGTGTGTCTTGTTTAAGAACTCAGCCGGTCGGCAGCGGGTGGGGGCGGGAAGAGGGGCCGTGCGGGTGAAGGGTCGTAAAACGCGGGGGTGCCGGTGGAGACTTGAGAGGCGGTCGGGCGAGCGAAAATCGGTGGAGTAGGGAGGGCTGGGGGTGGGTTAGAGGTGTACACTTTGTGCAAATTTTAGCAGAGGTGAAGAGAGTTCAGGGATTTGTTGGTTAAGACATGCCATGTTCTGTTTTTTTAGGACGTTGTGTATGTGTAGGGCTTCTAATTTTATTCTGTTCCAGTAGCTGTTTTCAATTTCTATAATTCGGAAATTTGTGTGTTTGTTTAAATTTAGGCGATCCGCAAAGTGTGAAACTGTGGTAGTGTTGTTTTTCCATGCTTGTTCGTGTTCTTTGATTCTCTGTGTGAATTTACGGCCTGTTTGTCCTATGTACATGGCTTTGCAATTGTTGCAAGTGAGAGCATAGACTCCGCATAAGGATGTAGGTGGGATTGGGTCTTTAGTGTTGGATAGTGTTTTATATAATGTATGAGTGTTGTTGAAAGAAGTTTTAAGACCGAATTTATTGAGTGTGGAGGCTATTTTAAGAGAAAGGGGGAAAATTTTAGCTCTGAGGATGATCGCTGCGATCGAAACGATCATAAGTTGAATAAAAAGTATTGATACCAGACAACATCTTTATTTATTTATCATGACACTATTTTATTACATGGACATTTAATGACTACGTGATCCCCTTCTTTGTCCACTAGTCTCTTAATTCTGGACAGGGGCCTACAGTGACAAATGTTGGGTTACTTCGCTGTAGAAAATTGCTCGTCGCCGTCCTGGATTCACGCTCAAATCGCGCACGCCGTGATGCCGCTAAAGGAGGGGCGGCGCCGCAAGTCCATGGGCTGGCGCGGGCTCATGTCGATCAGTCCTGGGTGGTCCTGGTTCGCAGCACGCGCAGACAACCTCTCTCCTCATCTCTGCTCATATATATATATATATATATATATATATATATATATATATATATATATATATATATATATATATATATATATATATATCAGATAGGGGTTGAGTTTGAGTTTGAAAAAATCGTATGCATAGTTAAGGATCTGTTGTATATATACACCAGACCCACGGGCAGACAGACGGACGGACGTTTTAAAAAAACACGTTGCACACAGACTCCAAAACGTGTATTTCCGTTGAAATCTCGAAATTGATTTTATGCAGCATTACATAACTTTCTCAATACTACGTATATTACTCCGCAGGGGTAATGTACATATACGAGAAAGTAACTCAAATTTGTGTAACAAAAATTATATTTTTTCACCCTTTATTTTCGGACTTAACTGATATTTGAAATATAAGAAAAGCAGAAATTCAATCATAACATTACATAACAATAAGATTATAATAATGCGAGAAAGTATGTGGTGTTTAGCACCATTAGGGCGAGGTTTTATACTTCTTTAATATTCACAAAGTAATAAATCGGTTCTAGTATTAGAAAACCGAAAAATTGAGATTTTTTTATTAATTGGGCGGTGATAGATGACAGCTGGCAAGAAAATGGGGCAAGTCAGAATAGCTAACACATTCCAAAGAAATAGAAAACTAATTCGAGAAAGTCTGTGTCATTCTGTAACACCACTAGTTTGTTTGTTAGAGGCCGGCAAATTTTTTTCCGAAGAAAATTCGCCTTTTTCCCTCCTAGAATTACATAGCTTTCTCTATACTATGTGTATTACTCTTTAAATACTTATGTATTCGAGTACAAAAGTAAGTAAAAATATCTTTAATGTTTTAGTTGTAGGAAGACGCCGAAAAAATTTGAACTTTTGTAAATTCCAAAAAATCAGGGTTTTCAACGATCACGAGAGCTGCACAATTCTGTTAAGCGTCGACTACGCTGACAACAAAATTCAATCAAATACGATGGAGCCTTTTTTTTAATTAAAATATCGGTTTCAAAGTCAAAGAGTCGCGATATCATCCATCATCCAGGTCGGTTGTAATGAATTTCGAAGAAAATCTGCTGAACGGTTTAGCCTCTTAGTGTTCTTCATACACAGACGGACAGGCGTTTGGACACTAATCGATTTTTTGGTAACAAGGTCCCATACATGGATTCTGACTACACTACGAGTTAAGAGGATTTTCTAATAAATTTAGCAAATGGATTAATTCACTTATCCGTTGTCAGGCAAAAAGAGTTTTTCTACCGGAAATTCGCCTTCTTTTCCAGCATTTTATAAATTTCTCTCTACTGCGTAAGCGGTAGCAAGAAAGTAACTATTATCCGTTCACTCTAAGAAAAAACCTGATGTAAATAAACAGAAGAAATCTTTGGGCCGCACTACGCTTCTGATTGGACTTTCGATGACGCGAGAAGCATATCCCGCCAATTCAAATGGAATAAGAGCTGTCGTCATATTCATGCAACTACAGTTTACTTACGACCAGTCTGCTTCAGGAAGTGGTTGTCAATAACCTGATGTCTATTATTTGTATAAATAAATTGGCCTAAAATTTGGGTGTTGTTGATCACAATTCACAAGCTGCCACAATTTCGCAAGCGTTCTTTCGTTTCTGCACGTTTGCCGTTTTGATGCAAGGAATGCACTTTCGATCGAACAGCACTGCCTATAAGTCATCGTATACTTAAATCACAGATTTCTTTTCTTCTTTGGAGTTCGTAGTTGTCCCTTTTTCAATGATCTCTTTCCGGAGTTTCAATACGCTGCATACGGACATTCCAGTGAACTCAGATTTCCTTCACTGGTAACGACGGATTCCTATGCAATAACGAATTGAAAACGTTTAGAATGATGCGCTTTCAGAAGAAATTGTCTACGCTTGTTTAATTATTGAAGGACCAGCCACACGCTGACATTGTAAAACGAACTGAATCGCAGAGCCTCGCAGGCCGCTCGGCGGCGCGGCGCTGCGGTCCCATGAGCGGCGTCCCACGCGCCCGACCCACGTCGATCTGCACGTTCGTGGGCTGAACTGTCAGAGCCTCGTAAAATTATCGTCGATCACACAGTCAGTTCGCAATGGTCTCCTTCTTTAAGCTGTTGCAATAGTTTCAGACGCAAGGTTAATTTAACGAACGATGGCATATTAATTAGTGTATATACAGAGAATTATTTACTTTAACGTCAGGATACCGACAACAGCAGAGCTCACACTGAAAACCAATGAGAATCATCCTAACACACGTGCTTTTGTTTACATCAGGGGTTTTCTTAGGGTGATCGGATAATAGTGATGTTCCAGAATGACACAAACTTTCTCAGTTTTCTAATTTCTTTGGTCTGGGCCAGCTTTACATTCTTGCCTCACCCTCTTACCAGCTGCCATCAATCGCCGCCTAAAGAACATTTATTTTAATTACTCGCACTTACTAAAGAAAGAAGAGAAAGTCTTGAAATCGGCGAGTTTTCGATACAAAACCTCTTAATGCCGGGCTCTGGTAACGAAAAGTAGATAAATCCATTTGCTAAATATATTTAAAAAATTCCTCTAGCACGTTTCGTGCGTCCTTCATACCGAAACTAGTGGTGCTAAGAAATCGAATGCAAACCAGCCAGACGACAGTTGTAGTTCTGTGAAAACCGTCTCATTGTTGGGACATGATTTAGCTGTATGAAACGCAGTTATAATTGTCGAATTTGTGTTTATATTTGCTTGAAAATGTTAAAGTTTTCGCGCCTAACGTTCTACGATTTGTAATGAGTTTGACAAAAATGGCTGAGATGTGTTAATTCGGAGAGAAATTGCGGTATAAAAAATATTACGTAACCATTACTAAGGGCGAGGAAGTACATATTGTATTGTACACTAATATAACGTATTGTACACTAAAAACTCGAAATATGCAAAATTTCGACATTTTTTGAACCGATACGACTCGTTAATTACATCATTGAAAATATAGATTTTAGCTGAAAAAAAAAAGTTCTCCACAATTAGTTCTTTAAATAATGTACATTTTTGCGTATATATGGAGGAATTTACGTAGTATGGGGAAAGTTATTTAATACTGCGGAAAATCGATTTTGAGATTTCAACGGAAATACACGTTTTGGGGTCCCCAGATACCGAAAGAGTGTTGTTTTTTGTTTTGTTTTGTTTTCTTTTCCCTCCTTTTTTTCTTTCAAAACGTCCAACCGAAAGTTTGGCGTGTGTGAACAACATTGCGCCTAAACCATGCATAGGATTTTTTTTCCAAATTGAAGAAACTCCTGTCCATTTGGCCTGAGTCGAAGCTCTGCGATTTTGAAAATCATTCATTAGATTTTGGGGGTACTTTACATGAAGCCTTTGGGACATTTTCAAAAGTTTCTCAAAAATGGCTCCAAATTTTTCTTTAAATTTCTAAGTAATGAGTAAAATGCACTTATAAATGTGGCATAGGTTCGATTTTTGCGGTTTACTCTGAATTTTCGAAAACTTGAAAAGTTTGAATCTTTACGGGGTCTTCCTACAACTAAAAAACCAAAGATAGAGATTTTTCCTTCAAGTGAAGTTTCTTGTCCATAAATTGTTCTTTCATTAAGGTCAGTTCCTTTTTTTTTGCAAGGGAGCAATTTGTACAATTTTAAAAATTTACAAAAAACAGATTTTCTCAAAAACGGCTCCAAAGTTTTTTATTAAACTTTTGGTAAGGATAGTGCTAAACGTACTCTATGAGATGACATTAACATCAGTTTCCTCTATTCTTTTTTTTTCATTACAAAAATATAGTTGTTTTTTTACTTGTCTTTCACGTTGTTAATATTTACATTAGCGGCAATTTGTTCACATTATTATATTTATGAGTATATATGATTTATATCAGATAAAGTTTGTCAGAAAACTCAACCATTTTCTGTCAAAACTGGCTCAAAAGTTTGCAATTTCAGAAACATTTAAACGCCTTTTTTCAAAAAAGGGCTCCAAATTTGTTCTTCAAACTTTTTGAAAGTATAGTGCTAATTGCACTCTTTAATATATCGTAAAGTTCATATTAAGGTATTATTTTTTCAAAAAATACATCAATGTTGTTGTTTTTTAAATCTCTCTCACACTGGTAATATGTTCATTTACAGCAATTTGTACACACTATTGTATTTGTGAGTTAAAGTGCTTTAAATAACTTCAAATGAAGTTTTTCTAAAACACAAAACTTTTCTGTGAAAATGTGCTTCAAATTTCGAATTTACTGTAGCGCTTAAGCACCATTTCCTTAAAAAAAAAATAAATTTTGTTACAGAGGTACAGAAACAAAACTTTTGTTTCGTTTCTTTTGCCATCCTTGGTGCTATATTATTTATCACAATTACATTCAGAAAATTTTCAATATTAAGAAAGACTGCAGACATTTTTGAGAATATATATTTTTGTTTCCTGTTTTCTTAAAGAATATACATGGCAATTTTTATTTGTGTCAATTGACAAATCTAAAATGTAATTTGGAATAAATTAATGCACAGTTTCTGTCGAACGACAATTCGAATTAAAATTGTGTTTATTTAATTCGAAATTGTGCCAATTAATTAGGAAAAAATTATTTGACATGTTTTTATTTGGGTGTGCTGACATGCCTGTTCCTTGACATACCTCTTTCCTCCGCCGGTCTGAGTTGTTGGGATTCTTAACAGATCAGTATAAATTCGCAGCGGCATTTTTTTTTATTATAGCATATTTTTATATAGCACCAGTTAGAGGAAAAATATGCTATACTGTGTGATTTAATACGGGGTATGGTAAAGATGTACTCTCTTCTTTCTCCACTGGAGCCCACATTATGTCCTATTGTGATAGGATTCTGTGCCTATTTTCCCTACCTCCATTTTGAAAATGTGAATAGTAATTTTGGTGAATATTTGTGTATGGTTTAGGTACCAGTTGTTCACAGATAAAATAAAGAAAACCAATTTTTTGGTGCTAAGTCTCACAAAATATTTGAGTACGTAATTTATCCAGTAAGCATAATTAGGAGCAAGAAAAATTAATCTTTTCAGTATCAGAGGTCTGTGCCCATGAAAGTTTTTCTGTTGAAAAACAGCATTTTTGGCTGCAGAATTAGAAAACTTTCTCTAAGCTCAGTAAGCAGTATATGAGAAAGTGAACAATTTGAAAGCCTTTTTGAGAGAATCTTGTTTACCTACATTTTTTGAATAATTGTCAGGATTTTACTTGTAATCCAATTGTGCCATATTTATAAGCATAATTTCACTATATTTGGAGCTGTTTCTGAGAACATTTTTAAACTATTCTAAAGGCTTCATGTAAAGTCTCAAAGGAATTACTATACACTTTCAAATTTGCTGTACCTATAGTGTGGTCAGATCATTCACAAAATATCCATTTTGGAAAAAATCAGATGGTTTAGGTAATGTTCATTGTGCTGTCATGGTAATTTTTTGCTTAATATTCTGCTTTTGTTAAAAAATCTTATTAATATTTTCATTGGTTTTCAAATCCCTAAAAGTTTAATCAAAATGAAGCAGTTAGAACATCATAAAAGAGCAGGTCATTTATAATATAGACAGCAAATAATTGGAGCCCTTTTCAGAAAAATATCACTTGAATTTGCTTTCAAATATGTGTTATTTCTGGTTCATTATCACTTTTAAACTTTTGAGATTTGAAAATACTTTATATAAGATCATTAACATATTTGGGTTCACAAATGCATTAAATCACTGCAGTTTAAGTATTAATGATGTTTATTATATTTATAAGGAATTATTCAAATTTCATGCCCTGTTTGCAATATTTGAAATTTCAAAAGTTTTAATAGAAATTCCATGTATGACATATGAGTGTATGGTGTTCTATCGTGGCTACCTAGCCTAAGTGGCTTTACCACACTCTCGCTGTGAAGCCGGACTAATTCTCAGTGTTCGAATGGTGCAATTCATGTCTCTTCAGTGAAGGAAGAAAAATAGATAAATTACTTTCTTTTGTCACCTGTGGCACTGCCAAGAGATCTGGGAGAGTATAACTATCACCCATTCATGTACATCAGGCTTTTTCACAATGATAACGCTAGGAACCCAGAATCACTTTCTTTGCCTTACCACATATATTCACTTACAATGGTTGCAATATAATAAAAGTGTGTTAATTGATGTTCTTCAAAACATTATGCAGTTAATTGAAATACAATGTAATTTATCTAATTGTAGTAAATATGTTTACAGGATATAAGCAATCATAGCTCTTTCAAGTCAAAATATTGAAGAATTGTTGGCATTAAAGAACACAACTACCTTCAAATTATTCAGAGAGATTAAAAAATTTAAAACTTGTATTTAAAATTTTTGAAAATTACCTAACAGAAATCACACTTTTATTATATTTATGAAGGTCTTTTGCCCTATTTGTTAAAGAAATTTGAAGAAAAATTTGGATCCATTTCCCAGAAAATTAAAAATTGGCTTTATAGAAAGAACCACCAAAAATTAACACGCTTCAAATTCTCAGGGCCCAAGATGAGGCAGATCAATAAGTCAAAATCCACTTGTGAAAAAAATCCTGTGAGCTGTTCAGGTGCTGCTAATTATCAGAGACATATTTCTGCTTGGAAGGAAACAACCCTCACACTTTCTGTTCAAAACGGTTTTGTAAACATTTTGCAATGCAATGGAATGCAATACTCAAGTGTTAAGAATTTCATAATTTTGAATATTTACTCCATAAGTAATGCAGTTCAGTAATCTTTCAATCATTTGAAAGCAAAGCAAGATTTCACTGCTATAAGAGACAATGTTAAAAGTGTCTATATACTTACTGCATGAAAATTCTGAAAATGACAGTTTTTTTATGCATTACTGACAGTGCTTTATTGTACAAATGAAAGTAATAAAAGTAAACTTTCAGAACAATGTACATTTATTCATCCTACACATATTTTTCTTTTCTTTCTACAGACAACTTATGAAAATATTTATTGGTTTAGTCAACATACTTGAATAATGAGGGGGAATTCTAATGAAAGCAAATATTTAACATTGGCAGTTATGATTCACAGCCTGAAGAACAAAAGACAAATGTACACGTTTTGACTATAAGAAGAATGTAAATAAAATCAATAAACATACTATAATTTTTTTTTTAAAGAAAGGTCCATTTTCAATACATGTTACAAATAAAAAAAAAATACTATTGGCAATTTGGTGGATTTTAGATACAGAAGTGGTATTCAAGTTGACAACATTATTGATGATGATATGATGATGAAGAAAGTAGTAATGATGATGATGGTAATAATAATAATAATAATAATAATAATAATAATAATAATAATAATAATAAAAGTAATACTAATAACAACAACAGAAATAATGAAAGTAAGGGTTTAACATTTATTCAGAAATACATTTTTTACCATCAATCACATCTCAACTATTATTACTGTACATCTGATGGAGATAAAAAGAATCTGCATGGAAGAAGCTGCTAACTTATTGCACTTTCATCACTTACAATAAAACAAATGCTTCATAATATACAAAAATTATCTATAACATGTACATATAAATTAAGTACACTGAATAAGAAAACTACAACAGCAAACACATTGAAACCCCTTTACAAAATGTGTATTTTCAACAGAAAAGAAAATTGCACCTAGAATCACATTATGTTTTTGGAGATAACATATCCACTGTATTTGAAGATGTATGTATTACACCATTCATAAAGTTTACTAATAACTCTCATATATAATATATAAAAGAAAACACAGTGAACTTAGAACTTTCTGACAAAATATGTATTTCTAAAGAATAAAGCTTACCATCACAGCAATTTTTTCCTTAGAAAAAAACTTACTCATACATATTCCTCACTTTTTGAACAACACAACTTATAGATCTGTAAAAAGAAATAACAAAAATACTATATGCCAATTTTATAGTCTGTACATTTAATAAATAATTCTTGACATTCATTTTGATTTGCTTAATAAAATCTTGAAATGTGTTTTCTGTTTATAAATTTGTCTACACTTTGTCTAGATTTGTACAGTTTAAAAATAAGTTAGTATTTAGTAATGTGGCAGATTCAAGCACAGACAGTAGAAGGAACCACACTAACTCCCGGTCACCTGGAACTCACTGTTATCTTCTCTACCCCAAGCAATTCACGAACTCTGTCATTGTACTTAACGAGTGCCACCTTTGAAGCTCGGATGTTAACTTTTTCACCAACACCTAACACATGGCAACAATGGGCTTGTTCCAGAAAATCTGCCATTTTCAGTTCCCTCAGTATACTTCTGATATCAGTTCCTGGTCCAGGACTAATTTGCCGAAGTAAAACATCTCTTGACTTAACCCGTAATAGAGGAGCTAAGTCCTGGAACAATACCCAGCGTTCTTTCACAGGCTCTCCTCTTAGTTGATACAGAACAGGTAGAGACACTTCACTGATTTCAAATTCAATTTCATCTTCTTCTCCGGTATCTGGTGATGCACATGGAGGGTCTTGCAATGGATCATAACCACTTACTACAGGATCTGTAACATGCAAAATGAACAATTTACCCATTTTGTATTGATGTGATTTATTATGTGGTACGTACTAAGATTTGGAATTTTTACAATATGGAAATTTAATTTATAAAATTTGAAAAGAACAAATGAAAAATAATGTGCCTTAACTGAGCAACATATGTATAGACAAAATATGCAACTGGTACATGCAAAATATAATTTCAAAAACTATGTTGAAATTTGGAGTCTTAGCTACATCTGTAAACTACACTTACAGCTCAACAATTTAAATTTCAATACAAAAACTTGTAGAAGTTGTGCAACTTATTTGGAAGTACTAGAGAATATATTGAGAAAAGTAAAAATGTACTAAAGAAATGAGTTTTGTATGCAAGAGAACTGCAAGGGCTGAACTGCGTTTACTTTAAACATTGCAACATGATGCGACAAAAACTTTTGGAGGATTTCTGCATCCCTAACTCATTTCTTTGTTTTTAGGGCATGTGTCTGTTTTCTGACCTATCACAGAAGAAATTAAATGGGTTATCTTTGATTTTATTTTTCAAATCAATTTTCTTTTGCAACAAACTCATAACTTTTGATATACAATTGCTTCCTGCAGTATTTCGCATCAGCCTAATAAAGTTACGAGCCATCCATAAATAACGTAAGAGAAATTTGGAGTATTTTGAATATCCCCTCTCTGTAACACACCCGTATTAGTGGGACATTATCCCTAACTACATAATTATATAATGCTTGGTACATCAACCCCCCCCCAATATAAGACAATAATTTACTTTAATTTTACTTGTGTTTTATAGTAAAATTTATGATAATTAAAGTTGGAAAAGATTGGTGATGCTGATTGCACCTATCAAAACTATTCGTTGCAAGTTGTGATATGCAAGAAAATTTTTTATCGTAATCTGTGGACATGCTGTTGTGGGTGACGCATGGGCGAGAGTCTACTGCACCAATTTCAACATATTCTAGAACAATACTACAACTCAGTTTTCAATATTTTCTTCATAATCTTACAGATTCAAGAAAATAATTGCAGGAAAAAAAAAGATTTCAATTTAATGTAATAAATTAAATTTATTTATGTTTTAAAACAAATTAATTAGTTAATATTTTAATGCTTTAGTGTAAGAAGAAGAAGAAGAAAAAGGAAGAAAGGAGAAAAAAAAAGGAATTATTGCAACAAATGTTGAAAAATGTGACAAAATAAATATCAATGTTATGTCGCAGTAAATTAATACCAAGTACACTTAAATAACTTTGCCTCAAACCCCCTCCTCCTCTTTGGTGTTATGTAATTTATGGATGACCCCTTACAATCTTCGTGGTAAAAGTCAATATAGTCATGCTGGCTAAATAATTGTTTTGGTCGTCTGGATATGATTGTTTATACTCTCCTTTACATTCATTTTTTTCAAATACATATGGCTATCCAATCAACTGAAATTACTTTGACTGAAATTAAGTCTCTTAAACAGAAGTATAGATCCACTAGACTGCTGTTGCTATCCTAACACTGATAAAAAAATCAGTCCACATAGAGAAAACTTTGCCTCTTAGTTCATTGCTATTTTTTTGCCCGGGGGACACTATTTTCTAAATACCTACAGGTCTTGTTCACTGGGTGTTTCATATTACATAGTATTCAAAACAATATAAAATTTAGAGGTAAATAATTTTATAATTATTATATACTTAAGTGTCTTGGGAAAGGGAAATGATTTTTCTTTTCGGGTCACAAAAGGATCTCCATTGATGAGTGGGGTGGTAAAAATGTTGAGATAATTTCACAGCAATTGCGGGACAGCACGGATAAATTAGAAAAAGAAATTGAAAGATTCAAATGATATATAAGAAATTATTGAAAATGGGGTAGAAATGCTGATAAAATCATTCTGATGCTAAAAATGATTTTTTAACACTTTATACAAAATGCATATTCTGTGCATAGCTATACTCATTAAAAAAAGAAATATTCCCCCTCACCACAAAAAAGTACTTTGCAGATGAAAATATAATGCGGTAAACAGATGTTTACCGAACCTTAGTAACACTTGTATTTTGATTGCTCTCAATAATAAATGCCAAAACCTGTATTCCAATTTTAAAATTACAAACAAGGTGTGAGGTGATTACACATAAAGGTGTGAGAAAAGGGTGTTGTGCCAGTCCAAATGGCCAACATCGTTAAGGCAGTAGTGCCTGTGTTGGACCAAAGGGTTGTGTGTTCAATGTCTCGTCTCACGCATGATTGTATTTGTGTTCATCCTTTCACTCTCTATCATCATCATCATCATCATCATCATCATCATCATCATCATCACTCTTACCATACCGTTAATGCAATAGTGGTTGCTAATGACCTAGATATTGAAGCGACCTTAAATAACACATAAAAAAGGTGATTTTAAGTCACCCACACTTTTAATATTTATCTGGATGCTGTTATATGACGATGCAAACGATGCAGTTTCAAAATTTTTTGATAATTTTAATAACAAAAATGTTATAATGACAATTCTTTTTGCTGACGACCAAGTTCTGACATATAATAATGAAGATACTTTACTAAGAGATTTGTTCGAACTGATGATGATCACAAACTAATATAATTTAGACATTTCTATTAAAAAAAAAAACAACAAAAAAATCAACAACAACAACTAAGTCAACAGCATTTTAAGAGATATAACCAATTAGATGTAAATTTGTCATTATTAACCAAAACATAGAACAAGTGAGTTCATTGAAGTTTTACAAACCACTGGCAGTCCCATGTGAGCTATAAGGATGTGAAATCTGGACTATTGATATAAAAATAAGAAGTGTGATACAGACTGCTGAAATGAAATTTTTAAGGGGCTGGATCAGTGTCACAACGAGAGACGTGATCTTGAATGAGGAAATTAAAAACAATTAAGGAATTTACAACCTAAATTGAAAAATCGACAAATTTAGAAAAGCTTGGACTGACCACTTTGAAAGAATAGAGAACACATGAATACCAAAGCAGATTCTGAAGTATCATCTGAGAGGAAAAAGAAACATTGGAAGACCAAAGAGAAGATGGATGGGTTATGAAACACATGAAAGTTCATATTGCACGAGTGAAATGATTGCTTTTTTTCCACATGGTCTCAGTTTTCTTAACTCAGTTTAAAAGTTTAACTCCTTTAAGAATGAAAGAGATATACTACTCAATTTAAATAAATTTTACCAATATTGTTTTTGTAAAAACATTGTTGAACTATAATAGATAAAGAAGCAGGAATATACTGGAGATTACATCCACTATCTTCCTGCAACAGGATACATTCTCAAATTCATTAAAGCAGTGAAACTAGAGTCATTCATCTCTCAATGGAATTTATTTGTCTCAGGTAACAACAAATGCTTTTAATAAACATCTCTTTGTCAATGCAGTATTTCAGTGGTTTGCTAACAACTGCTTTCTTTCTGTGGAAATATATTGTTGCTTGTGGAGCACAAATGTGTTATTCCAATCTTAAGAGTAATTCATGAACTCATTTAGACACCATTCTCAAAACTTTCTACAGAACATGAATTGCATCTTCACCCCTTGATTGCTTGTCTGATTTGTTGAGATGGAAAGTGAGCATGGAAAGAGAATGAGTGATATGTCAAGGGGGTGTTTTGATGTTAGCTGAGAGGAAACAAGGAAACTAGAATCGCTTGTCTAAGTTGCATTTTGTAATTTAACATGATTAAAAAATGTTTAAGAAAGCACAACTTATTTCATAGCAATTAGAAAACTACAACAAATGAATATAAGCTACTGATAATCTCATAACCTTAAGAGGTCAATGACCAAAATGTACAAATTTTAAGATCAGGATAAGTAAGGATGCAAAACATGTAAATACATGTTTATTTTTTAGGCATAATTATTACAGAGAAAATGAAATTTTTTTAATAGATTTCTTACTCTGCATTTTATTAATGGAATCTTTTTCTCTTCAGTGCTTCAATTAAGATTTTGCAATAAATATATATGTATTTAATAGTTTCCATATTTGGAGAGGGGTTAATACGCTTCAGTTGAATAACATGATAAATATCACATTTAACTCACCAAGACAAGATGCTGCACCATGAAATGTCCATGATGTAGCAGACAAACCCTGAACATCAGCAAGATGATGTTGCAGCAGCCACCGGGAGCCTTCATCTGTCGCCAGTGCAAGGGGAGCTACACCACTGTAAGTTGCAAGCAAAGGGTCTGCTCCATAGGAAAGAAGTAATCGCACCAATTCTGTGTAGCCATTTTCAGCTGCTTCATGGAGAGGGCTGCCAACAAAACATGACAATATTTAAGGTTAAATAAAGTTAAACACATGTGCTCAAATATGAAGGGGAGGAAAAGAAAACAAACGAAATGAAAATGAGACCTGTGGCATTCTCTTAAGTCTCAACTCATGAAAAAAAATTTGAGCGGTTTTTGAGAATTTTTTTTATAACTTGCAAGAACTTACACCAGAAATTATGCCAAAAATAGTATTAAAAAAATTATATTACACAACCTTTTTTAAAAAATTTGATTTTTTTTGAAGAGATTACATTAAAGACAAAAATCTATCTTCAATATTGAACTCTTGCAATCTCGACTTTTTGCAAGTTTTGAAAATACAGAGTTCACCGGAAATGGGAATAGTGCTATTTTTTGTTTATCCTTCGTTAGATGCACGGGAAAATATTGTCTTCAATATTGTAGTTTTAAGACAGCAAATTTTTTTTTTAAGTATTGCAAATTTGGAAAAACTAGGAATTTCAATGAAAATGAGACCGGCACCATCCTTTTAAGTATCCAATGATAACGTTCCTCCAAACAATTTGAAGCTATTTTTGAGAAAATTATGATAATATTATAATAAATAATGAGACTTCATGTAAAGTTGCCCCCAAAATTATATCTGTTTTAAACTCGCAGGGTGTCAAGTTCCTTTAAATCGATCAGGGAATATTAATTTTGGAAATATTGCGACATACCACCTTTGATAAGTAATTATTATACCTGTAATATTCTTCTTTCTATGTAGAGTGGTAGCCCATTTTATGAAATAAATAAATAAAATGAGTTTAGGCGGTGAGAACTGTTTAGGCGGCAGCACTGACCCCTGACAGACAGACGTTTTGCTGTCAATGGATTTTTTGGTATCAAGGACCCACAAAACTTGGATTTTGATTGCACTAGTGTTAGAGGAAGGAAATCTACTATACACAGGAACAAGATTTTCCCACTTATTTGTTACCAGAAAATAGTTTCCATTACATGCAAACATTTCTAGTTACCAGATTTTGTCAACAAAGCTTGTTTATTCTTCATTCAACTAATGCTAGTAAAGGATTACGGGTTAGATATTCCAGGGTTCAGGGAAACTTGTGTGTATAATACCAACCTTGATGTGAATAATACCCGTATCCCAGTTTTGAGCACCAATGTTTTTAAAAAATATGCAGGGATTATTTGAGTACATAAGGTACATTTTTTAAAAACCTTTTTATGCTTAGAACTTTGGGCAAAAATCAACTTTCAAGTCCCCTCTAGAAACTTTCACTCAACTGATCTATTTAGAGTTGCTTCATTCTCCAAAACCTATGTAGCTAATGACACCTTTAGTTGCATAACAAAAAGTGTGAAAGTGATTGCATAGTTGACTGATAATAATTCAATAAACTGCTTCAAAAGAAAGCTAATACCCTCGGTTTGATCAGTGTGAGAATTTGCACTACTCGTGTTGCACGGAGCAGAGATTTACATTTGCTTGTACTGTGTTTGTAAGTTTATCCATTTCTTTTATCTTTAATGACATAAAATATAACACCATAAGAATCATGAGATGAAGATCATCATACTTGAGAATTATTTGTATTTAAAATTATTTCTGATAATTTGAGTTATGAAAAAAATGACATGGAGCAATATCTGGCAAATTTGATGGTTGATCAATACATGCATATTTTTGGCCAGTAATTCCTGTATGAGAAATTGTCTGTGAGCAGGTAGTTATTGTAATGCAAAATCCAAGAGATGTTTTTCCACAAATTAGGTCTTTTTAAGCAAAAATTGCGTACTGCAAAAACAATATTTTATTTACTGTCTGGCCTCCTGGAAGAAATTTTAAATGAACAACACCATAATAATCAAAGAAAACTGAATTTCATTGACCTCGGTGTGTGTGTGCGAGTGTGTAACATTCAGTTTATTTTTGTCCTTTTAAGCACCTCTTCAGCAATTAATTTTTGCTGCTCTTTTCAGAGAAAATTGAGGTCTTTTGGAACAAGATGTGCTATTAAGTATTTCATGCCTGAAAAGATCAACCAAAAAGCCATGTCATCTTAATACCCTTAACTATATCCCTCAAAATCAAAAGATTATTTTTGACCTCCATTAGTTGATTTTAGATGATTTTTTCTAATGATGGAAATTGATGGTCAATCTGAGACAGGTCCTTCAACCATTTCATAGCTGTCCTTACATGCTCTATAGCCCAATAATGTCAAGAGTTTTTGATAAAACGATTACAGTAGGACATGAACATTTTCAGTGATTCCACCACTAAATTCCATTGGAAACACAACTTGAGGGTAAGTCTTTGGTCAATGCAAATTGAATGACAAACATGGGCACAAGATAATTGTTGTAACTAAACTTAATTTGCAGATGGGCTTTGTAATTGTCTTCAAACTTTCTTGAAGTTCTACCAACTCAAAAACTAATTACTCTGGGCAATAATTGAGCAGGAATTTTAAGAAAATAATTTCTGATAACTTTTTTGACAGTGTAATTCATGCAATTTGAAATGTAGCTTGAGTATGTTTCCCAATGTTTTCCAGCACTTCAAGTTTCCTTGACATTTTCCAGTTTTCCAAATGCACAACCATACCAGTAACTATTTTTAGATACATACCGCACTCCACCCAAGGCGCTGGCACTAACATCAGCACCATACATGAGGAGGAGTCGAGCAATATCCAGATGACCACGTGAGCAAGCTTCATGCAAGGGAGTATATCCTGCATTATCCTGAGGAGAAGGTGCACTATCCATTTTCTCCAAACAATATGCAGCCACATCCTGAAACATAAAAGTATATAAAGGATACAAAACAAATCAAATTCTCACATCGCAAACGTTTGAAGCCACCCAAATGAAACAGAAAAACTTGAAATTAAATAAATTAAATTTCTTCAACATTATATGTCAGAGAGACACTGTGAGAGATGAAATATATAAAATCAAAAAAGAACACTGCAAAACTCATTACAAAAACATTATGAAAATGTCGTGAACTTAAAAAAAAACATTGAAGAAAACTAATTGAAAGGCAGAAATGAAAACAAAATTATAAAGACTGTAGTAAACTAAACTTTAAGACAAGGTATACAGTAACAAACAAAACAAATTTTGTATTATAAACACTTTAAAGCATAGATCTACTTACAGTATAGCCTAATCGTGCAGCTCGATGAAGCAAAGTTTCTCCTAAACCTTTATTTATGACCCAGCCACGAATTTCAGCCTGGACATCTTGCACCGATTCTGAGCTAGGTCTTGAAACAATTGTCTGGAACAATGAAACAAATACTTAACCAAAGCCAATGTGAATTAATATTTATTTATATTCAGAATAACGCCAGCAGGATAGGTCTCTATATGAGCTTATTTGGGTACATTATAAACACATAAATAAGCCTATCTAATAAAAAGATGCTGCATAATTTAATGTTTGATCAACAAAGTAAAAAGAGGGTTGGCAAAAGTATCAATTTCACCTCTATATATCGAAGAACTCTAGTGCTTCAATTTTAGTCAGCCTAGAGTTACATAGTATCAGCAGGCACAGAGTGGTAAAATGGCCTATATTCGTAAGTATGAGGAACATGAAGAGGCACCAACAGTGAGATACTTTCGTGACCATAAGGAGAATCAATAATATTAATCAAAACTTCAAGAAATAATATGATCACAACAAAATTCCTCCTGTTACCAAGGCTAGGAAAATTAAACTTCATTCTCAGGTAGTCACTGTCAATGCTACTCGGTTGGTATATTCATCGTTCTTTGAATTCAAGATATTTCAAGAATCTACTTTGACATCTTTCAAGTGCCATCTACAGACTAGGTTACAGCAGCTTATTCTAATTTAGATCTAACAAGAGCAAATATAATAATTCGTAGTACCACATTATATCTGATCCTCCTGCTTAGTCTCTCAAGAAAATCAACAAATTTATTGATCATCAATGTTGTATTTAAACGATAGATGACGGCCAAAAAATTACACCAAGATCCTTCATCGTAGACACTAATTCAAGGATCTTTAATCACATCATTAATAACATAATTAAAAAAAATTCTTTTAACTCCATAAGAATGACATCACTTTCCCTTTTATGGTATTTCAAGCAAGTTTACATAGTTCACAAAAATATATATAAAATGGAAAAAGTCTGAACATTTTTCTTGATTTTACAACTTACTACTTCCAAATATTTCCCAGTTACTATTATAATATATAAACTGAAGAATTGATGTTCAAGTTGAGGCACAGTATTACAAAACACTCAAACAAGAATGTAACATACATAATATTGTATGTAATAATCTTAAGTACAATTCAAATGGCAAATTTTGTTAAATAATATTTAAAATTATATATATATATATATATATATATATATATATATATATATATATATATATATATATATATATATATATATATATATATATATATTTGATTTATTAATATTAAACTAAATTATTCTGTAAAATGTGTAACTACAAATAGTTACTTATAATACAATTCAATATCCAAATTAATTTTCTTTCTATATCAAAATTTAATGTTATTCCTAAATTTCTTAAGACATTCTTTAAAAGTTAACAAGATACATTTAGAGAAAAATTCAAATTGAGATATACTCAGGGGAATTCCGTCTAAATTAACATAGAATGACTGCATGGTAAATTCAGTTTCCTTTTCTTTTTACTTGAGATTAATGTTCTTTTTATTTAAGTTTTAATAATGTACATATTTTACAAAAACATGCAAAATAAGGACTTACTTTCTTTCTCTCTTTCATTGTTTCAATATCCCCGGTATCTTTCTTCTGTTGCTTTTTCTTTTTACGAATGTAATCAAATCCAGATCGAAATTTTCGTCTTACTGTCCGAATTTTTATTCGCTTTCCAATTGTTTTCGGGTTGGATGAATTTATGTGTGCACTGTGGGGTCCCTGAGGTAGCCTTGCCATTTGCTCAGATGAAAAATGATTGGCACCATCCATTGTAATCTTTTTATTAGCAATAGCACGCAACAATTTCATATTTCGAGATTTATTGCTATGTAAAAGGTGACGTTTTGAATTAAGCACAGCCTTATTACTTCTCAGCATTGCTGCTGTACGCAACCCTGCTCTGCCACGTGTGACAACTCCAACAGAAGGGTGAATCACCTTCTTCATTTTAGAGGACCGCTTAGATTCAGAAAGAAGACTCGAAGTATCAGCACAAGAAGGTGGAGCCGAGGCAGGCCGATCCTCCCCAAATACAGCCCTTATTGTAGGTCTCTGCTGCAACAGACGTGCCTGGGTTCGAGTCCTTGACTTTACCACAAGATTCTCTGCTGGTGGTTTACTGCGATCATTTGAAGCTTCACGACCTCTTCTTTTAATACGGTCTTTGGCCAATAAATCATGGTTATCAAATTCTATTTTAGAGAGAGACACTTTTGCTTCACTTTTCAATAGATCAGCTTTCTTTAGTTTTCCTCCCAATATTTGCTGAGATCCTCCAGTTTCACTAGGAGTGGATGTATCTAAATCTGTGCTGGAAGAACGTGGAATGATAGAACCTTTATTGCTTTTCTTTTGCAATATCCTTTTTGAAGAATATTTATTACTCCCTACTTGACCAAAAGCATTCAGTACAGAGTTATTATTGTCAATATTTGAGCTGTTTTTACTTGATACAACTGATAAATTTGTGTCCTCCGATTCTGTACCATCATCAGTCTTGTAGGGCAATTGACTACCAAATGAATTGGAACTCTGGTCATTGCAAACAGATTGTTGATGACTGGAAGCACTATTTTGGGAACCAGCAGTATCAAGCAATGTTGCTGATGGATCAAGATCTGGAAGAGATGCAGAAATGTGTCGAGCACGAGGTGGCTTTGGTATATTTATTAACTGAGCAGGCATTCTCAAGGACTGTTTGAATTTGTACACTTCCTCTTCCCAACCCGGATGGAAAGGCCCATCGAACTGCTTGCTTTCACTTTGCGAGGCAGAACTTGTGTCTTTTTTATTATTTTCACTATTTTGAGAACACAATTTCCTGTTCCTGGGCACAGATGATGCATTTCGTGGCCGGAGGCGCATCCCTGTTTTGGCAACATTACGACCTTTACGACGGTGGACTCTTGCTGCAACACTCTCCTGGGGCACACCATCACTACTACTGTCTCCACTCTCACTTGTGGTGCTACTACTCCTAGAGCTGGACCCTGTATCATCTGCTCGAAGGCGCAACACTTTTCTGCAGACTGGTCTTTTCTTAAGGTTTCCTTTTCGAAGTCGCACTTTCATTTCCGCCAAGCTCATTTCATCATCTACATCACGTTCTTCTTTTCCTGTAACCTTTCTTACCAGGAGTCTCTTATTACTCAAAGGTACATCATCTTCTGAATCATCTTTACGACCTTTACGACGAAGAACTTTGTACTTCCCTAAACGTTTCAGTTCATTTAACCTAGGACTAGATTTTAATTTTCTTTTCATTCTGTTCCCTCCCATTCTGGAGCATCTGTCTTCCACAGCTTTCTTGTTATCATTTTGGTAAGTTCTCTTCTCCTCTCTATTCATGAGTTCATTACTGTTTTCCGCATGCTGAATGCTTCTTCCAAAGTGTTTTCTCCTTTTCCATCTACGCCTTCTGCCCAGAGGTACAACAGAGCTGCTTTCTTTAGTTGCCTTAACATCTTCCTTTCCTACATTATCCACCGATTCCTTCGATTGTTCTTCATCACTGACTTTAGTATCGGGTTCATTGCCTTTAGGTTTTTCATGAACACTTTTAGATAAGTCACTTTCTTCTTTTTGTTCTTCTTCCTCCTTCAGAATACTTCGGCACATTTTCACGTGTTTAAGTTCTCCTTTACTACTGAATCTATTTAAGTGACTTAACCTGTTTCTTTGAATATCTTCACTCTCTTCCAACTTGATTTTTGCTATTTTTTGATATTCTTCTGGGTCATCCTTTTGCTTAGATTTATTGTCAATATTAGTATCAACAATTACTTTTGAATGAAAATCACCATTTGTTTCAGCAAATTTAATCTCACTTTCATCACTTTCTTGAGCTTTTGTAGCACTACAGACTATCTTACTATCGTCATCATTTTTCACATTTGTTTCATCAGTTTTAGAGTTCCCTATGGTACCATCCTTAGCTAACTTCTCACCAACACTTTCTGCATTTAAGTCACCGATTATCTTCTTTTTACGACCACGTTTTTGTGTTCCTGACCCAGCCTGAAGTTGTTCCAAGAACTGATCACAAGCTGAAGACCAAAAAGCATCACTAGGAGAGGCAGGACCTTGTACAAAGAGATCTCTTGAATCCCTGGCATCCTCAACAATTGCTGATGGTTCCAATGTAGATTCAAGTTCTGTGGCAGATGTTGCCTCCGAAGGCACAGGGCACCGGGACGGAACTTTGGTAAGAAGCTTTCTGTCTCTTCTCATCCCATATAAAGTCTGTCTTTCCAGGACTGGCATCTCTCCCTCTGAATCACTACCTTTGAAATCAAAAACAGAAGTTTCAGAAGAACATCTCAACCCTAAGCCATCCTGCAGAGTCATAACAGGGAGCGCAGAAACTGCACCAACAGTAGCACCAGCTGTAGCACCAATAGCAGCACCTGCAGTAGCACCAATGGCTGCACTAGCAGAGGCACCAGCAACAGAAACAGTGGCACCATCACTACCAACGGGAACAACAGAAGTAGCACTTGCTGCAGTATTTGACATGGAGTCATCTTCCGGATGCATATACACCTTTCGGCGAGGCGGAACAGGCATTCCTCTTTCTCGTGTGAGTTTTGGAGGACTTCCATTTGTAACCAAAGGTTCTCCAGAAGATATAGGTTGTAACACAGTAGATGGAGTTTGCCCTACTGCAGGAGTGTACGCAGTTGCAGGTTCCATTGGACCACCTTGTGGCACTATTGTCGTAGGAGAGAAAGGTGACAGCTGCTCAACATCAGGGCTCACCTGAAAAATTAATAATAATAATAATAATAATAATAATAATAATAATAATAATAATAATAATTAGTATCATTACTGTTACTATGAAATTTACTATTTTGAATGGGTTAGAAATTTGCAGAGGCTTGCTTATATCCAAATTAGACATAAGAACCATCTCAAAACAATCCTACCATCGCCAAATAAACAGACACTATCTCATAAAATGTCTAACTCATAATATGTAATTTGATAACTTATTAAACAACAATTACTTACTTGTTTCAATTCAGCTTTGGTACGTATACGAGCTGCCAAGTAAGCAGCAATTTTGTCAAAATCTCCTGACCGGGTACTACCAGAATTTACATGTGTCTCCGCTGGAAGGCTCTGCTGCTTTTGAGGTTGTTCCAGCTGTTGTTGCTGTTGAGACTGCTGATTGTGATGTTGTTGTGGTTGATGTTGTTGCATATGTTGCTCTAAAGACTGCTGCTGTAAGTGCTTGTGTTGTTGCTGATGGTGCAGAGTCTGATTAATTTGTTGCATCTGTTGACATCCAATACCAGAAGCACTGTTTTCTAAAGAAGGCTCTAGGTCCAGAAGAACAGAGTCCACTGCTTTGGGAACATGCAATTTGTGACCAGATTGTGCCACACTTCCAGAATGAACAACTGATTGCATTCCTTGACGAGCATGTAACGTGTTGACCTGAAAGAAAAAAATATTAAGAATATAAGATTCAATTTATACATAGATTAATTCAGACAGAGAATAGTCATTTAAATTGTTGTCAGAAATAGGCAATATATTTTTATCTATATTCTTTGTTATAGATAAAACAATATTTTTTGTGATTGAACCACAATCGCATAAATCCTTAAAATAATGTGAATTCCTTTTTTGAACATCTCTAAATTCCACAAAAAATGATATCAATTGAAAAAATATGAATGCACTTTCTGTGACAATTACACAATCTTGCAAATGTTATGTTTCATATTTTAAATAAGGCAAATTGCCCTAAATCACATTATATGCAAAACAGGTTTACAATCCTTTATTATTTGGTAAAGGATTGAAAGCAAGGGGGTGATAATGAGAGCGGGGACAAGGGGCATTAACAGGAATAAGGATGAGAGGTTATGACCGAAATGAGCCAAGGGATGACAATGGAAATTAGTATGAGGGGTGAAAAGGGAAGTGGGATGAGGGGTGAAAAGGGAAGTGGGGATGAGGGGTGAAAAGTGAAATGAGGAAGGGGGGTGATAACAGAAGAAAAGATTCAGGGATGAGTGATACATGGTTAGAAGAGGGGGTTATACCTTCTTTGATGAGGGAATAGTAATAGAAATGAGGAAGGGGTAATAACAGGTTGAAGAAGAAATGATAACAGGTTAAGGAAGCAGCAACAACAATTTTGAGGAAGGAATGTTACCAAGAATGAGGGACGGTACTATGAGAACAGGGGGCAAGAATGGGAATCAGGAGACAGAGTGATGATGAACAGAGCACCGGTGAGGACTGGTGCGAGGATAGGATAAAAGTGGGAATGATGTCTGGCTGAAATTATGTGCCTATCATGCAGGCAAAGGCTGTACAACTACTGTAGTTACATGCTCCTTTACCTACTATGAGAATAACTATTTTTCTTTTCCTCCCTCCTTTGACATCATCAGAGCAAATATTTATATAATTATTTTTTGTTGAAATGACTAGTTATAAAGCCATATGAATTAAGCAACCGAGACTTATTATGCATGTACCTACATACATGTGTGCACAAACACTCTCACACTTCATTTTTTATTAATACTAGAGGTAAACCAAGAAAAAGAATGAATTCTGCATATAATGTAGCTCTCATATTTGTCTGTGCGACACACATACTATAACAATTAATGAATATATTACAGAAAAAAGAGGAAGAGAAGACGGAAGAAGAAGAATCAATTTTCAAAATACAGTAGCTTACGCAGTCTTACCTGAGTCATTACAGCTGAAGACCGAACATTGTTTGTGGGAATAGGAGTATGAACATGTTGCAGCTGAGCATTTTGTTGCAATTGGTTCTGCAATTGGGAAATTCGAGCCTCTTTTATTTCTAGACTGTTGCGAAGAATACTTAGCATGTTGTCAGAACCAGCATTGCTGTAACTACTGCTGGGCACAACAGGTTCACTCTTTGATGTCAAAAGTTTTCGGATGGTGTGCTGATCTCCATTAAGTTCTAGCTGAGGGAGATATTGCTGTTTTGAACCTTTTGGAATGCCATTGTGGTGTACAGAAGCTGAAGCATCTTCATGGTGAACGGCAGAGAAATTGCTATTTAAGGATGGAGATTGATAGTTCTGAAATTTTGAACTTTCTATTAGATCACTGCCATACGAGTGGGTTCCATGAGTTTGTTTGGCTTGCTCTTGATGTTGAAGTTTGGTATATGCAGACAACTTTTGCTCTATTTGCTGGTCAATAGTCCGATGCCATGTATCCTTGCGTGGAATTTTGGCTGGAAAATTAGGTCTTCCTTCGTGAACCCTCTTGTGCCCAGCAGAAATATCATCATGTTTAATGTCAGTGGGTGCAGAGATGCCAGCATATTCTGCTTTTCTGTTTAATGTATTATTTTGTTTAATAGAATTCTCATAACTACTAACTCCAGGTATCATACTATAAGGAGAAATATCCTTAGCAGCTGCATATTTGTACTGTGGATTGTCTCTAGTCTGTTCCCGAGACTCACATGTGTTGTAATTCATTACTGTTGATTTTCTGAAGTTATTCGAATGAGGTAAAGCAGTTGCTGGTGACTGGAATGAAAGATGAGCTTGTTGCTGCACTCCTGGCTTCAACATACTCAACCTCTGATTCTCAGCACTGTAACTTGAGGTAGGAATTGGCCTGTTGGTATGATGAGTCCCTACATTAACATTAAAATCTGTTTTGGGCAATGGGACACCACGCACTGTATTTTGCATTCCTCCAGCTTTCTCCATTTGAGGACCAGTAACAACAGGTGAATGCTTCACAGCTGGCAAAGCTCCACCTGTGGCTTCACTTCCTAGAGGCTGCATAACAGTGCCCACTGCAGCCACATCCCCACAAGGGGACACACTGGAACCACTGTATCCACATTCCACATCATCCTTAGTTGAGTCAGCAGATTGTCTAACTGTTTTTACAGATAAATCAAGAGGTGATTCCCGTTTACTTCGAATAGCACCATGAACAGATATCACTGATTTTGAGCTTTGAATATTTGTAGCTAATGTACTACCACCCGGTTGATTTGCAACTCTTGATACAGATGTTGGCTGTCCAGCAGTTCTTGCAGTAGGAATTGGATTACTTGTCTGAAACAAAACAGTAAAGTATTTCATTTCTATTTTGAAACCAACATCAGAAATGTGAACTAAGAAATTCATTAACTCAAATAATACATTTTCATATTATTTCTTGAGTTAAAAAACTTTAAACAAAGAAATAATAAGAAAAAACAATATAACATACTACAAGAAAGGTAGAGTGGAAGAAGCATCAATATTTTATAAATCTATGTGCATAAAAACACTAAATACTGACTTGCTTCTAAATCTAACTTAAATATCAAACAATTTAAGAGAGAAATAATGGCACTGACAATTGATGACTGCAAATGGCAAGGACATCTTAGTAGTTGATAGGTATATTATTTTCATTTATATCTCTTGATTCTTTGTAAGTTAGGAGAGGGGCACTGTTATTCAACGAGGAGATTCAATTTTTGAAACTGAAGATCTCATTTGAATAGCAGGGCCCACTCTCCTAACTCACTTAAGGATCATGAAATTTAAATCGAAGAATAGTACATATAATAATTTTCAACTCCATAATGCAGAAATAATAAATATTTCAGCAACTGATAATAAGCAAAGTAATACTGATTGCCATGAAACATAAAAAAAACAAATAAAACAATTACAAGCCTACAAAGTAATATCTAACACCGCAAACCATTCATTAATAATATATTTCCAGAGATTCTGAAGAAACAACCACAAGAAAAAGCAAAAAACCAGTCCGACAACTTCAAAACGAAAACCACATTCAATCAATTTTTATTTATATTTTTATTCTTGTACTGTGAGTACTGCAGGTTTAACCTGCTTAGGGTTTGAAAGTGTGTTAGGAATCCTCTCTTTCAGCCTTTTCCAGTAACCATCCACTTCCATGGCCCTTGTTCTTATTACGACTTTGGATTTGGGGTGAAGATGGCATGGCAAGCATCATGCTTCAACCGGTCAATCAAATCACAAAACAACAATTGGATTAAATTCAAAATAATCAATAATTGAATCCAATTTAAATTAACACCCAATCTCAAAGCTTTTCACTCACATTTTAAAGTCACATCTACCACAAGGATTGACAAAAAAAATTCTTAACAAAAACTTATTGTAAAAACGTACAAAAGAAATAGTAAAAATTACTGAACAAAAGCAACCAGTACAACAATCAGTAAGAACATAACGCACACCAATCACATCTGTCCAAAATTGTGTTACTGAAGTGTTTTTTATTTATTTCCAAAAAGCCAATGTAAAATGAGCTTGGAAATTTTATTTTTGGTTCAAACAAAATAGAATTAGGGCAGGAATTAAAACCAAAAAAATGTTGGAAATGGCAATGTTTTAAAATTTGAATATAACAAATTAATGTATTACTCTATAAAGAAGAGGACATATGTAGAAAAGTAGGTGGTAGGTGGCTTTAGATATATGAACTAGATGCAATTTGTCGCCGTTTGCATTAGAACGAATTCTAAACAAAGAACCAGAAAATATAATTGGAATCAATACATTATAAGAGACAGAAAAGTAGTAATTCACAAAATTAAGCATGTGGAATGTTGCCAAAACATATTATGATTTTAATAAGTATGTGGCCTGCTTGTTTCACAAATCAAAAATCCCGATGACTTCGACGAATTCCCAACGTCAATGTGAATCTACGTAACTTACCTGCTGCAAGGGGGTCTCACATGGCCCTACGGTGGTAATGTCTATATTGCTAGCTACGAATTCGTCCACTGGTTTGGTCATTTCGGTTCGTACCTTTTTACACTTCTTCACCTAGGGAGTACGAAACACTGAAATCTCCCTGCGGCAATCGAGAGGATCAATTAATAAGAGCACCACAATCAGTATACAAACACTATTCTGCAGTTTCGTTCCCTGGACACACGTAATACTGAAATTTATCCACTCATACTTTACTACTCCGTATGTAAACAAACGCACGTGCTCCGAGTATAGCGAGGTAGATTGACGAGCATTTCCTCCAGATAGCGCTGCGAAAACCACGGAACACATTTTATACAAATCATTTATTTTTATTATGAATTCATTTATAATTTTATTTATAGAAAGGTTCAATTAAAAAAAAAGAATCTTTCAAGGTTTAAATTTTTAACGAAAACAAAATTCTAAAATGTACAATATTATTGTAATGCTACGGGAAAAATTCGAATTTTTCACAGAATCTCTTTTTGCCGGGCCCTGGTAACGAAAAAGTAGATGAATCCAGTTGCTAAATTAAAATCCTCTAACCCGTGGTGTAGTTAGAAGCCAGTAGCATTGTGTATCCTTGATACCGAAAAATCGATTGACGGAAAAATGCCCGTCTGCCCGCCCGGTGTATGTGAACACTAGTTCAGTCTATGTGAATACGCCTAAACCATGCGTATATTTTTCCCAAGCTGAAGAAACCCCTGCTGATCTGGCCCGAGTCGAAGCTCTTCCATTTTGAAAAACATTAATTTTTGGGGGTATTCTAAATGAAGCCCAGACATTTTCAAATTTTCTGAAAAAGGCTCAAAATTTGTTTCTTAAAATTTCTTGTAATAATAGAGTAAAATACACTTATAAAGGTGGCATAGGCCCGATTTTCACTGTTAACTCCGAATTTTCGAAACTAAAAGAAGTTTGAAGCTTTTCGGCGACTTCCTACAACTACAAAATTGAAGATAGAGATAATTTTCCTTAAAAAAATGTCCATAATTAATTCTTTCATAAAGATCACGGACATTTTTTTTTGAAAATTTTAGTAGTTTTCGCGCACGAAGTTAGAGAAAATAAATCGATTCAAGGGAAAACAATCTTATCAGAAGAAAATCGGAAATATGTTGGTATTGTAGCATTTACATGGCTTAATTAACTTTTCTTTTGAAATATACAAGAAAATTTCTGACTTCAACTTCTGCGCAAAAACTTTAATATATGCACTTAAATATGCCGCATAAATAAAAATATGCGGTTAAAGACAAATATTTCAGAAATATGCATTTATGCAAAAATAAAAAAGGGCTACTATTGTTTTATTTTTGGTGATAGGTAAAGTTATATACGTTTCCTTTCGGATTGTGCAATCAGTAAAAAATGTGCAATTATATGTAGTTCCGCAGTCTAGTGATAAGCTATTGAATAAGACCAAATTTTTATTACTATGACCTATGACGCACCTTAAAAGAAGTGAAAACAAATTAAATTAGTGGGTTCAAAATAATAATATCAATTATTACAATACATTATTCTTTGATTATGTGTGTTGTATTCACTGATCTGTGCATCTCAAAAAGCACCGAGGTACTTGCAAATAAACTGACTCAACTTCACATACATACGTGAGAGGGAAACCCCAATGTATGAACAACCATTAGTTCTATAATTTCTCAAAAGATGGACCATGAAACATAGAAATGAATTTTTATAATACACAACTTGTTTATTCTGTGTTCTGAAGTTCAATATCTGAACTAACAATGTGAAAACTCACATCGAGATTGAAGATCGCAGAGATGAAACATATTTTGAAGGTTGTTATGGATTTACCTGACAGTGGAGAGGAATCATCTGAGATATGTGCAATAAAATTTTATTTAAATGACCTGTGTGTTTAATTGTTGTTTAGCTACAGGCATTGCCCCGCGCAGTGCACTAGCCGACTGAAAGCATTACATTAATGCAGGAAGAAACGGAAAAACCCATGTTACTCAAGTGGAGCGGTCAGACTTCCAAGATACTGAAGTTCTCTTGTCAGTGGGCAAGAAGCAGTGACCAACAAAAAGGAATTCCAATTTTCTGAATCATCCGTATTCAGGATATTTTCAGAAACATCGTTCCCATTATTACCATGAAACATCAGTGCATGTTGTAGTGAACATAAAGAGGACATCCGAGATCACGTTATTCACCTTTCAATTTGCCACAAAATTACAGACATAGAAAAAAACATGCTAATTTACATGCACTTCTGCGACGGATTCCATAAGAATATCACATATTCTTTGAAAAACTTGTGTCGTCTGAAAGAATGAATTATCAAAAATAAACATGATATGTACAAAAAGTATCAAAATATGTGTTGAATTGTGAACTTCATTTTTAATAAACTTTGTGAATCCTTACGGGAGTAAAGCACATCGCTTCAATAGCTTCGGTAGACATACTTTCCTCGCACGAGAGCGATTCGGCATGCTACACTTCGTCACTACACTTTAGATTCATAAGTGTACTTTAGTATAACGACTATTACAAAATGAAGATTATCACTCCCAAAAACTTCTGCTTGGCGTTCTTGGCTTTCCGTTTTATTTCAAGCTACGTCACAGTGTGCTTGAATTGGTGTAACACTTTGATGCGAGCACAGACTATTTACAGGAACGTTACAATTTCCACCAAAATAGAAGTTGAAAAATGGTCTCACTATATCCTTTGAAGTTGTTCAATCTCGAATGGCTATAGTGATTATTCTGTGACACACACCCTCTCTCCATATTTTAATGTCCTTTCTTTCGACGACTTTTATGCTATCTTTCGCCCATGTAAGCATTGATAAGGTAATCGCAAAGACGATGACCTGTACGCATGCAATAGACTGTTTCATACAAAAATAGTAAAGACCAGCAATAACTACCGTTTGTCATCCTTTTGATAAACATGAGAAAATTGCAAATGCCACAATTGTATGAGTTCAGCTCCTTCTGTATCTCTGATGAGTTGTCTAAATGAAAGAATCGTCCTTTGTTTTACCTGAGCGCTCAAACCTCAGTCCGGGCAAATATTTTTGCGCGTTGGAAACACTCGCCGAGGGATATGTTGGGCCTATAAGGCGGTCCTTATGGAGGAAGCAGTTGCTGGCTGGGATATACAATCTAGTTCAAATGCGCGAAATTTTCAGGGTTAACTAGTATTTTACTATGACACAGTTGCAATAATACGTGCGTGTATACGCTGTTGCAGCACTAGTAGTTTGATGTCAGAATATATGACTGGTCTACTGCACCAGTCGGCGATACTTGACAGCCACCCTGCGCAATTTTTTCTTGTACTCGTAGTTTATTGGATCCTCCTGATGATTCTGGGATTCGTTCTGTGTATTAATTATGTTTAGTTCGTTTCTTTGGCAGATGTTTGTGTTTTGCTGCCGCTGCTTTAGGTTATCGTCATGTAAATCCCTACAAAGTATTTGAGTAACTGCTAGTGGGTGTGTGTGCGGATCCGTCACTCACGGTGAGACTACTTCCCGAACACCAATTCAGACGTATGGTGTCATTCCACGCGTCTTGTCTCCTGGTGGGGAATTGATAATTTGTTTTCTGATTCGGCCAATTCTAAGAAACTTCCAAAACCTGTATTTTTGCATGTTTTGGTGCTGCGACTTTAATGCGTGGATCGAAAATTATACCAACACCACCTAAATAAATCTATGTATGTGGCGTTGATTAAACCCCTATACCCAGAGCCGATTTTCGCTCCACGACGTCATAATTTTCTTTCACGAAGGTGGCAATATTACTCGCGCAACTTTTCTTGAACGATGACCTTGCTTCCCCCTTTTTTGGCACAATAAACAGATGAAGGCAAAAGCTCGCAGCGAGCACTAATGACAACATTCCAAACACATCTTCACTGGCGCGAAATAGAAAAAAAAATTCTTTTGAAGACGAGAACTTCTATCCGATATTTTCTCCAAAAATCTAAAGAACTGACCAAAGCAGGGCAGGTAAAGATCTATTATTGGAGATACCTCGAACACCTGAGAAAGTTAGAACGCAAATTATTGAGAACGTTGCGAAGGCATGACTGATTCTCCAGAGATTGGCATTGCTTTATAAAATCTAGTGGCCAATTTCGTAACTAATACCCACACTCTACCCGCATTTCTTCAATCCATCGTTCAAGAAAAGTTGCGCGAGTAATACCGATTGTTGCCACTTCTAAGTTAAACAAAAGAACCGCATGGTAGATTTCATTTTCATCCGTATTACAGTATTTAATAGTTATTTACGATATTAGTGTCGTAATACATCTGATTACAATACGAGATTGGAAAATTGCCAAACGAGTCTGTTAGGACGAGTTTGGTAACCAATTGAGTATTGTAATCAGATGTAACGACACGAATATCGCACAACGTTTTATCCACTTTGTTAAAATTTGTTAGATTTAAGATTGAGATTTTCATTTAGTATTCACATTTTCCCCCTTTAAGTGGCGACACTGTTCTTAACAAGGAGAACAATTAAAACGCGCATGGTGTACACATTTCGACAATATGAGCGAATGCAGTTCAGACTCAGAAATAGCAGCAAATGCTGCTATAGATTCTTTGTTACCATACAAATCAAAGAAGAAATATGAACGTGAGTACTCAATTTTTAAGGATTGGTGTGAAAACAAAAACGTTCATTGCATATCAGAAAAAGTTTTAATGGCTTACTTTTCCGGAAAGTCAGAAAAGGAAACACCGAGAAGTCTTTGGACACACTTTTCTATGCTGAAGAGTACTTTATTAGTTAAGGGTATTGATATAAGCAAGTTTACTCAGTTGTTAGCATTTTTAAAAAGGAAAAGTGAAGGATATAAAACAAAAAAGTCAAAGATATTTTCAAAAGAAGACATACATAAATTTTTAATAGAAGCTGACGATGATAATTATTTGTTGATTGAGGTGACCTTAATAATTGGTAAATTTGGCGCTTGCCGTAGAGATGAGTTAAAGAATCTTAAAATAAGTGATATAGAGGATAGACAAACATGTATTTTAATTAATATACCAAACAGTAAGACTTTAATTGCAAGAGAATTAGTAATTAGTGAAGGGAATATTAAAGAATTTAACTGTTTAGAAACATTTCGTAAATATTTTTTGCCTTCGGCCTGAAAGTGTCAAGCATGATAGTTTCTTTGTATTTTACAAAAATGGAAAAAGTACTTGCCAACCTGTTGGAATAAGTACTTTTGGAGGCATTCCGAAGCTAATAGCAAAATTATCTTGGTTTGCAGAACCCTAAAAGATTTACAGGACATTGTTTTCGGCATTACTAGCAACTGAAGGTGCTGACATGGATATGCTGAAGAGGCACGGTGAATGGAAGTCGTCTTCTGTTGCAGAAGGGTATGTGGAATCGTCAGTAGAAAACAAGAAACAAATAGCTATGAAAATTATGAGGGAAAATAGTATTGCAAATACTAATATGAATTGTCAGGCTTCATCATCATCAGGAATTACAATTTCGAATTGCAAGAAATTTGTTGTTAATGTATATAATAAGTAATTAAAACATATTATTGTTATTATTTGAAAAATTGTTAACAAAGTTATTTTCATAATAAATTATTTGAATAATTATTGTTATTCTCAATAGTAGACCATGGAATAGTGCTAGTCTCAGAATAAGCCTACTCGTATGCCATTACCGCACTAGTGTGGTAATGAAGTTCATTACCACACTAGAGCGGTAAAGTACTTCATTACGAAACTGATAATAGCATAATGCTTCACATTACCTAACCAAAGTGGATAAAAAATAAATTTGCATAAACCTACGCCTTGGAACTAATTAAATTTGAAGAACTTCACATAAATACGAAAAAAAAAAAAAAAAAAAAAAAAAAAAAAAAAAAAAAAAAAAAAAAAAAAAAAAAAAAACCGCTTGTGAAGAATGTTAGAGAATGAAAGGATATTTACGTTCTTACGTTCGACTTCTATATTTACGTTCTTATGCGTGCAAATGCCGATTTTCAAATGACTGTGACCCACCACTTATTCGTATTAAATTTAACTAACATCTTATTCATATAAATATACAAAACAGTCGCATTTAATATTTATACAGATTCGCCTAAAAAACGAATAGAGCAATTGTGGAAATCGAAGTGAACACAAAATTAGACTTGAGTTTGTAGAGTTTATTCTCTTACAAATTTACGGGACAAAACTATGGAAGTGTTAAGCAAATTTGGGTAAGAATCAAATGATATTGTAGAAGATTTTGCGACAGAATTTTAGGAAATAATTGAGAGTGATCGTATTGCAGGATAAGGTTGAAGACCAGTTTACATGTGATCTTTTATTTAGCATTTTTGTGTATATAGCAATAATGGCGTACGAAATGTAGCTACACTAATTTCTAATTTTTCGCATTATCTATACCTGCAAGTATTTTCTGCGGCGTTTATAATTTGCAATATTATCAGTTTATATGGAAGTAACACGAAAGGCAATGGATGGTGGGAATTTTTGAACGGGAGTATAACATTATCAGCTATTACGATTCGTTGATACGTCCAATGCCAGAGACTATAAGAACTTATTTGAACAAAGCTATGCTTGATACTTAGAAATTTTCAACACATGACAATAGTTTTAAAACAGTTTACAGTTTACATGACGTGTGCCATATTCTTATGCAAACTTTGTACTATTTATGAAGAAAAGAGCCGGTTATGATTTCGTGTCAATTCCAAATGGTCACAATTTCATTTAAAATTGCATAAAAACTTATTTTGAAAAAAAAAATCATGACAAAATATATCAAGAACTTATTTTGAAGAACAGATTTCATTAATAAAATCGATCATCGTAGTTTCAAAAATACATAAAGAAAAATTTTGACAGAAATTTTCATTGAAAATTAGACCTCCGACCTTTTTATAAACATACATCCTGCTACTCCAGTAAAAACAAGAAGCTATTTTTGAGTAAACTTTGGGAAATTTGTTGTAGCATCATGTAAAGTACTCTCCAAAAATTAATTATGTTTCAAATACTCAGAACCTTGAGTTCCGTCAGATCGATCGGCGAAACTGAAATAATAAACTCCACGAAAATCCGGTGAACGAATTAATAAGCTTTAGTGTTGTCTACAGAAAGCCGCATGAATAGGCAGATAGACATATTGACGCAAACCACATTATTCACAGAAGACGCACAGTACGTGGATTCTGACTACACTACTTTTTTGAGAAAATGATTTACTACACACAGAAACACGAACATCTACTTCTTCGCCATCAGCGACCCACAAAATGAGTTTTTCTTTTCGAATAATCGGCACTTTTACCTGTATTACCATATCGTATCTTTACTCCGCATGCATACTTTGTGTGTTCCTATACGTAGAAAAGTTCAGTGATCACACCTCTCACAGGGTTTCTCCAGATCTTCCATTAAGATTCATCTGGTTAATCGCACGTTACGGAGAGTTGAACTTCGAAAACGGAGAAAAAGTATTGTATAGTTTTAGAAATAACGTATTGTTTCAAATAATTTAAGAGAAATCCTCCTCCTCGTAGAATGAAATAAAACAGTATTAAACTGAAATAAAGTATATATTTTTGGTAACAACTGCACTTCCACACTTTTTGAGGAAACGTAGGTAGCCGTTCAAGTTGCAGTTGTCAGTTCAACTGAGATCAGCAAGTGTGAAATGATAGTTATGACAATGAAAAGAAGACGATGGAAATGCTGAAGTGATAAGAAAAAACACAGCAGACTATATGATAACCAAAAGACCAAGAACGCGTAGATGCAAAATGAAAAATGGTGAAATCAAAATTTACTAAGTTCTTGTAGTTGAAGCATATCAATATAATCTTACCTGAGACATATCTAGGACACAATCCGTATATATTGAAAACCTCAAATAATAACATTCCAATAGAAAATTTACTTAACAAGACTTTAGTTCGACTAGAGCTTATAATTTATTAAGCAAGGGACCTATTTCAAGCGACTGGCTCGACCTTATAAACAATTATCAATAGCAGCCCGATCCATCACGGCACGGGGCGCCATTGGTTTCCGAACAGATGAAATTATCCGAAACAAAAATGTAGTTTCTCGATCTGTGTTCTCTGGGACGAGTAACATCAATTACTATTTTTTGCCCCAATAAAATATTAGAGTGACGTAGGTAACATAACGGGTTTTAATTTAGTTTTTAAAATTGTTTGTTTAAATCATGGTGTTCAAATAATTGTTTCTTTCGAAACTTGACAGCATTTAATTCAAAACAAATTCTGTCACAAAATCGTAAACTTCTACAAATGCAAAAAATGACTCGGCCAACAACAATCATGGCCGCAATTTGTGAACCACGTACAATATTTTTTAAAAGGGCTTTGAAATCCCTGAGCATAAAGGAATTTATGTACAAAGTATGACTTTTTTCTGAGATGGAGAGGCGACCAATTTATTTCATTCTAGACCTCTTAAAATAGAATGCCCCGTCCACATTCCCTTTCTGACGATCCCCTCTCAGGAAACACAGTAACGGTCGGCGGGGCATGCCGAAAACTGACCTCAAGGTAATTTCCGAGAACCGATGTCTTGATAACGTACTGTCTGCTCGCCTACAACGGATTTAATTGTAGGGTGCGCATTCTAGACGGTCCGTTCTGGTGCTGGGCCGAGCCGGCCGTCGATAATAAGTCCCCTTTAACTAAATTCTTTGCGAAACATCAAATGCTCCCTGGAGACTATGCAAGCCTTTATTCTGTAGGTAATTACAAAAAATACAATTACCTGGTCTGACGTGTAGTGCTGTGTTTGAGGTTTTGATGGATACCCTTCAACAGAATCACGCTTCTGGTGCTCTTGAGGTACTGCATTATTTATTTGGGCAGCTTGAGGGTACAAATAGCGATACATCTGAGAATGTTGCTGTTGTTGTTGTTGCTGCTGTTGTTGTTGCTGTTGTTGCTGTTGCTGCTGTTGTTGCTGTTGCTGCTGTTGTTGCTGTTGCTGCTGTTGTTGCTGCAGCTGTTGTTGCTGCTGCAGCTGTTGTTGCTGTTGCTGCTGTTGTTGCTGTTGCTGCTGTTGTTGTTGTTGTTGCTGCAGCTGCTGTTGTTGCTGTATTTGGTGCTGATGCTGATGATGTTGCTGGGTATGGTGTAACTGCTGATGAACCTGATGCTGAGGATGAATTTGATGTTGCTGTTGAGCATGTAGTTGTGTTTGATGAAGATGCTGCTGATGAACATGCTGTTGATGTTGTGGAGTTTGATGCTGAGTGTGTTGTTGGCTCTGCAGTTGCAAATGCTGCTGCTGCTGCAGAGCCTGAGAATTTTGTTGATGACCATGCTGTATGAGTGATTGATGATGCTGAGCAAGTTGAGATTGATGCTGTTGATGTGTCTGATGATGCCGTTGTTGTTGTTGTTGCTGCTGTTGTTGTTGTTGCTGTTGTTGCTGCTGATGCAGCTGAAGTTGCTGATGCAATTGTTGTTGACGATATTGTAGCTGCTTCTTTTGCTGCTGCTGCTGCTGCTGCTGTTGTTGTTGTTGTTGTTGTTGTTGTTGTTGCTGTTGTTGAAGATGACTAAGATGCGACGATTGTTGTTGTTGTGATTGCTGATGGCTATGAAGTTCTTGTGAATGTTTGTACAACTGTTGCGAATGTAGCTGAGGGATAGATAATGATACTTGTGGAAGATTATGCTGGGTAGGAAGCAGGTGAGGTCGTTGAGTCGATGTTAAATTTGTTGAAGGTACAGATGACGCAAGAGGTGTTGAAGTGGTAGTTGTGTTTACCGCGTAATTTCTGGAGGCATGAACGGAAGTTGCTGGCACACTATTTTGCTTTTGTAGGTATTTTTGGTTATAGTGATTAAAAGGTACTGATTTGGAATTTTCTAAGTAGCGTGCGTTGTCAGGTTTGTTATATTTCGATTCTACGGGTAAAGAGTATTCTGGTTTTCGCGTCAGGGCAGAACTGCCGGTCGAAAGACGCTCTATTCCGGAAAGTCCTGAAGTGGCACTGGCAGTAGTCCGGTGACCGTGACGGTTCGAAATTGTTGCAATTGGAGGTAAGTTGTGACCTTTTGTACGTGGTAGACTTGTCTGAGTAAGATAATGGTGGGAGTATGATTCCTGTTGGGATGTGTGTACATTTTGTGGTTGCTGAGAATGATTTTGGGATTGAAATGTATTTCTTTGATCTATTGTATTATTAAAATTTCCATTGTATACCGTTGAGAATGTATTTTCATACGATGATAATGTGGGAGATTTTACAGAAAGAAATTGATTTTTGTTTTTTGTAAAAGTTTTATCACCAAGTGACGGCTGAGATGGCCAGTATGGCAATGAACTGGAGTTGGAAACGGAAGGATGAGTAGAAGTGGTGGAAGAAGAGCAAGACGTGGAAGATGGCAGTGTCGCAGACGGTAAAGATGATGCACTGCTACTGTATATACTTGTTGCAACACTATTTGTTAGGTTGCTTGAATTTGTCTCTGAACCAGAAACTGATGGTTGGCTGGTACTGGTCTCCGAGTTATAAAGTGGGTTGTCCACATTGGAAGTAACTGGTGATGGGAGACCCTGGAAGTACTGCCGAGCACCTTCCAGAACATTGTTGAAGGTGACATCCATCCTGTCACAGAAATCTGCAAAAAAGGAACAAAAATATTTAACAAATCAGAAATGTTTAGTTTTCTACAAGTTTACCAGGGCTGACCAGTAAAATGTATAATAATTCAAAACTTAAATACTCAAAATATGCATCATTACAGACAAAAACCAATGGTGTAGACATTTCAAACGGTTCTGGTAGTGATGTACAGTGAGATTACTTTGTTAAGTAAATATCATAGTAAACATCAATGAAATACAAATGAAATCTTTATTAAACGTGACTTGACTTGAAATGGTCAAGGAAATCGCTAAAAATGAAATTTGAATCACACAATGCGAGTGATTTGCTTGACGGAATCAAGTACCCTACGCTTGGAGAGACAATTTGTCGTCGGCAAGAAATGGTAAACACTGAGGGGTAAGACTCTAGCCCATTTGCAGTTGCGTTTGACAATTGCCTTTTTCTAGTTTTAATGATCTGGTATTCTCATTGTGATCAACAATGGTTTGGTCTATTTATATTCAATTCCCTGATTTTCTCGGAATTACGCGTATAGCCCTTTCGAGCATATGATGCAACATTGGATGGAGCGGGACGTGCGAAGTTTAGTGTGGAGAGCATGGAGCGGGACGCGCGAAGTTTAGTGTGGAGAGGATGGAGCGGGACGCGCGAAGTTTAGTGTGGAGAGGATGGAGCGGGACGCGCAAAGTTTAGTGTGGAGAGGATGGAGCGGGACGCGCGAAGTTTAGTGTGGAGAGGATGGAGCGGGACGCGCGAAGTTTAGTGTGGAGAGGATGGAGCGGGACGTGCGAAGTTTAGTGTGGAGAGGATGGAGCGGGACGTGCGAAGTTTAGTGCGGAGAGGATGGAAGTTTTTATTTTCATTTATTTTTAATTTTTTAAAGTTTGTTCGCGTTAATATTAGCAAATGAACGCCGTTTTTTTTTCTTTAAATCGAAGACAAATGGTTTCGGAGGTAAAGGAATAATGTACTAAATATTTTATACCTACAAACAACACCAGTACATAAACTTAAAGCTTTCAATTTGAAATTTGTTTAACTTCAAGAAAAAAATCTAAAAACGGTTTTTCATTCCTGATCAAATAGAACTCATTACTTTTACTAATTAGCAAAAAATCCAACTTTTATTAAAATAACCCACTTTTCGAAATTTGCCTGCATGTTACTATTTTTCATCATTATTGAAGCTATAAATTTTGTTGTTTATGAAAACATTTCGATATTGAGAATTGAAATGAGGCGAGGATTGTTTTTCGATGATGTTTTCTCGTAATCTATTGTATAAAAATGAGTGTATTTTTATATATGGCACATAAAGTTAAGAATCATTGAAGAGTGCTTGCTCAGAAATTTGCACATAAACTTTTGAGCAGCTAAGAATTGAAAATAGCATATCAAAATGTTACTATCCGTGTATTACAAAATGTTAATATTCACGTGTCTGCTCACGTAATATTCACGTGTTCATTAATGATTGTTTTATTTGCCCCTTTCATTTTTAACAGACCTTTATTTTTAACTATTGTAGTGTTTACATAACACCATGCACCATTCTGTATTAGGTTACCTATATTTTACCTCTGTTAAAAACAAGATGTGTTTTTCGAATATAATTAGTTAAATACACTCTGCACTGCATTTGCGCGGCCCTGTTGGCGCCGTGGGGCTGGGCAGAGCGTGACCTGCTGGAGCCGACGGAACCGGGAGGGGGAAGTGTGGACCTAAGCGGCGGAGCACAATAGGCGAAAAGAGGGAGAGGAGCAGGGGATGGACAAGTACGGAACAGAGAGGGCGAGCGGAATCGGGAGGTGGGGCGGGGCGGAAAAGCGGGCAGAACAAAAGTTGGCGGAAGGTGGTGAGCGGGAGAACAAAGTGCGGAACGGGTTGGATGGACGGCCTTGGCAGGCTGCTTACAGTGAGAGGAAGGGACTGACGAAGGGTGCGGGGCTTCCAAATTAAAGTTAGTGATAAATACCCGGACAACGCCGCGTAATCAGATAGTTTTGAATAAAATTTACCAATTTTCAAAACTTCTTTAAAAGATTCCAAAAAACAGCACATATTTAAAAAAAAATGTATGGATAGAAAAAAACACGATCGTCATTGCCCTTAAAATTCTCGAATTTTCATAAATTACAACCTAACTTTTTTCATACCTCTCGCGCACCTTTAATATTGGCATTTCAGATTATTTCACGTGATACAATCATGGTTCAAAAACCTGAAATGTTACCTTATGGAGGTTCGAAATATCAAAAGTTGTCAAATACGAGTGAACCGAAAATTGCGTATTTTCGAAAGATCTTTAACCATGAATCTAATGCGCATGCAAAAATTTTATTCCGAACATTATCTTATCAAATTTTTTGTTTTATAGTTCTAATAGTCTCAATTCCATTATTATGAAACATTTTCTTTCGATAATGAGTTCACTGCTTACAAACAATTATTGCATCTTGCAAAGCTAACTGCGTCTAATAGCAGCTTTTACCTGAAAACATGACCATTCCCCACGAAAAACAAATAAAAATCGAAAGCAAGTACAGGTGTGACAGGGAACAAGACAATCATTGCAACGCTATGTACAAAATAGCGGACGGAGCCATTACTCTGACGATCCATTATTTAATTTAAGCCCTTCGCATTTGATTATGCGGCTCACCTATGAATTCACGAATAGAAGACAACAGCTTATTGGGTTTTGAAGCTATTTTAAGGAATTCCCATTTAAACCTTCAAGAAATCAAAATAATCGTCAGCCTAGAGAACAGTAATATCCTGTCGCAATGGGTGACAAAAATCGTTATTCACGTAAAATTATACTCATGAAACATGGTTAAAGCTACATACGAAATGCAATGAAAACTTGGAATATCTTTTTTTAATCCACGTATATGCAAAATAAAAACCCAGAGAGGAAATAAAGTATGTATTTACCTTGTATACGAGGTTTTGACTTCAGCCCCCAAGGGAAAATTCACTCGCCGAAACATCCATATTGAAGTCTTCTGTTTTTTTATGATCTGGAACAAAAATATAATTAATGTAGACAGACAAAAATACATTATAAAATTTGTATAATTAGAAATAAAGTAAAAATAAGGAACTAAATTTTTTGACACAGTAAAAATGGGATTACCGAGACAGAAAAAGAATGAAAGAAATGCTTTTCTCTACGACTACTCCAGCATGTGTGCATTTCTGCACGTTATCGGATACAGTAATGATTCCACAAGCCGTGTGAAAATTTTATTCTCGCACGGCTGTCAACAAATCACATTTGTCTTAGTTCATTACACACGGAAGAGAGTTCCCGCAGTCGCCTACAGAGGGCAACAGCTCTGCGCGCACTGACGCGGCAAGTCGCCACTGCAGTTGAACTACGAAACAGTATGCGTGTTAGGGAGGTTACGTGGTAGCGAAAGTGTATGTGGATGATTCTATGTCAAACAAAATGTCTGCAGCTAACACTCTACTGCAATCGGTAGAACATAATACAACCTTCAAAATACTCGCACACAAGAAACATCTTGTTCTACTAATAATTCTACTTTAAATGAAATCGGCTCAAATCGGGAGTCAACTTCCTCGATAATATACATTACCAATGCTCTAATTTCACAATTAATTTAAAAAATCTAAATGTTTACTTTTTATGTTTGTAATAGTTTTGTTCCCTTGTTTGTAGTTTATGTTACAAAATATTCAATTAATGAAGTAAAAAGTACAAAGAGTGGAACATGATTTCAAAACAAAAACTTAAAAAAAAAAATTTAGTATTTTTAAAACATCAATTTGAAAGCTGTACAGAAAGTATAATATTCTACTTGCGTAGAATGGCTATTATTCACTCTTAGAAATTCCGACATCGCTACTACGTCGTTAGCTATCATTCAACGCTCGTTGACGAATATACCATTAAGAGAACGGCAACCGTCACCTAAAACAATTCCAAATCCAGAGTAGTAAAGGCTCTATCAATTCTATACCTTTACCCTTTTCTTGAAAAACTTAAAAACTTAAGAAACAAGATCCAAGAGTTTCGAGAAAAAAAATCATACCTTTCATTTTCGAAAATTTAAAAGTTTTGATGAAAATGACACTGGGAATTGGATTCGATGTCCTGTATTCTTTACTTTTCAAGATGTTTAAGACAAATAAAGCTTTATGCGGGTCTGGATTCGAAACGTTTGTGCGTTGTAACATGAGCTATTTAACTACAGACGGACGGCGCTTAAAATACATTCCCGAAGATCCGATGGATCTGAGAACGCAAAAAATTTTCTAAAAAAATCGTAAAAGCAACTGATTTTGAAACAAATTAACATTAAATGATTACAAGATGTGTTGATATCCTCAGTTTGAGTTACGAGACGGTTGTACAGTGCAACGCGTTATTAATCTAGATACAATTCAAATGAGTGGATGAGTAGAGAAAGTGGGGGAGTGAAGTCATTTTCGTTTTTTACAGAAATTAGGGCAGAAGACACAGATCTACATGTTGAGAATGAATACAGTTGAGATGTTATTTGAATTCTAATCAGGCACCTCCAAAGCTCCCTTTGATGGGTGAAAGAACAGTATCTGTATTGGATACGTTCTTCCACTCAGGATTTCAGACGTCTGGCGACTCGGGCTGCTAGCAGTATATGGTTCACATTTGTTATTTGACACGGGGCTGATATAATTTACTTGTTTTGTTACTGATCGAAATTGTGTCTGTAATGAATCTGAGAGCGAGAGGTGAGGGGAACAGTACGTGACGAGCCAGCAATTTTCGTTATTTTGCGTTGAAACAATGAGTTCACAGCCAAGTTTGTAAACAAGCATTCTCGAGCTTAAATGGAGTATCACACATTCAGGTTCAACGACTGACAGGCATTCTTTTATCAGGTCTGTGTCCGAAAGAAGGGAAGAGGAAAGCATAATAACAGACCGCATGCTATCAAGTACGAACATTTTATAAATATAAAAGAACATCCAGAATTCTTTCCAACGAAAATTGCACACTGCTCATCACCTTCTGTGAAGTTTATGCCGAATGTACTGAACGTTAAAACAGCCTGTTCACAAAAAAATTTTGAAAGGGAAAATGTTATAATATTTGAGCTCTACTTAAAACTTTTATTTTTATTACTTACGTGCACTCTTACAACAATAAAATGCGGTATTTTTGTAGTACATAGTTTGCAAGGAATTTGGTACATGAGATGAAAAACAGTCCATAGTTTTTGTTTAAATCAGAACACATTATTATTAACGATTTTATCATAATTATTCCTCAGAACATATTCGTATAGCTCGGTACAACATTTCTGAAATAAGAAAATTGTTTAAACCTCAACAGTTTTTTTTGTTATACCTAATAAAAGGTTATTTCTTGAATTATCTCGAAATGAGCGTTCTGGACTAGAACAGTTTTTTCACTTATCCATTCAATTGTTATTGTAACTACGTATCACGGAATTTAACTGAATACATATTTGATACACTTGATTCAGAATATCATATTTCCTTACTTAGCTTCATTCCCTTTCCATTCCTTTTCGTCTTGATACCTTTCCGTATCAAGTACCCACAAAACTTGGATTCTGACTACACGATGTGTTACAGAAAAAAATTTACGTATCTGTAAACTTTTTCAGTATCAGGACCCCATAATACGAGCTTTTCTACCTTACCCTTTTAGGGGGAGTGTGAATCGACTTTGGGATCAGAAAACGATACTTGATTAATTGTGTTTACATTTTACCTAACATTTTCTTTTTAAAATGAGGCAAATCAGATCGACACATCGAGAACTACGTTAATTTCTCTTTACAAGAATCACGTTCGCACGTCATTTTCTCGCACCTCGTGTCACTTGAACATCTTGACACATGAACTCGTTGACACCTGGTGTAAATACAATAGAGGAAAGGCAACTGGAGAGAATTATGACCATTTTAATTGTCTCGAGTGCCATCGTGGATGAAATAAAAGCGATCTTTAGAGATCTTGCAGCTAACAATGTGTTGAAAAAGGAATAAAAGCGCTAAGACTTAATAATAATAATAATAATAATAATAATAATTAGTAGTAGTAGTAGTAGTAGTAGTAATAGTAGTAGTAGTAATAGTAGTAGTAGTAGTAGTAATAGTAGTAGTAGTAGTAATAGTAATAGTAGTAGTAGTAATAGTAGTAGTAGTAATAGTAGTAGTAATAGTAGTAGTAGTAGTAGTAGTAGTAGTAGTAGTAGTAGTAGTAGTAGTAGTAGTAGTAGTAGTAGTAGTAGTAGTAGTACAGCAGTAGTAATAGTAATGCAGTAGAATGGCAGACTTTCCCGTATTAATTTTCTATTTCTATTAGTCTCGGCTAGCTACTCGGATTTGTCACATACTCTTGCCAGATGCAATCTATCCCCGTACAAAGAACATTTTTTTTAAAAAAATTGTCTTTTTAATAGTAGAACGGAAATATTGTCGGAGTATTAAAGAACGTCCTAAATGGCAATTTTCTTTGCAAAAATTGTAGCCGTTTTTAAAATAATGGCATTTAAGCGCTACTGTAAATTCGAAATTTGAACCTCTTTTCACAGAGAGCAATTGAGTTTTTGAAAAACTTTATATGACGTCAATATTCGAACCGTGGCGCTTAAATGCCAAACTGCTACAAAATTTACAAAGAAAATTGCCATTTAGGACGAGGTTTTACTGTTCTTTAATATTCCGACAATAATATTTCCGTTCTACTAAGACGAAAAATTAAAAAAAAAAAAGTACTTTGTGCGGTGATAGATTGCAGCTGGCAAGAGTATGTGAAAAGTCCAAGTAGCTAGCCGTGACCAAAGGAAATAGAAAACTAATACGGTAAAGTCTGTACCATTCTCTAGAACCACTAGTTGCCCATACGAGTATTTATAGTATGTAGTATGTATTAGTAGCCACCCATATTTATAGTATGTAATGATAAGTTGTCACAATATTTATGAGGACTTTTGTTAATACTCTTTAATTTGTCGCGTTTGCCGCTGCAGGTCATTATTAGTAATTAATAAAACAGCTTGAAACTAAACAAAATGAGTTTTCAGACCTCACGCACAACCTCACCTTCTTCCGCGAGATCCCGAAACTATCTGAACACTTGGAAATTAGAAATAAGACACACTTTTGAATATTCCACCTCTGGCTTTGCCTTCGTGCCTGAGCATCCTCTTGGTTGCGTCTGTGAAACCAGATGTCAATGCCCTCGCAGACAAAACGCCGCACAGTGTCCCATTGAGAAGGTGAGACTTTCTCAATAATCAAAACCGCAGTGAAAGCGCGAAGCATTATAGTAATTTCACACCAATGTCCAGTGAGATCTGGAACGGACGGGCGTGTGATACGAGTACAGACAGGAATACAATTTCTTCGGTTGAGGCCCCGGTTATAGAAATTTCCAGTCTAACGGCGCGAATAAACTAAACGGTGATAGGTCTACGATGTATTTCAGTATAAAAATAATGAAATAGAAAACCGACTGAAGGCCTAATGACACCTCCAGACACCTGGGTCGAAGAGTCTACACCCACCCCAACAAACTGATGTGGTTTCAGAATGGCACAGATTTTATTGTACTAGTTAGTTTCCGTATCTCTTCAATCTTTGCTATCTATCCAGTTTTGCCCCATCCGCTTCTCAACAGCTATCTATTGGCACTTAAAACACATTTTTCCAAGTTTCTTCAATTGTTTCGGATATATAATAATAGAATTGAAATATGTCTTTCAGAATGTTATAGAAGTGTAAAACTCGCTTTCCTCCAGGAGACAGGAGTAAGTTTACCAATATAAATTTGTTATCAAAACCAATTTCTACTGGCATATTACGAATGTTCATTCATTTCCCAATAACGAAGCCGGCACAGTTCCAAAACAGTTTACTCTCAACTAGGATGCACAAGGATATTTAAGAATGTCGCTCACTTTTCCTTTGCCATAACCAACCTCGCTTCTCTTCACATAATTTCACATTCTTACACTGATTTTAACAACCGTCTGTAGCTGTCAACATTGTCCCCAGTGGCTGAGCACTGCAGACCCGGAATGCAGTGAAGTATCACGGGTTGCATATTCAGAAGGCCCTCGTACACTAATATACACGAGTGAAATTTTAATGTCCTTTATTACGAAAGAGAGATTTTGCCCCTCTGTTTGGGCCATGTTTCTCCACGAAGGCCAATGAACACAATTTATCCCGAGCACTGCTTGCCTTCTGTTCCCTTGTGATGGCACAGAAGGGCGTCAGCAGCAGATTGGCGATACGCTGAAGGGTCGAATCCCATGAAACCTAAGACTATTTCCACCTTGTGACTGGCAAATTCACCCTATCCCATTTAATGTGTAAGCGTCAATCATAATTTCATTGTTCGGGGTAAGAACGTTATCAGTATCTAATAGCAATGCCCCATTTGGGATTCACAACAAGTTGCAGGAGAAAAGGTAATTCGAGCTGTACAACTGAATTACAATTTTGCACACTTCCTTAATTGTAGGAAACTCGATCTTCAGTCCCAGCGTAACTATGAAAATGTAAGACATCACACTCTTTGTTCAACATTTCAACAAAAAAAATGGAATACTATTTTTTCGAAGTAGAAAATATATTGTGAGAGTCAGAGAAGTCTGAATTTCATTAAATATTTAAAGTAAGTCGCCTACAATTACACTCTCCGAATACTATCTTCCGATTAAATCAGTAGGGCGCGGTTATCCAATCGGAAGCATCAATTTCAAAACCTTTGTCGTAACGAAACTCCTGATTGGATAACCGTGTCTCAGCTGATCAAACGACAATTCGCCCTCCGTTTTTAATCGGTGTACTCGTATACAAGGTCGCATGTTGAAGCATGCTATAAATGACTGTGAACGCTAAAAAAGCCGAATTAGCTATTACAGTAATTTCTAGGCTGAGATCAAGAGAATGAGCATTGCTCAAAAACGTTTAACTGATTTGAATAACAATTAAAATATCAAAAATAATTCTAAGATAGTGCATTTTATTCTTTAGATATACTCAATTGTTCTGTATCTAGTCCACCTGTACATATATACTATGTCGTATACTCGTACGTAGTATATACTGAGTGTTTCCGTAAACATCAGTCTGATAACAATACTAGCGCCTAAACCATCCATAGTATTGTTCCCAAAATGAATATTCCCTGATCGATCCGACTCGACTCGACGTCATGCGAATTTGAAACGAATCTATGAAGTTATACCTTCCAAGGCAGCATTTCCCTTTTTAACCTGCACAAGAGATGTCGCAAACTCTATTTGGATTTGTTTCTGCTCCTCTGTTTTTCTTTGGCACCCTCTTTGCGCGTTCCATCGCAAACAATTGTGGAATATTAAGAATGAAAGACCATGACATTCATTGAAGTTGTATACCAGAGACATATTTTAAGGTATTGTAAACTTCATCCTCTGCCTCCTAGAGATACATCGGCAAGAAAACATGGATGTTGCCAAACATGGGTGTTAATAATCCATCGACAATCTATGTTTTTAAACATTAATTTTTTAAATGGTTCAGTAAACTAACGTTAAATTCGTATGCAACAAAATTTAAATTTTCTGCGGCAGTGTATATAAATTTATAATTTAATAGTTCAATTTAAATTAAAACAAAGTTATAAAATACTTCTCCATGTGCAAAATACGAGGAAAGAGGAAGGGAATATTAGGATATCAGAATAGCATCGGGCGAGGGATAGGTGCGCGATGAACGTAGTACTAACTTCATTCGTGTGGTTCGACCCCATCAACCGGCAGTGGTACGACAGATAGTGGTACAGACAGTTATTTCACATTTTAACTTTTACAAAATTACGGCAATTTTGCATCCACAAATATTGTAAACGTAAAAAAACGAGCACAAAACATCCATGTTAAAAACATGGGTTTTAATACATCGTTGCTTTGAAAACATCGTCATCGATGTTGTACCCCTACTCTGTACACCTCCGATTGGCCTGAATGAGATTATGTGAAGCAACGTTTTCTTCGCTGATGACAGTGTGGCACTGGCTAAGGCGAGAAAAAGTCCTCCAATGCTGCTCGCGCTTGTTATCGCTTAGTCCACTCACACATTCGTCCTCACATGGCGATGAATCAGAATTCACTTAACAGCTTCGTCGGCGAGAAATTACACCACCCCCGCTGCGAACGCCATACTTGCCGGGCTGCAACGCAACCCTCTCTGAGAAAAGTTTGGCCAATATGACAATCCAGCTCTGAATAGAAGCATCAACTCAAATTTTCTACCCTAACGGTACGGTCATGCCGACACTTCGTTTCAACGACGATAACTTAAAACCAGTGTAGGTCCAATAAATTATTCGCTACTGGTGCAAGAGCGTTTCCCAGGGTAGTCAATAATTAGAGACATAAAAAATGTGTAGTATGAAACGTACAGAATATACGTATGAATAAGAACATAAATATGTAAGGAAAACAGTAAGAATATGTAAAATCCGATGTAATATGTAACATTAAAATGCAATAATTATGAAACAAACATTTACATAATACAAAATTACATTTATAAAAAACCTCCTAAAAAATATTAAACATTATTCAAATGTCTTAAAAGTGATTTGGAGGTAATTGAAGCACTTTGCACCATACAACTTTTCCGTCAGTAGTAAAAGCTTCATCTACGTATTGTTATCAGGACCGAAGTTTAGCAGCCAAACTAGACGCAATAGAAACCATCAAAAACTGATGATGCATATCTACGACCAGAAACAATCACTGCAGAATGCAGCATTCTCGACAAAGTGTTACACGTCGGCGATCAACAAAAGCTTCTAGGAAATTAAGGTTAGAAGTCACGAAATGCGGCTGTGATATTTTTCACATCCACAGGTGAAAATGATCTGCCACTGACGCACACTTTCCGCCACCGAGATAACTGAAGCAGGCGCGCCGGTCTGTCAGAACTCGCGACCGCGTCAAGTAGCGTCGAGAGAACAATACCCGTACGCAGTAATAATGGAGGAGAAAGTTCTGATTTTTTTGAAAATAGTTCTTTTCATAAGAAAGTAATAAAATTAAAGAAAATTGAAAAATAAAAAAACAAAAAAATTGTGAAATATGTAATATAGTACTAAATATGTAAAAATATGTAACGAAAAAATTCGATATTGTGGTAGGAAGGTGATGATTCGCGAAGATTACAATTTTGAGATCGGTAAGTACAACGACAAAAAATGTAATTACATACAAATCCGGTCTCTATAAATAATGGCGGGCACACTGTGTGGGGATCCCCCCGTACGCGACATGTTGCACGATCGATCAGATCCAAGATGAAGGCTGCGTTTGGACGCAAATCCGCATTTTACACGGCATACTACGAGTACTGGCCCATTTTGAGTAGTGTGTTAGCTTTGTAGCCGTCGTTTTCTCAACACGACTAAGACTTTCCATCTAAATCTTCGGCATTATTCGACCACACTACTAAGATATTTATGCTTAGAAACGGCTCATCGCACAACGACTAGCGCATACGCCGCTGAGGCCAAGATTCAATCGCCGGGCAATACATGTGCAATTTGTGCTGAATAAAGCGCCCCTCACGTCTGAATTATTCACGTAATTATCGCTATCATCAGATCATCACTCACAGGACTGAAAACACCTTAGCAGTTGAAAGGTCCGTAAACCCCAACAAATGATTAAGCAGATTAATTTGAACGTATTTTACTTTCGTCGTGGCACAAAATGTAACGCATTAAACATTTCTATTATATTCGAGTTTACAACGCTGAATACATTACTACTTAATTACAAAAAGAACTGTTGAATAAGCTTCTGGTGCCACAATAGATTCGTAACGGAGTCGATATTAGCCCCGACATATTGTCCAATCAACCGATCACATTTTCATCATTTCAAAAGTATTCATCTTCAAACTTTGCTTCACGTGATTCATAATTACCAAGACGTACTCATTTAGGTACAAAACACAGAGTAATGTTTTCTTATGGTATATAATTAACTTTCAGTGTGATGTTCATTCACAGCACGGTGACATTTACAAAGCCATTTGTAAATGTAAGCGAGCACCATTTGTATAAGCATTCAACGAATTCAGTAAAAACAACAATTTATTTTCCACTGAACAAATTGAATACACCTCCCATGGAATTGTGATTTTCAAAATTTATTCCCGTGAAATTAAATTATGATACTTAACTCTTGTCTATTAACGCATTAAACATTTTAAAAGTTTGTTGGCTAAACTGCCTTCCTACGTTGTCTAGGCAACTGTCGGTGGACATACAAAGTGTGTCATGAGCTCCGAAAACAGAGCGACATGTCAAAAAAGGCTGTCTATGGCGAAAGAGTAAGGGTGAGATATCACCGATTTGAGCTTAGTGTTGACATGGGCAATGGATGAAGTTTCAGAAAGGAAATGAGGCCACATCTGTTGAGATTTGAGAAAAGTTTCTCCGTTATTTATATAATATTAAAACATTATTTGATATCATTGGTTTAACTTGACACAAGAATTTGAATGAAAACTTTTAACAGCATAATTGAAAAACGCCTAAGTCACTAACTTACTCTAGCTTGCCTAATGAGAGTATCAGAATGATGAGAAAGATGCATACATCTATTTCCCGAAAATTCATTAATACAAATAAAGACAGTTTCGATAATTTTGATCCATCAGTCTAGCATCAATATAATGCAAATTATACACATCTTCATGAAAAGATTCCACTCACAACGCCAGGGCCTCACATTGGAGTACGCATTGCAGAGTATCTATCCGTATAGGGGGAAAATCCATGGTAGTTTACGAGCGAGTGTTGTGATGTCAAAACAAACACGTGTTCAAGTGAAACAACAGACACATGTCCGGGGGTGCTTTACCCTCAAAGGGGGGTGTTTTACCCCAGCAACTGAGAGACTACAAATTAGACAATGCACGAAATACGACTACCATCCGATGTTGGCAGCGTAATTTATTCACCCATCGCGAATCTCATTCGTCGCGTTTTTGCCGCATTATTCCGCCAAGACTGAATACACAGGAACATCACACCAAATATTCGCCTCACACACTACTCGTTACCACACAAAAGAGAGCGACCGCGACCATTCGCAATGAAATCCAATTCGCAAACAGCTTGGTCAGGACGTGCGTACACGCGCGGCAGCTTGAAAACGCCACGCGCCCGCAACGTGCGCCGCGGAGGCGAGGCGAGGCGTCGCGCGCGATGCTCGTAGGCGCCGCCGGCGGGAAAACGCGCACGCGCGGAGCTCATTGGGCGGAGGCGGCCGCGCGCCAGGAGTGGGGCGGGGAGGGGAAGGGAGGGGGGAAGGGAGGGGAGGGGGGAAGGGAGGGGAGGGGAGGGCCGGGAGGAGCGGAGTGGGGTGGGGTGGGCGTGGTATCCAGGTCAAGGGGCCCGCTAGTCGCCGCTAGCCGCGGCCGTTGGCCCCGATCTCCGCTGCGCTGCGCCGCGACGCGTCGCCAGTCCGGGCTGGCGCGGCGCGGCGCGGCGCGGCGCGCTGCGCTCTGCTCTGCTCTGTTCTGACAGCCATCGCTTCGCATTGGCTTCCGCGACGCGTCCAGCAAGCGCCGCGCCGTCCCAGCCTGACGCGCGTTCTGGCAGTTGCGGCGAGGCAACAAAATTTAATCTCCAGTCTGCGTTCGGGCAACATCGGAACTCAATCGAGGATAGGGAGTTTAGGCACGCTTGAGGGCCTCGTCCTTTCAAATTAGTTATAATGTTAATAGAAGCGCCTATACTGAGCAAATTGATCTGGTACTTCGTTACATTTATTTGCACGATTGCAAAGTAAACCGGGACTTGTCTAATAAAAGATAAATAACAAAGATCACCCACCCCTACACACACACACACACACACAGAGACTTAATTCGAATACCAATCATGACATCAAAAACGTAGTGTAGAATACATACAGTACAACAGTCTTCACATACCAAGAATAAAAAAATGTTTTTCTTCCATAATAGGAAATTAATAGGAAATGAATAGCAAATAGATAATAGCTGATTGACTCTTCCATGGAGGTTTGCTTAAGCCACCGCTGACGTCTTTCGACGTTAGTGATGCAACGAGTACGGAAATTCAGTCGGTAAGCGCGGTAACGGAGTAACATTCTTTTGGATTTTTTTCCATGTTTCTGAGTAACTAAGGAAACTATAGACACCTATTAACTTAGCTGGAGACTGCATAGTTTTCTTTCAATTTCTGCACGGATTGAATATTAGTAATATAGAATACACTATGAAGTTCTTAATACGCAGCAATGTTTTTACTAATGGAACGCAGTTTTAGATTGCTACATTTTCTATACTACTTACGTAGTATGCAAAGAATTCGGACGTAAAAAAACACGAATCTTCAACACATAAATTCAGATTATGAGGCTCTGTCGCCACAAATGTGAATAAATATTGTTCCCGTATGTAATTAATTACTTCATCCAACACGTGTGTACACAGTAATCTACGTTTTGTGGATCCTTGATCCCGAAAAATTGTCTGACGGCAAAATGTCTCACTCTGTCCGTCTGTGAGTAAAGTTAGAGGCTAAACAATTCAAATGAATTTCACCAAAATTGATTTTGTCCCCACTGATCTGATCTAATTAGAGGCGCTGCGAATTTGAAATTCGTATTTTGACTTTTGAGGGTAGTTACAAGGAGCATTTATTATTTTTTCAAAAATAGCTCAAAATTATTTTATTACTTTTTTCCCGTGATAGAAAAAATGCGCCTAAAAATTGCGCTGGTCGCTCGCTCAATTTTCGAAAATTGTTACAGTTTAAAATCTTTTCGTCAAGACTTGCTGTACGTAACCTTACGAATTGGAGAATGTGTGTTGTTGTAGCACCATTAGATGAATGTGTATTATTTTTTTCTTTAGATATTTTTTAAAAGAATTAGTTTAATGCAACTATTTCTAGGGTGTTCCTGATATAATATGTATCTGATAAACTATCTTAGGCTTATACAAATTTTTATGGATTCTCATGTTCATGTCTCCTGAAGATTCGTAATCCTTTTGTCGATGTGGATCAGTATAACACTCCTGCGAACATTGTCACACATAGAGAAGTGAACTATCCCTGGAAATGTATTGAAAATGTTAAGTCATTCTAATCCAATAAAACTGTTATAAGCATAACCCCGAAGATTTTGTAAGTCGTATTTCAGTGTTGAATTGGTACGAAAAGGATGGAAAAACACGTGCCTCGCGAACGCCAATAAGGCTCATTGACTCACAATTCTGGAAACTATGCGGACGTTTGAGCTTCGAGGCACTTGCAGTCTCGTTTGTACGACCAACGGATGTTTCCTCTTGTTACTGTGACGACGTTACGTAAAGTTGTTATGGCAGACAGATTTTTGCCAGAAGTAGGTATAGGAAATGATAATCGCTGTCTTTTTTGCCATTCTGTTGAGTACCCTGGGGATTAATTCGGAGACCAGGAACGCCACATCCGCTTACACGGACGATTAGCAATGTTTATTGTACAGCATTTGTTCACAGAAGGATACTTTTAACTATTTTTAAGATACTATCTATAAAAAAAATGAATGGCGAAAGAGCACCGGAAAATAATGTGTGGGAGAAAGATTTTACCGCCACTTTAGTTGTTACCAAAAAAGAGCCTGTCACTGAACATCAGTGAGACAACTAGCTGGGTGCAGATGGATCTAACACCTGTATGATACGAAAAAGTGTTCAACGAGGCTGATTGGCAGCGTGGAGTCCGCGGGTATCGGGCGAGAGAAGGCGAAAGGTGCGTCGGCCGAATCTCGTGTACGAGCACGCGTTCACCGCGATCTAACAACTGCGAAATAGCGGAAGAAGAGAACTAACGTCTTTCAACAGTGAAGTACGGTGTATACTGTACAACATTGACTTACTGGGCGATACTGAATTGAATACAAATAAAAGCAAATAATTAAGTCCTTTATTTAAAACTATTCCTCAATAACTCTTCCATAAACTTCATCGGCATGCAGCTACATTTCTTAGTTTGTATGCGTCAACCAATTCTTAGATTGTTCAATGACAAATTCATTTGGTGCATGCAACTGAGTTACGCACAGTTGGAAAGCTTCGTAAATCACAATAATATGAGTTTTGAAATTGACTTCAAGTTAATCATTCGTTAAAATATTAAGAACCTTCAGAGGGAAGAGCCAAAAAGTAATACACTTTGATGACTGCCGTACTAATTTGCGGCGATGGTATAACGGTTAGCGTATCGGACTGTTATACCCAAGTTGGCGGGTCAAACGCGATCGAAGTCGTGGATTTTTAAGGGCGAAAAAATCCTTCGTACGCCTTCCTTCGGAGGGAAAGTGAAGCCCGCTGTCCCATGTTAGTAGATTTACTGGCATGTAAATGATCCTCAAGCCTAAATGACGCCTCTGAGCCAAATTCAAACCGCCTGTTTCTCGCCCAAGAAATACCTCCTTTCTCTGCTAGTTGGTGAAAGGAGCGTAGCGAAATTTGCATGGTCAGACGGAAGAGCAGGCCATTTTCTGATTCAATAAAACTATTAATATTATTTTATCACTATTTTGGAAACTTACACTAACATTATTTAAGTTTCATCGTCATTACAACGATAATTATAATGCCCTTGGGTGATAATTACCTTGAGTTTCAATAAAATAATTTTGTTATCTACGTAATCATTCGTTTATAGCAAATATTATTTAATAACGCATCACATCAATCCCTTTTACAGAACGATGCTGAATTCGATCCCATAGCTTTCGACCCAGTGTGCGGCTGACGTCGTCTTGCGATATGCGCGAGCATCCGCTTCAGTGATGCAAGGTCGAGAACATATCTCTGTCCAGCAGCTCGTTACAGCGGAAGTGTCTGATCAGTTTTAAATATCTGGAGTTTGTTATCACTTCTTGCGTATTTTGTACATCTTTTAACGACTTGTTTTTCTGAGAGACAGCCAAACACACACTTAAAAGTTATGTTTACATAACACAGAGCTAGAGATTTTTTCGTGCCCTCTCTATTACCATAGTTTACTATGAACTCCTATTCTTTAGCCAGCGAAGAAAGAACGTTGGTGGTGACTGCACCATAAAAACGAAAGACCACTACGAAGTACTTCATAACTTATTTGCACCACTCTGATCTCTCTTCAGGCGGTACACGTGGCTAACCGCTGCGATCGTAATGGAGAGCATCGCATACCGCTGTGGAAAGCAAACGCGGGGAGCTAAGACAACTCAAAGCGCAGCGCGAATTCAAAATTCGTATTAAGAGATATCGTTCAAACACAGTTTTTCCAAAACTTTTATATCGTTGTTCGGCTTCCCACTGACGATATTTTAAAAAAATGTTTTAACTTTTCTACTGTCAGTTAATCATATCCGTTTGTTCTGTAGATGGGAAAGAAATGGCGACCGTTTCTGACTGCCAATGTAAATACCCCCTCGTACTTCATGCGCTACGATTGGTAAGTAGTTCTACAACTGATGGCACAAATGTGTGAAGACAGAAATTGCGGTCTAATATTACATAAACATTACAAACGCGAGAAAGTACGTGGAGTTGTTGTTGTTGTTCCACAACTAGTTTACAATTTACTGCATGTGTGGATACATAATCTTCAAATTGTTTCGTATGGAATTTCTCGAAAATTTAAGTTAAATGTCAAACTAACGTTTTTTCAAACACGCTCAAACAATATTTTATTGACAAAAACGATAAATTCTTTCAATAAAAATTTACACGTACAATCAGGTCTTGCTCCTCCAAAAATTCATTAAGATATATTTCAATACAAATGTTAGGACACCGAATATTTGAGAAAATGTGTGTTTTTTGATATAAGACCATTTCCTCTACATTTGTAAATGTTGCATGAAAGAAAACTTAACCATTGTATTGATTGAGAATAAATCCATACCTTTACTTATACCATCCAAGAAGTTTTTGAACAGATCACTTTGAAAATCATATGTCTTCTCGTACTCGTATGTACCAAAGAACAGTAAAAAACATGGTTCAGTCCCATTTCCGGCGAACACTCCATTTTCGAAAATTTAAAAAAAAGTAACATCTCAAAAGTAAAATACAGAAGACAGATGTCTTAAATAAACACTGTTCTACAAAATCAGATCTACAAAAAGTTTATGTACATAAAAAAAAACTCAATAATCAAATTTTTTCTTCAAATTTGTAGATCTATAAAAGAAAAATAGAACAAATAACGCTTAAAAGATAGGCACAGACCTCATTTTCGTTCAACTATCTGAATTTACAAAATTACAGAAATTGTAAATACGAGAAAGTATGTGCTATGTGGCAACACTACATAAATATTATTAGGGAGCCCTAGGCATGCTTTAGGCCCTCTAAGATACTGATTCCCATCTAACAGACGACTAAGGCAAGCATATGCGTTATACAAACAGGATCACCTTCTATGTAAGGATTTGTGATTACTGGGTTGCGCGCAGTGAAGGTAAAGTTTTTGATCGATGGTATTATCACTCTTTATTACAATCAAGAAGTAAATACAGAACAGATTTGCATTAATGAGTGTTGAAAGATCTTTGATTTTACAATTGAAAATTAATATAGGAGAAAATAATGTTACAAAAAGATGGTACAGAAGATTGTATTCCTATAGAAATTTCCCAAAAGATCCCACAGAAGATAGTGTTCTCGAAGAAACTTACTCAATATTCAACCTTGCAGCGTGGGATTCGAAACCGCATGTCGTGAAGAGCTCCTAGTTCTGTCACGAAATTTTTGAATTTAATTTGAATATCATGTCCTTGTGGAAAACTAGTTCACATCTATTTTGTACCTAGAAGGTCTTTGATAATGGTTAAATCGGGCTGTGAACGTTCTGTTCGTCGAAGAAGAAAAAGAAAAACATAAATGTACTCTGCATGCCTAAATGACAAAACTGAGTCTACACAAGAAAATTGAGGTTCATGACCGGCAGACAATCATTGGGAATACTTGTGAAATTGTGAAAGTGATTTAAACGTCTATTTTTACGGAAGATGAGATAAGGGATATAAATATTTTATAAGAATTACAAAAAAGTAAATTATTATAAATCGGCCTTTACATCAAAATGCACAATAAAACGAAGTCAAAATGTTTATGTTTCATAATTCGTGATCATTCGATAAAAACATCTGATACACACCCGACATAATATGCGATTTCCTAAACAAGAAGAAGAAGAAGAAGAAGAAGAAGAAGAAGAAGAAGAAGAAGAAGAAGAAGAAGAAGAAGAAGAAGAAGAAGCTATAATTCAGTCCGCCCCTCAAAGATCACTCGTCACCGAACGAACAGTGGTTGCTTAATAAAGGTTTCACTGTGGGTCCGGATTGCCGAGATCGTTAAGGCAGTAATGCCGTAGCGATCTCGGACCCAAGGATCGCGTTGCGTGTCCCACCTCGGGCATGGTTGTATTTGTGTTCGTCCTTTCACCCCCTATCATCACCATGTCATGTCATCTTCATAGTTACCACACCGATACAAGCAATCGTGGCAGCTAATAATCCAGATGTTGATGCGACCTTAAATAAAAAAGTTTCACTGTACGTGTCATTGCGCCTGAAAAATAAAGCGTTCGGATATATAGAAGTTTATTTATCGCCGGCTGCACAGCACGGAAATGTTCTTTTCTTGTGCTGCCGTCGGCTCTACCGTTCGCAAGCCCTAGCAGTGGACTCTGTAGCCATAAGCCTCTGTCTTCTGCAACGGCGCGAAATCTCAGCGGAGCAATAGGACGGCCCAATGCTTTGCACCAACAAATGCTCAGTGACCTCAGCGATAAGAACAGAGGCCAGGAAACCGGCCGGGCTAGCTCGCAAATGCGAGTGAATCACACAGTCGAAGAGAATAGTTCCTAGATTTGCCAGAGTATCGTACGGTCCTGGGTAAATAGTGTAAATCGCGCACGTCAGACCGCGCCTGCACGAGCTACCCTTGCCTGCCTGGGAAGCCGGGGGCTCCAACGAGCACGGGCAACTTCCCTTAACGTAGCTCTTCTCGCCCCCCCCCCCCCCCCCGCACCAAATCCAGAAGCGGGTGTTCAGGCGCAAGCTGAAGCGCGCGCGGAGAGGCAAGGTGGCTCCATACGAAAATATGTTCGTCATATTTGTTCTATCAAACAACCGGGATTTGAATTAAGATTATATATATTCTTTACTATTTATATCATGTTTATTTTCTTCTTGAATTCTGTATTGTATAAACATTTTTGCCTTAAGACAGGAATATGTTTAAATGGCGAATTTTTCCCTTGTTTTAGTTTTGAATAGTGTTTTTCAATAATTTCAATCTTAACAATGTGAAATAAATTAACAAGTCTCTATGAACTAACAATTTCGTTTACGGACGGACAGCACTTAACGAACAAGAATCTTTCCTAATCCTAATCTGAGCGAAGAAAGTTAATGCTATTTTATCACTCTTAAGTAAACAATATTACATAATCAAGATTCTTTCGATTTAAAATGTTTAATTTTACTCTCAATTGAGAATTTGAAATGTGATGTATTATTTCATTTTAATGGATAACTTCTTGCTGTAGTAGAGGAATTAATATAGTTAAATTGGGGACAATAACTTTAATACGGTCTTTTCCAAAAGACTGTCACGGGCCAGGTATCCAGTGACGACCCGCCACTCAGGAACAATTTGTAGATCCCCATACATTTAAATCTCGCGCTAGTTGCTCTAAGGCAGTGCCCGCAAGCTCTAGTTAGCTTGTTACTTTGCCCGTGACCTTGACATGTCAGGTGTAAATGATACATAATTTAGAAGAGAGAATTTCTGGATCATTATTAAACTTTTGCAAAAATATTTTATATTTTCTTACTCGTCATGGTACTATCTTGCGTATAATGCTATCCTTTAGAGCGGGTAATTATGGACACATGTACTGATTGTTTTATAAAATATTCTTCGATAAGGTAGTTTTTTAAAGTTTCGATATTTTCAACGGAGACCTCCTTACTTTTTTTTTATTAAAAATAAGAAAATACGAAAATCGATTACCACCATTTAACATTTGGAACCGGAGGCTTAGAAAAAACTGGTAAGTTCCCATTGCTAGTCTGTAATAATCGTCCAGGTCAACTATTTTCTTTGTTGTACAATTGTGTGTGACAAATTAGTCACCACAATATTCCTGAAAAACTTCCTGCCCAAACACACAATTGCCGAGGAGCACGGCCTTTCACCCGCTTAGTAACTCTTTAAACCCTCATAACTCCCCCTCCTCCGATAACGGAAACGTGAATTTCAGTGTTCAATTGGCAACAGTTCAATGGCAGTATATTCGTAATTCGCTTAGTTCTATTTGTAACTCGACATGTTGACCACATTCATATTTCTGTTGCCATCGTAGTTGGGAGAACAACCACCTTTGTCGTGTAAAATGTACACACAAATGTTAATGGCAATAACTAATCATTAGTGACTTGGTAAATGACGATAGGCCAGTTTGTGAGGAACTACTTCGTCAGCCGTGAAAAACCGACGGCGAGTTCAGATATTCAGTGACAGATAGATTAGTGTTCGTACCAGTTTGCCTTACGCCGGGTAGGCATGGAAGGATCAAAGCCAAAGTTGTTGGCCTACATGAAGTATTGTCACCTAACTGAAGTTCCAAACATGGCTTTGTCGAATAATAAAATAGGGGTTCAACGTGACAAAATTCTGCCTCTCGGAAATTCATTTGAGGCCATTGATTTCACACTGGCGTAAGTGTACGCTCACATCGTCGACTCTTACAGAGATGGGTAAGGGAAGGGGTCGTGACTGCACACGATTGACATTGTTTGGTCATAATGCTCGATGACCCGATGAAACAAAGGCATGGGCGTTTTTCAGGATCATGATCACGTGAAAAGACACTGCCATAGTAGACGAGTCATGCTACAGTTGAACTCTCAAAATTGACACTTCGCTGTACTCGAGAACATCTCGAACGAGATAACATTCTGTATCAAGACTAGGGAAGTCTCCAACATTTCATCATGTCTTATATATTTGGTTGTCAAATAACGTTACACAGCAGTAGCGATGTTTAAAAGACGCTATTCGAGGTCGTTCGGATCCGGTGGCATACACAACCACTTTGGAACGCTCAAACTCCTCGTGCAAGGGGACCGCTATCTTGTCTAACATTTGTTGACACACTTAAAACAACTTGCACGCTAGCCGGCGTACCTATTGATATTCAGTTCGATTAATGCCTAAACAATTGTAATGATGGACGACTGATTTAATACAAAATTTTGATTATGTTTTGCCCCTGTACACATACAATGAGATACATTAAATTAACTGCACGAGGCCATTAGAAATTTCGCACAAAATATTGATATTCTAATATCAAAGAAAATATATGATCACTGATTACATATCTGCTTTCCTTACTATAAACAAAATTTTTGGTACGAAGATTGCATAACTTTTATGAACACATACCAGTCGATAAAAGAGTACACGAATGAGTTCTCAATGACGATTCACCAGCAATGAGTGAAGCCTTGAGGTCTTATGTTCAGCGAAGGGCGTCAGGAGTGTTACAAAATAATGCATACAATGTGGCAAGAGTAAAAAGAGAGAATATATTCGGGGAATCGTAATTTATACGAAATCAATATCAAAGAAAAGCAGAATAAATTAAGATTTCTAATTTTAGTTTGCATAAACTTTCATTCTATTATTCACGATGTATTATTCACCGCACGTTTTGTATGATTATTCGATTGACATTTTCTATTCATCTCTCCCCGACGTTGGTAACACAAACATGTTTACATGAGCCAGCGAGTAAACACACTAAATATAACATTTTGTATTCATATGAGGGAAATAAACGTACTTCGTAATTTATAATAAAATTCATTCATCACGTTAATTTCGTGCACGATCGCAAGCAGAGTACTATTTTTAGAGAGAAACTGCTCGAGGGCTTTGCGAAAGCGTATCTAGACTGTTGAAACGCAGCTGAAGTGATTGGCAGCGCGTTTCTCGGCGGGCGTTATCTTCGGATAAACAAACTGATTATGCGCGTCGTTTGTTTAATGTATTAGGTGGTCTGCGCCTTCGGTGAATGATTGAATAAATGGGTGAATGACCAGGAAAGGCACGCCTTGTCGCACGAGCTGATTGCCCTTGACCGTTTTCACAAATAGAGGCCACCTCATAGTCGTGTCAATTTCAGACACCTCGGCCCCCACGTGGTTCACCTGACCTGGCCTGCTTCTCCCGTGCGGTATACATTAGATGTTAATGTTTTATTTATTAAAATGGGTATTCCGTTGAAAGGAAAGTACAATTTTGACGAAAAAAGGATTGTTGATTCTCGTCTTTCACACAAACATTTCTACGACAATTAATGAAAGTGAAAAATAGTTATTTTGATATTAGAGGTCAAAATGGAATTTTAGTTTGTAAAAAGGAAAAGGTTGCGACGCAAAGCTGACAAGGCCGAGTGGAGCAATATTAGGAACAAAATAAAATCACTTTTACCACGTGTCATGCAATTTTTGAAGATACGTTTACTGAATTTTATTTTATTTTAATTCAGGTATGCAAATTACAACAAATTGTATTCCCTTTTCTATTATGATCAGTAGTAGCTGATACGGTGAGATGAAGTTTTCAGAGTCGCACTTTCTACACGAGGTCTATACTGCGATTTTTTTAGTGTCCTTGGCAGATCAGCAGCTGTAATGGCGTCATCCAATCGAGAGCTTACGAGCTTACTTTCGTAATGGTGACGTTCCAGCTCCCGATGGGATGACACCGTACCAGCTGATGAACTGTCAAAGAACATTAAATAAATCGAAGTATAGATATTGAACTTTTAGCAAGCTCTGCATGCCCTAAAAGTAATCGCTTTTAATAGTGACCGTCTAAAAGCGTATCGCATGCATGTGTGCACTAAGAATAGTTCATATAAGGCAACGATTCATGATCATAATTACCATAACTCAATGTACTGTATTTAGCTTTGAGTCATTGATTAGTGATGACGACCGCGTCAACGACTATGATGTAGTCCCGTAAGTGTAGTACACGTCAAGGATATTTTAATCACGAAATATTATGAAATATACTACATGCTTGGCACACCCGTTTTTGAACCGACGCTTTCTTGATAAAACTAGATTTGAAGGTTGCGGGCTGCAAACAGATGGTAAAACACTAAGGTGACAACAATTGCGTGACCATGCTCAAGTTCAAAGTTGTTGCGATTATCTTCTTCACTCTCATACAGCTTGCTACGGCGATGTCGATAACGCATTACATGAAGCCTCCCGAATTGATCATCGCAGTGCAGTAGAGAAACAACGGACTAATGACCTTGGATCAGCACTCCCTCCGGCCGTTCAATAGAAGTCGGCCGGCAGGGCACGACGAATGGACGTCAGCGATGGTGCATAAAACAATTTAAAACTGAATTCATTTCACACATTTCTACCAAAATATAGATCGAAAAGATCTTTAAGGGTGGCGTCGTTTTTCAATTTAACCGGGCATCATGCGAACATCGCGGATTACTACTGATGTCCGACATTCGTTTGTCTTTGAAACAATCAGAATTGTCTGATCCGCCACAAAAGCAATTCAAGGCCGTCAAATGTTGACGCCAGAGATGACAAGGACAGGTAACTCCTTCGGCACATCAACAATGCCGTATTACTCATTACCACAGATTCTGGAAAGCCTGTGAATAAATATTGTTCTTGCGACATCATAACCATGTTTACAAAAACTATCACGATTGAAATAAAATCGTGATAGTTTATTAGAATTATTTTCTAGATAGATGATTAGAATTATTTTCCAACCCTCTCATTAGAACCAAATGTTTTGTCTTGCGTTTCCAATGCGCACAGATGTGCGTGTGTACTTCGTACGTAACGAGTACGAACCGCAGACGTTCATTGTGAGAGGCGGATAGTGTCGATACAGCCCGGGCTGCTGCTTCTTCGGCCTCAAAGTCCGACCTTAGACCGCCTGGAAGCGTGGATCGTGCGCACTGCGCGGGGCGGGGGCGGGGGGCGGGGGGCGGGGGCGGCGACGGCCTCGGCGGCGGCCTCGACGGCGCACGCGCGGGAGGGAAGGGGCTAGCGGCCTCGGGCCACGACGTTGTCAGCGCGCGCGCCACCGCCGCCGCCGCCGTGAAAGCGAGGCGAAGGAAGCGCGGGGCGAGGGCGAGGGCGAGGGCGACGGCGAGGGCGCAGGCGAGGGCGAGGGAGGGGCGATTATGGCCCAAAGCAAGGCGAGGCGACTGCCCGTGACTATACCTCGCACTCGGTCGGCAGAGGCAGCTGTCGCGTGACACCGTACACGCTCGGGGTTTTCACACAAGGGTCTTTAATCCGCGCCGTTTCCCTCCACGGGCAATGTGCTCACAATATCACGGATAAAATTGTCACGAACGAACCTCGCCGGCTGCTGATTGTCTTCGGAACACGGGTTCGTGGGCGACCGCAACCTTCACGTCCCCGCTTCAACCTGTGAAGCACCTTCGTTGCACCTGTGAAGGCGGTAAACCTGCACGGGTGCGATCGGCGTTCGAGGGCGTTTTCTGGATGCGGCAAAACAGCGACGGGCAAAAACAGGCTGTGAAGAAGCTGTTTTGTGTCCCGAAGGTGCTCCTATGGTTGACACCGCGCTGAGTCGAGGAATACGCATCAAACTATGTTCCCGACGACCCAACTGCGACAAAGAAACGACGCATTTTGAAACTCCGAATGTTATTTCAATCAGAATCCGCAACGTACATTTTAATAAATAAAACAAATTGGAATTGTGTACTTAAAAAGTATTGCAATTTTTAAAAAAAATTACTAAGTCACTACTTACTTATGAATCAATCACTCAATGTAATTCATACATAAACCACAGGCATCAGATGCCAATACTTAGAATTCAGGATGTATCGATACGGTGTTCTGCAAAATAACTAGTGGTGCTCCAGAATGGCAAAGACTTTCTCGTACCAGTTAGTTTCCTTATCTTTTCAGATTGCGCTATCTTTTCGGCTTGCCCCACCTTCTTAGCTGGCATCTTTTGACGCCAAAAACACATTTTTCTTCACATTTCTTAATTTTTGGGTCCCCTAACAGTAGGACTGAAGTATGACTAAGAATGCCACAGAAGGGCAAAATGTTCTCCTGTCAATACATTTTAATCGAAAAATTAGGAGCCGTTTTTGAGAAAATATCTTTGGAGCGTTTAGGAAAATGGACATTTGGACGCTCATTTTCATCTAAAACGTTCGATTTTACGAGAAACCTTCTTAGAAGCAATTGTATTCACAAATGTAAGAAAAAAAAAGGTCCTACTAATGTAAATATTCTCGATTTGAAAGATATTAAAAAAATGTATATACAGAGCGCATTTATCACTATTCGTACAAAGAGTTTTAAGAAAATTAAAATTGTTCTTGAGAAAATGTTTTTAATATTGCCCATATTTCGCACAAAATTACGCGAAAAGATTCAGATTCAATAGTGAAAAATCGGAAACACGCCATCTTTATAAGTGTATTTCACTCTATTTTTACATGAAATATAAAGGGAAAAAGTTGGAGGAAATTTTAAAGAATTATTTTCAAAATCGTACAGCTTCAGTCGACCGCGGAATATCCATTTAGTAAAACATCCTAGAAATGGATTACGTGCTGATGTCGGTCACAGACTCACAGACGTACTGACGGTCGGACAGACAGACATTTTGATGGGGGTTTCCTAAACGTTTATTTTCGTTGAAATCTCCAAATCGATTTTCAGCAACATTAACTTTCATATGTATGTATACGAGAAAGTTAAAATGAATGGTGCTCCTAAGCTTAGTGTTTCACGATTTAGTTTCATTATCAAATGGAAAATGGTTCCGCCATTTGAAAAGTGGAATTCCGAATGGTATTAAGAACCGAAGATTCTAGTTTGTCATTCATTTATCTATTTATTTAAACACTGTGGGTTTTCGTTTAGAAAAAAGCGAGCTTTCTACTCAAGCAAATTTCATGATTTCTTTCAATGAAATTTAAGCGAGCCCTAGATGAGACCAGGCTCTCATTAACAGTTTTCATAGTATAAACACAAAAGTTTAATACAATCTTAAAATTAATAGAATGCTAATCTGATATTTTTCCTTTACGTCGTTATTATGCGCGTATTATTATCAATGTGGCACGCAGGCGATGTTTCATCTAGAGTGAGCAACATACAACTCTTAAACAGAATGGAAAGATTGTTGAGTTTCATTTCCGTGTAAACCATTCAGTTTCAATAATAAAGTGTTCGTATCCTTGTTCATTTAGCGTGGAACGACCCGTTACGAATAATTTAGATAATTACTTTCAGGAATTCTTAAAGAAGCAAAGGATCGCATGCCTAAAACTTATGTTACAAACATGTTTATAGCTTTAATACTTGAAAGAGAATATCTCAAATATATTTATATCAATCATGTAATTAAAGTAGTAAGTGGTATCTCTTGCAACTAATACCTTTGAGAAATCCAGTCTTAATTTATTAAAATGAAATCATAGCACGTCAGCTGTATTGTTTTCTATTATTTGCTTTGTTAATTTTCTCTTATACATGCAACCTTATCTCTTAAATATTCAATACACAAATTATTAATAATAATAATAGTAATAATAATATAAAAATAATCACCAGAGCTAGCAACCCTGGGGGATAAAAATCGGATCCAGCTAAATGCTGATTCCCTTATTAAAGTTACATGCACCTGCCGCTGAGATGTTTCTGAGCCCCCGTAAATGCAGGGTGCATGCACACATGGTCCAAGTCAGCCTATTCGCGAGCAAAATAAATAAAAAAAATACCCTATTTTAAAAACTTCCCAAATTTTTTTATGTTGATGAGCTTTTCAAGTTGCTATCCTGCTAGTCAACTGTCAAAATTACAGAGACTGGAACGCTGAACCTTCCTCTACTCAGGTGAGAAAAGTCGTGGGATAGCAACACGCGAATATACAGATGGCAGTAGTCTCGCGTATAAAAGGTATAAAAGGGCAGTGCATTGGCTGAACTTTCTTTGTACTCAAGTGATTCACGCGAAAAGATTTCTGGCGGGATTATGGCCGCACAACGGGAATTAACTGACTCCGAACGCGGAATGGTAGGTGGAGCAGAACGAATGGGGCATTCCATTTCGGAAATCGTTAGGGAATGCAATATTGCGAGATGCGCAGGGTCATCAGTGTCCCGAGAATACCTCATTTCAGGCTAACCTCTCACCACGAACAACGCAGTGGCCGACGGCCTTCACTTAACGACCGGGTGCAGCCGTTTGCACAGTTGCCAGTGCTAAAAGATAGGCAACACTCCGTGAAATAACAGCAGAAATCGATGTGGGACGTATGACGGACGTATCAGTTAGGGCAGAGCGTCGAAGTCTGCGGGCTATGGCAGCAGAAGACCGACTCGAGTGCCTTTGCTAACAGCACGACATCGCCTGCAGCGCCTCTCCTGGGCTCGTAGCCAATCGATTGAATCCTAGACGACTGGAAAACCGTTGGTGAAAGCCCATGGTACGGTTGCAATGTGGCACAGGCCTCACAAAGCCATGGACCCACGTTGTCAACAAGGCGCTACGCAAGCAAATTGTGGTTCCTTAATGGTGTGGGCTGTTATTACATGGAATGTACTGGGCCATCTGGTCCAACTGAACCGATCATTGACTGGAAATGGTAATGTTCAACTACTTGGAGACCATTTACAGCCATTCATGGACTTCATGTTCCCAAACAACATTGGATTTTTTTATGGGTAACAATGCGCCATGTCTCCGGGCCACAATTAGTTTGAAGAACGTACTGGACAATTCAAGCGAATAATTTGACCAACCCCAACGCCCGAAATGAATTCTAAGAGAGAATTTAAGAAAGACCGCATTTATGGAACATATCAAGAGGTTAGTCCGTGCACAAAATCCTGCTCCGGCAACACTTTCGTAATTATGGACGGCTAAAGAGGCAGCAGGGCTCAATATTTCTGAAGGGGACTTGAAACGACTTGTTGCATCCATGCCACGTCGAGTTGCTGCACTTCGCCCGGGCAAAAGGAAGTCCGTCACGATATTAGGAGGTATCCCATGAATTTTGTCACTTCAGTGAATGACCCAACGGGTAAAACGAAAAGAAAATTAATATTAAATTAAAACTCATTAGCTAGAACGTGAAACCTTTATGACACATTCCAGTTCGAATAATATCAAATATCTCAATCAGGTCCTGATTACGACTTTTGACATAACGTTTCACGAAGAAACCACGTATACATACGTGCTATTTTTTAAAGAGTTAATGCTTGTTTTCAATAATGATAAATCTGTTAATAAACAGTACATGCAAATGTTGCAAAAAATGTCAATTCCAAAAGAAACAAAAATACAGGATGAAATATGTAACGGATACAAGCAAAATATTCACATTTATGCAAATTGTCATTACTATCTCTCAAAGATATTGAAGATCCATTCCGCTCCTTATCAGGACAAATGGAGATCAATGCCGCCTCACGGAAATATATAAAAGCTGAAGAGTTGAAAAGAGAATTCAAGAAAGATCGTAAGAAGGTAAGGAAGAATGTCGCAATTATTTAAAAGAAAGCCAAACAAATCTGCATCAGGATTTTGCTAATGTCAGGAAATCGTTAAAATTGTCCGATGCTATTTTAATTGAATTCCAACATGGAACCGAAAAATTGTCTCTAACAAAATCTTTATTTGGGACTTACTTGAGGCTTCATGAAGTCAAAAATCATTGTAAGTTACAGGATATATGTTAGCTGTAGAAGCAAACATTACATCATCAATGTGGGTCCTTGTTGCAAGGCTTTTAATAATGTGCTGTGCCTATCGGTTCTATTGACGGAGTTTGATGTTTGAATTAGCTATTCTGTTTCAGAGTGGGATTTATAAGATGTACATCCATTCGAAAGGTAATCTTCCAATGTTCAGAATGAAAATCAAGAAAGTGTGAAGGTTCACTTTGTGTCTTTTGTTTGTTTTAATATCGTTTGATATTTTATGGTAACATCCAGTACTCTGTTTTCACTTGACAGTCACGAAAATTTTACACTTATCCTGTTCTTCACGAACACAAATATTTCACAAAAGAATAACAAAGTTAACAAATAGAAAAATATAGTCCCAACTGATGTAACAACTTCACGCCAACCATTCTTCAGAATAAGAAAATGGTATTAGTGAAGAACTGGATAAATATATCTTCGTGACTGTCAAATAAAAGCATAGGATCGGGTTATTAAATATGGACACATTAATATGCTACCAATGGCCCTCAGGAGCAAAAATTCTGCTGTATAACAACAAAAGACGGTTTCTCACAACTAGCGCGTCCGCTGCTCAAGAACAAATAAAATTATTTCGTATATCACATCAACAAATTAAATATTTTAACAAAGAGTCTTCACGAACGCTGCAACCACACTACTTTACAAATCAAGTTTATGACAAAATCGTTGTTCCATAAAACAACGTATGAATAACATATTTAAAGGCGGGCGGACCCTTGTCTGAAATCTTGCCGTCCCATGACGTCAGCTGTATCGTAAGAAGTCACGCTTTGAATATGAGAAAGGGGAATAACACAATTAAGCATTTGCATTTTTTGGTCAAAATTGAAACTGTCATTCTATCTGGAATTTTCCAGAGTTCCTGGGTATTTAACGAAACAATTGCCTTTCATGTGGCCCGAGGCTATATCTTTCAATTTCGGCGCGTATTGGAAATTAGTAAAGTAGATTATTGATGTAGAAGTTACGCATGCTGTTATCTGTGTGTGTCTTGTATCCGTTATACATACAGGACGCAATGAACTTTGAAATTATTTCCCTCCGAAAAGAGAACTTCAAAAATAGGAAATGGACACAGGATTTCATCGCAGTTTATTCAATATTAGAATATCTGATACGTACTGTCAAATAACAGAAATAGAAAATGTATATGCGAACCACAAACTAAAGACGGCTCCATCGCATCGCTTGCACCATTGACGTAACGACAAGAAAACAAGGAAAGATTGCGTCGTCCCCGTAGCACTTTCCACACGTTAAGTGAGGCGTTTCGCAACCCGCGCCGGTGTTCTCGCTCTCGTCCACTAGGGGCGCGGAGATGCGTGCTGTGCTAGTGTGTGGCGACAACTGTCATCGACATGTCGAAAACTATCACGAATAAATTTATGATCAAACGTATAACTACAGAAACATGACTTCTAATTTGCTTTACATTTGGAAATAATGCTTTTTATCAGACAAAAACTAACCTAGCATTACCAAAGGAAAAGCGGGCGGCTCTCAGGCCTATCGATGATTGTTTCGAATACTTTTCAATTTTTTTAGGTTACTGAAAATAAAGTTGTTTCTGCTTTATGAACAAAACATTGTGTCTTTTTCATTACTGTTTATTAGTTTCAATTATTGCAATTTCGAAATTACAATTTATCAGAATTTGATTTATCGAAAACTGATTGGCAGGAGGGCGAGCAGACAGAATGGGGCTGACCTGTAGACAGTCAGGCAAAGTGACAAAGACAAACAGGCGGGCAGGCGCCGGCGGGAAGACAGAGACAGGCAGAACAGGCTATTGCCGTTAACGAATTTTTTGGTATTAAGGAAAGACAAAGCGCCAATTCTTCCTAAACCACCTGTGAGCGGATTTAATTGACTACATACAGGAACTAGAATTTTCCACTCTTTTGATACCAATGGCTAAGGAAGAGACATTTTTGGTGCGAGATATCTTTGCTTTTGCTGCAGCATTACATTACTTTTTTATACGTAAGTAGTATGCGAGATCGTAAAAAACGTTAGGAAAATTTAAAAGGAAACACGATTAAGAGGAAGGCTATTGTTTCAGGTTAAATCTTGGGATCCGCGGCGAATTTTATTAAGGTAAATAGATTGCTGAGTAAAAAATATGGAGACTCATCGCACTAAAATCAATAGCGTGATCTGAAAGGTTAATGTGCAGGAAAAGAAACACCACAGAAAACGATAAAACACTAGAAAGAGGGACCGCTCACAAGATATATTAATGTGCAAAAATTGGGGTTGTAGTGCTTACACGTTAGTGCCCTTATCGTAAGAATTTTTTAAATAATGCCTACACGTTATTTTACAGCCGAACGCAAGGATAGATCTCTCATAAAAGTGTGTCATAGGTTGTAATACACGGACATGTTACGGAAATATACGAAAATTATTCTAAATAGTGAACGAACAGTGTGGTGGAATCGTTGTGAAAACTTTAATGGTTTCGCGTTAGACTGGGTCATACTCAGAAGAGTAAAACAATGCGTTAATGAGCATCGGTAGGGCCCCTATTCGTAATATAAGGTAACATCATCACTTTGCTATAAAGTATTGAAATGTGTTCTCTGAATTGTTTTGGGATAAAAATCCAGCATTCAGTTGACTGAAATGGATCAGGCGGTTCAATCCATTAATAATTATTTTTTTTATTTTAGGCAATTAATAACTTATTAACGTGGGGTAATTATTCACATTTCTTTACTTCTCTATTTTAGTTATGTTAAAGAATTGTTTTCTAAGCAACATTCAGGCATGTTTATGCGAATTGTTTGATTCGTAGACTGTAACATTTCCTGCACAAAATTTAACCTCAGAATAAAACAAACCTTCCGCGAGCTTCTCGCGTCTTTTGAGTATGGAGTTGAGATGCTTTCAACACATTCATTTGATTTGATTTATTTGGTCGAAGAACAGAAAAACTGTATGTGACGTATGGGGAAGAAGTATCATCTGTGCACGTTTTCTTCAGCTTCATTATCTCTTCCCAACATTTTAACTATAAATAGTTGAATGATGAATAAATGTTGAATGATGAAGAAAGAGCCAAATCAGCAACTTTTGAAAACTAAGACATTTCAAAACGTTCCTGGAAAATATGGACAATTCTAGTAGTTGCGCCCTTCTCCCACCAAATGACTAACACAGCGCGTACGGTATTGCGGAACCAACATCACTTAGTCATACAATCGAAATTGCCCGTGCGGTAACATGGGCTCCGAACGTCAAACCGAGTTCGCGTGGGCTGCCTGCGTCAGAGGCAGAAAAACTGCAGCGTTCGGTCCAGTAGATTAATTCTACATAGAGCGACACCTGTTGGCATTCCCGACGCGAATGCGAGTACATTCCGGCGCGCGTCGGGCGCTTTGATCGTGTATCGGGCGACAGGCGGCGGCGGCGGCGCGCAGGGGGGAGGCCGGGCCCGCGGGGCGGCGCGAGCAGTGAGACGTCCGCGTTGGTCGCCACGAGCGGGGAGGCCGAACCTGCCAGCCGCCGTCGCGGGGGGAAACGCTGCGTTGCCACGTGGCGCGCTCAGCTGATCGGCCGCCTCTCCCGCGCCGCGCCGAAGGGCAGCGCGCTGCCGCGTCCGCCGCGCCTCCCGGCAACGCTGCCACGTTTCCGTAGCAACGGGACGCTGCGCAGCGCGGGCGCGGGCGTGCGCCCCCGCAGGACGGCCTGCCCGCTCGCTCCCCTGCTGCCCTGCGCGCTTCTCCTTGCCTCCCTCGCGTGCTGGCCGGCCGGGCCGCGGCTGGGGCGGGACGGGGCGGGGCGGGGCGGGGCGGGGCGGGGCGGGGCGGGGCGGGGCGGGGCGGGGCGGGGCGGGGGGGGGGGCGGGCGAGTCAGCCGGGACGCGGCGGCGGCGGCGGCGGCGCCCCGGGACAGCAGCGCAGCACAGCGCCCGCCTGATGCTCGTGCCGCCTTCGCTCGTGGCACGTCACGAAACCAAACCACTACGCAACGGCACCATGACAGTAATTGATTCACGCGGGAATCCCCGGACACATTTATCCCCTTCACATTAACATCATTGGTTGAATCACTTAAATCACGCTTTATTAATAACAATGCACGTCCGCTTAAAAGTTAAAACAAGCACTGGGCGGAATCGCATCGTTCTGAAATGCTAACGAGCGAGGAAGACGGCGTCTACCCAGCTGTTCGAGTGATGTGCTTTACGTCAAGAGCGCCCCTTACTTGTTTCTCTCGAGCACACCCGGCGAGAACTGCCTCACGGAAAATTAAGCCTGAAAAGACAGATCGACGACCCTGGGGTTTGTTTGGGAGCTAACAGCGCGACGCTGTCTGCCACTTTGAAAACACTCAAAGAGGTGAAAACACACACACACACACACACACACACACACACACACACACACACACACATGAACTTGCATATTCAATATCGTATCCTCATATTTTTCTTCGACGTACCGCGTCTGCCTCGCCTCGCCTACCCTCACGCTAACCACTTCCCGTGGCCCTCTGCTTTTCCTTTCGTTCTGCGCTCGCCTCCAGGATTACAGAACGGCACCGACATTTAACCCGTTAAAGGCTTTGTCTTCATTTAATTGAGTACCTTGTTTTTAAATTCCCGCATTCGCTGAGTAAAAAGTCGAATCGATTTTTAATAACACGTTTTAAAAGATCTACGAACAACTCGTATTACACAGCGTATCTTGAAAGTACAACAAAACAATTACAACATGTAATTTCTAAGTAATTTAAAATTGCCAGATCTACCAAAAAAATTACTTAAATACTTTCCAAATGCGTTTTTACCACAATAAGACAGAACAAAATCCAATTAAGCATTTCTCGAAACATTAACGCAAGTCACAGAAGCTGTAACATTTACCAAAAGAAATTAAGGGATAGAAACACGAACAAGAAGAAGAAGAAGAAGAAGAAGAAGAAGAAGAAGAAGAAGAAGAAGAAGAAGAAGAAGAAGAAGAAGAAGAAGAAGAAGGGGAAAAAATGGACGTTTTTCTACCATCAGACATTTCAATACCGATTAATCACATGTCTGAAATAAATATAAAATGCGCTGCCATTGGTAGTGTCGTATTAAAATCGTTTTTTTTAAATCGAGCTGTAATTATGAACTCCACTCCGTCAAAAATCTACACTCCTAGCGTAAATATACTCGTGTACGTAGTCTAATAGGTGGGGAAGACAGAAAAAATAGATAACTCACCTTTTACAGCACCACATCCTTGACAATACGCACGTCCAGTTCAACTCTTGTAAAATTCCTTGCGTCGGCAAATTTATGAAGGATCTGGAAATAACAAAATGTTAAAGAACTTTTATGTAGAAGTTTGTTTTATATTATAACAGAAATTCTAATGCAATTAATCATGCCATAAACTCGTGATCTCTAACAATCTTATAATTGAGCACAGTATGTATATGTATATATATATATATATATATATATATATATATATATATATATATATATATATATACATACATACATACATACATAAGTGACATATATGTAGTCCTTTCCAAGTACTACGACAGCTCCTTCATTCTGAATATTTCGAACCCTTGTGGGAAATTCGCCTGTCGTTTGCTTTACAGATTTGGTCAAATGTCAAATCGATTCTGAGAAGTACTGAAAATACTACTACGGAGTAATTCAATAACGCGTAATTGCTCTGAAACCAATTAACTACATTTTGGTACAAAAACAATAGGCATTTTTTTCTCCCAAAACAAATGAACCCACATATTGTCGACATACATTATTTTGCAACAATACAAATTAAAATAGTATCACATGGAACAAATACCCAAAAATATTGTTATATTAACAATAAGATTATAAATATGGAGAGGATTTTTAGGCCTTAAAAAATCTTGAAATATGGTTTTGAAAATATGCATTGATGATCTACAAATTCTCAAATATGCAATTCAATGTGCCATAAAAATTACAAATATTTCATTTTCTGCATAAACCTTTCTTGATATAATTCAGGCGAAGCATTCTTTGAATGAAAAGATATATTTTTGTGCAAACTTAATACAAGCTAACTTACTTCGCGGAAGAAATAATTGAAGTAAATATTCACTGTAGTGACGTATATTGCATGTCTTGTTACATTTCTTCTGCCTGGTTTAAAAATTATGTCAAGAAATTCTCTCCATTTTCACAAGTATTTTATCTTCTATAGAAAAGAAGAAAAACGCAAACTGTGACACGCTAATTCTAATCAACGAACTCTCACAAATAAACAGATTCTATGACATGAAGAAACGTTGTGGAGACGAGTCTCTATTTTAACGAAATATGCAAATACACGAATATGTACTAACAGGAAAAATCGGCCAAATATGTACAAATATGCTCTAACATGTTAATCTACATTACACCCAATATTAATAAAATGTCAAGAAATTTCACAAAGCTATACCCCGAAGGAAGGACAAAAATATGCAAAAATTGTAGAAATCCACTCCCTATTTATAAGAAACAACTGATAATATAGCCTATCATTAGCTGAGTAAATGTGTGTTTAATCGACAAAATTTTAAGGCATGAAAATTACGCAATAGTATCCAGATGGTTTAGGTATGATTTGATACACAACAAAAAGAGCACTACAGAGAACAATAACACGAATGTGACAGATCGTTAAACACTTTTATTGCATTGGTTAACCAATTCTCCATCTCTTCGATATACCATCAAACTTCAGTTCGAGGATAATAATGAGTGGAAAGGACATTACACTATCAATTTCCTTTTTGGGGGGGGCGCACTTTATTCTCTAAATTTATGGGGTTTTTAACTGGAAGTGAGAAAATGCGTAAAGAAGAAACGACATTTATCATTTTAGAAGTATTTTTACCGCAAGGACGTTCAAAAATTGACACTCGAGTAGCAATAGCATAAATTCAACTGCTTGGTACTATGAAGTTGGGGGTACAATTGAAATGAAACTTATTTCAACTGTATTTTAATGAAATACCCTTTCATGCTCACCGTTTCTATGTACTGTGTTTGAGGTAAGAAGTACGCATTCGCAGGATGGTACGTACGTACTACATTACTGCTAATGATACATTCTCGTACATCGTACTATATTCAAAATTGAATTTATTAAACCACTGAAGCGCAAAAGAAGATAAATTTAAAAACAGCATACGACTACGCGCCGCCTCTCGTAAGAGGAGCTACAACGGATACAGCAGATACGTAATATTGTCATATTGCAACTTCTGCACTACTAACATCTCAGCTATAACTTCAAAAAGTCTAACTCAACCAATTCAAACGAAGCGCTTCATTCAAACGAAGTCATTCCTTTCTTTTACAAATTACAGCAAAGCACATACAGCAATAATTTCACACAAGCTGGCTTTATTTCATCGAAGTGAGCTACCAATTTTTGTACACCATATTCAGCCATCAAAACTTCTTAAAGTGAGAGAAGTATATTTGTTTGTTCTAAGTTACATCTATTAGGCCTACCTTCTTTAAATCTTTTTCCTCACATAAGAATATTACGTACATCATACGATCATCACGACCGCCGTCAGGCAAAATTAAGCAAAATCTACACACATTTTCGAAAAATAGAATATGACCTAATTTGAAGATGTCTTAGATGAACAAGTGTCATTACGGAAAACATTTTTCTCCATTATTGCAGTTGTAGAAAGACGCTGAAAAAATGTGAATTTCTGCAATTTTCGAAAATTCTGTGAATTCAACTAAAATGCGATCTTTTATTTCTTTATGCATCTTTTGCTCTATCAGAACAAAATTTGTGCAATTTTTGCGAAAATTTTCAAAATAATGCTATAGCTTCATGTGAAGTACCCCCAAAAAATCAAAATATCCGTATCAAATTCAGTGTGCCGTCAGATCAATCGTGGAATTGTACCTTCGGTGAAAATCCTGCTTACGGTTTAGCCACTTAGGTCCCACCAAACGTGGATTCTGCTACACGTGTTAAAAAAAGTAATTTACTACATACAAAATATAGGAAGATTTATGCACTTTTTCGTTACCACGGCCCAGCAATAAGAGCTTTTTGTCGAACATTCGCCATTCCCCACTCATAACAATTCATTACTTTTTATTATTAAAATTACGTAATCTGTAGGCGAGAAAGTAAAAATATAATTTTTTTGAGCTACGAACACTAAATTAACAAAATGGAACCTACTGTCCGCCATTTCAGTTATACTATAGTTCCTTTACATAGCGTGAGATATGCAGGATATCAAGACGAATTGAAACTCGCTTTAAAAAAAATTTAGACAAAAACAAACTTGATAAAAATGGCGACCTATGACCCCATATTGAACTTTTAGGTACTCTCTATAGTCTATGACATTCCCAATGTCACGAGGAATGTAACAAGAATATTAGTCGAATCAGTCGGCCGATTCTTTGTACCAGAGAAACCCAGATACACTGTCATCAAAAATAACTTTTTGCTTCGCGCATTCGGGTAAAAATGAGAGGCTGCTACAATTTGATAATTTATACAATAAAATTCGTGAGTTATTTTTTTTTACGAATATGTGACAATTTCTCTAAATGTAAGAAAAAAGATGTAACAAAAAATTATGAACAGGTTTTTATTTTTCACATTTGAAAGAATGCAAAAAGAATAAACGGTTTAATAAACTCACCTGAATGATAACGACGGTTAAGAGAACGGTCAAAGTAGTGCCTAGCGGGAAATAACGGACTAATAGCATTATGACAATCTTAAACCAATTTAAGCATTTCTACAATAGTGTATTTTGATTTACCAAACGCACAACACAACTGTGATTACAAGTTTCCAAATATTTCATTTAAAAACTTGACGAAAACATACACTCAAAAAAAGGATAAAGCGTAATCTGAAACTTAAGTTGCACTTCATCAAATCCCTTTTTTTAAAAATGTACGATAATTAACACAAACTATTAGTGACCCGAATTACAACATTAACACTCGGCCAGCGTCTAACGCACGCACATGCCCGCAGCGCACCTCGGAGCACTCACGGCTCTGCGCACCACTCGCAGGCTCGCCCATTTTCGAGCGGACCGCGGGCTCCCCCTGAAAATGAACGATGATAAAAAGGATCCGGGGTCGCCGGGCACGTAGGTTCCGGCGCGTCGTGTCGCGGCGCACCCAACGACATCCACCGCCGGAGGGACCCTCCCTTTCTCCGGCCGCCAACAGGAACAGCGCAACCGGGTCCTGCACCTGGCGAACACGTCCAGTCATTCTCAATTCCCGCACCGAAAAAAAAAATTGAAACAAGGAAATTCGACACGGTTACACTGTATATGATCTGGCCTGTAAGTCCGAGCCGAAAATCGGCGCAAATGTGCCGTGTTTGCAACAGGGAGGCCACTGGAGTTGGTGTGTAAGGTTAGCCATTGAAAAGCTTCACCCCCCAGCGTCGGCCCTGGCGCGGCGTGCCCACCTTGAACGCAAGTGCAACCGATTGTGGATCAATAAAAGAGAGGAGCGGGAAGTTGTCGCGCGCCCTTGCAGCGAACGCCAACAAGTCAATAATGTGCAGCATCAACTTCATTTCTGCAAAACTGCATTGATTCGCGAACTTTATATATCACACACATCCTGAACTGTATTAGTTTAAAAAATTAATTCTCAAGGTGTTTGTGATTTCAATATAACAAAAGCACCTTATATGGCTTACCATCCGACAAAATTACTGTCCATATAAGTTATTCCCAGACAATTTCTGGGCATATGTTTAAAAACAATTTCCGTTCACACAATATTCACAAATATCACGTATCTGTAACACTCAGCTCACAATTTCAGGGCAACAATTTGATTATATGGTTCTTGTAAAAAGAAGTAACAGCAGTGAAACTTCAGATTCGAAAGTTACATTCTGGAGTAACACGAACGTTATGAAAAGGAGGGAAAAACGCACCAGTTCCTTCTCTCATAGAAATCTGTACTCAAAATTCCCAGGCGTCAATAAATATTTTAATAATACTAATACTAATACTAATAATAATAATAAGAGCAACAAGATAGACTCATCACGCCCGTGTAAATAATTATTTTAAAAGCTAACACCGCTTTATACTGGTACCCAACTTTCACCGTTTTTGGCAACCCGTGCTATGAGGGGGTAGAGTGCCCTCCAAATGTAATAAAACACGACAAACGTTTCATTGGCTGTAAATTGTACACAAAAAACACTATGTCCCTTTAAAACCACGAAGAACTGATTTTAAGGATTTACGCAGCATCGTTTCGGAGTTCTAAACGACGGCGAGGTGTGTTGCATTATTGTAACGCGAGTTCCCAGTTGCATGTGCGCCTGCTTTCTCCCTTACACCATCATCTGCATTCACACTACTGTTTTGTTCATCTTACATCCGTCTGTCGCAGGACTGGGGATGAACAAACTAAACTAGATGTCCCCTTGGTTACCCGAAAACAAGAGTTTATGGGCCGACGACATACCCTTTTTCGGTTTGCGCACGCTGGAACAGCCTATAGGTATTGAGGATTGCATACGCCCTTGCCAAATTCTTAATGGTATTATCCCCAAAATTCTAAATATTTTGCCTTAAATTTGCTTCGATATATCCCTCTCCGCCAGTAGCATAATTAGGGGATTGTGTGTTCATGGCTTCTTCCATAAATCGTACAAAACATCGAGATTTCCTTAGCGTTACACAACAACATTATTATTATTATTATCATTATTATTATTATTATTATTATTGTTATTATTATCGTTATTATTATTATTAAACCGTTAAATCATCTTCATTTGGATGAATAAGCGAAATATTAAACTTTCTGTAAAAATTCAATCGCAGTGTATGAATTGTAACATCTTAGTAGGAACTAGGAGAACAAAGGCGCCGCGCGAAGGACTGACTTCCCGAAAACAAATCGTGCTGCGGCGCGGCGCGCCGGGGCCTGGCGGGGCGGGGCGGGAGCGGGGTTGGTCGCACGGAGCTCGCGCCAGAGGCGGTCGCTGCCAGGCAGGTCCGGCAGAGCCGGGTCGGGTAGGGTCGCCGCACCACGCAGGTGCGGCGCTCCGCCGCGCGGCGCGGCGCGGCACGCAGAAAGGCAGGGGCGGGGCGGGGCCGGGCGGGACGGGACGGGCACCCGGGCGGGGAGGCGAAGGTCGGGGCGGGGTCATCACCAGCTAAATGCGGCGGCAAGGAAGCACGCGGGGTACGTTCGGCCAAGCTGCCCCCTTTGAACGGAACAGGAGGACGAGCTAGACCTGTTTCCGTTACGTCTGCTTCCCTTCCAGCTTCTTCCCACCGCCCCCTGCGGGATAACGGGCCTAGGGAGCGAGTAGCCCCGGTCCCTGCGGAACACGCTCCGCCTCAGGAAATGAAATGGACGGGACGGGACGGGATGGAATGGGATGGGACGGACGTAATGTCCAAATGACCCTGCGCGTCTGCCTCGAAATCATTGCGTTTCGGAAGAGAATTCAAAAATGTAAGATACAATTCCCGTCGTTTCAAAATATATCTCAACTATGTATTAAGTATTCAAAACGCTCAATTTTGTATTAAGTATTGAAAACTCTATGATAAACATAATTCACTGAAATCAAAATTAATCAGCGAATGAATGATGTAATTTGATATAATCTTTCCGGTTTATTGAATTATGCTTGCTCAAGAAAACTTTTTTTGGTATGTATTCATTACGGCATATCTCTTAATTACGTATTTCATATTATGGCGAAAATTTACAATACAGCAGATAAATATTATTTCTAATTTTAGTTTCTAATGCGATGCCTAACCGGTTATAAATACTATATAACAAGTTAGGTTAGTCGCTTTACTGTTGTTTTTCATAAATTGATTGTAAGCAATAAGTGCCCCGTCATTTATTTTGTATCTTCATTGGATTATGGATTGCTTCAAAATAAATGTCTTCCGTTCATTTCCTTTGTCACTAAGAGAGGGATGGAACGAAAGATTGCACAAATGCAAGATTCTTCGTTTCATACTGGTGTAAGAATTGTAACTAAAAAAATGTCTAAATGATTCTCTTTTGTGCAATTTAAAAGACAATGCAATGAGATGCATTCCTCAGAACAGCTATTTTCGGCCATGAGAAAATAGCCAAATAGACAAGCTACTTAAAAGGCTGATTCAGCTAACATGTTGAGTGCAAAACATGATATGGCTTTCAGTTCCAATGTGTGTTCCCTTTCGAATAATTAAATCAAAGAACTTCATAAATTAGTCAACTGTTGCTAGTATTAGATAAACAACGGAATATTACACAAGTACACGGAATATTACATCTACACGGAATATTACACGGAATATTACATCTTAACCTTACTATGTAACATTTTGGTAAACTGAATTGCCTTCATTAACAAACCCGTTAAGCCTTCCTTATCGTAATTTTGTACTTACCTCCACCTCAACTCCAAAATCTAGGTATTTCACAACTTTCACAATCTGGAGGAATCAGTTTCAAAGAGGTTTATTACTAAACTACTATGCTAGATCTTACCGGTAGTCTCTAAAAATATCTGTATCATTCCTAATATCACTTACTACACATTATGTACTAGTAAAGAGAAAGTATTGTAATGCTGGAGCAGGAAACTGTGATTTTTCACCAACAAAAACTAGTATTGTAGGGCTCAGATAACGAAAAAGTGGTTAAATCTCGTTCCTGAATGTGCTAAATTGCTTCCTCTAACACGTGCAGCCAGAAACCCAAGTTTTCTGGATCCTTAATACCAAAACATCGATTAACGGCAAAATGACTTGCTAAACATTGTCAACGTTAGCATCTAAACGGTTCCGGCGATATTCTCCGACCTGAAGTCTAGGACCTGCGAGTTTGAAAGGGTGTCTACTTTTATTTTTTGGGGTGAGTACTTTACATAAAACACCAACATTTTCAAAATATTCTCAAAAATGACTTGAAATTTCTTAATTAAACTATGTCCTCGGATGGCGTAAAGGACGTTTTAAAACGGCGGAGTTTCCATTTTGGTTGAAATTTCTGAATTTTTAAAAATGCCAAATGTTCAATTTTTTGGCTATTTCTTACAACTACGATAATGAAATATAAATGTTTTCCTTAATAAAATCTATAATCTTGATCAGATCTTGAAATAAGATACTGTACAATTTTTAGAAAATATTAGTAGTTTTCGCGTTATTTTGCGTGAGTACACGCTTCTCTCGTATGTAGCAAGGAACGGTAAAAATCTAGTGCTGGTCCCGTTTCGGACGAAAACTATTTTCGAAAATCGCCAAAATTAACTTGGCAAAAGTACACTAGTTATGACAGATGTTTTTCTTAAATGAAATCTGTTTTTCAAAATGAAAAAAAAATCTCAAAAACTACTCCAATATTTTTCTGTAAATGTTTGCTCAGATATAGTGAAGAACCCTTAAAAAAGGACAGGTGTCTAATTTTCGTTGAACTTCCTCAATTTTCGAGAATTATAAAATTCAGAAATATTGAAAGGAAGTATGTGTGTAGCATCACTAGTGTCATTTCAAAGAGAGGAAATCGTATTATTTACATGAGGCACAGAAAGTAGGAATAAAAGCAAATCTTGCGGCGGGCAATTCCTTCACTGAAAGTGTAGAAACTGCGCGGAATGCTAACTTGCTCATACCAAATCTTGAGATGAATTTATATAATCAGTTGTCAAAATGCTATCATAACCGTAAGCGGTACCTCGAAACCCTTTTGTTATCAACAAAATTGGTCATGTGAAGTATTTTGAGATAAGTAAGATAAAATACTTTCTGAAGGTAAGAGTAAGACGACAGGCAGCTTCTTAATACGTCAATGCCAAAGACAAGTTTAATTTTTCACTTCAGGACACTTGAGTGGATATTCTTTGTTGAAATATTTCATTTTTATTATGCAAGCATTTTCAATACCTACCAAAATTTTCTCTCAGTTGTGCGAGATGCGCGTGTAAAAAGCACACACAAAAAGTGTTCGAAATTTAGAAAGGATGGCACGTTTCCTGGCCCGAGTAAAACATTATTTAAAAGTTTACATTTACAAGAATTCTTTTTCCGTTTTCCGAAAGGGAATTACCAAATATTAACTAATTTGAAAAAGCGGAATTCAACTTTCTCGCCATTCTCGGCACCATCATCATTGTGACTTTACATCCTCATTCGGCACCGTGTGTCGTTTCCATTCTTCGACTCAGGTTTTGTTAGGAGCTACACGGTTATTCGTCGACATTTTCCACAACTTTCAAATCTTGTCGCTCTATCCTTCAGGGACTCCATCTACTTTCTCCCAATAAACTTTCCCGACGACGCATAACACCATAACGTTCTGAGTATCAGATTATCGCTGATAAAATGGTGAGTGGTGCGTGCATTATTTTAAAATGCGCACGCATTCGTACGAATATAATATTTACATGAGGAAGGTGACATTTTACGGCCATCTTTCAAAACAATGGTCTTATTACAACAATTACAGTTTATTCAGATGAAATGAATTATTTCCAAATGTTTGGAGTATTTTCGAAAGTAATTACATATATTTAGTTATGTACAAAAATTGAAAGATACCTGCAATGAATACCTGATCTTCACAAACTCCAATTACGTACGTATTCACAGTAATCGGTTATAGGATTCACAAAGCGAACGCATTCGCAACAGAGTTTTGTATTTGGATAGCGTACACTTCACATCTCAAACACAGTCGTCAGCACAAGTTTCGTGTTAAAAAAATAAATAAATGAAAGTAAAAATAACCGACGCCCGGCAGCTTCACTCAGTCCCCACACGAGAAGAGTACCGATGAAAATGCAAAGCACATCTAATCATTATTACACTCAATCGTGTTACGAAACGTATTGTTTTAGTTGTTTACTGGAAATCTTCAGAATGAATTACTTACATTCCCTTTAAAGCCTTATGGTAAATTGATGATCGGTAAAGAAACATTATCCTGGGTAGCGTACGTTCGCTTCTCGGTCATCCTCTGCGTGAGAGGCCTAACCCTTTTGACAGCCAGCGGCAGCAGACGAGATAAGAGGCGGCGGCGATTGGGCGCTGAACGCGATGGACCGGCGTTTCGTCATCGCCGCCGCCGCCAGGCTAAATATACGTCCGTGGCCCCGCGCGCCCTCCGCGGCGGCGGCGGCGTTTTCAATTCCCCACGCGCCGAGGCAGCGCGACGGCGACAGAGTCAGCGGCGCCAAGGCCGCATTTAGCGTATTCGCAATGCACCCATAGGAATTTGACAATAACGCAAGATGAAGAGGATGACACTGTCGTAAATTCTGTGTTTAAGGTGATTGTGAGCTGGAGCTTTGCACACATGTCACAATTTGAAGGCTGAATTAAAAAATGGAGGTAAGTGCCACTTTAATACTTTCGAGAAAAATGAGTTTATACATATGTCAAACCTACTGGCACATACAACTTCTGTCATTTATAATCATTCCGTAACACTATCAAGAAATGCGACTGGACTTTGGTTCTTATTTATGCTATAGAGCTTCATTCATTCATTATTATTCTGGTAAAAAACTTAACATTAACAGAAATTGCACTTATGTGCATCCTCTTAATTTCCAGTTTTCAACTGCTGTTCTAAAGATGATTAAGATTGCTGCAGGTGGAGAGGAGATCCACGCAATTTTGTACACACATATCGGGATATCTGTATGGATGGATGTGACACGTATAACTGTCAAATTAGAAACTTTTGAGCTGAAACTTGGTGAGCACGCCATAAAATCCAATTGAGCAGTTTCAGTGATTAATTTTTTTTTTTTTTTTTTTTTTTTTGGGGGGGGGGGGGGGTGTTAGGGTACAAAGTTGCCGTGTCATTTTCAATTTTTTTCTGACAAATTGCTACAATTTGTTTTTCTTTAATTTTCTCCGATCTGATAGATGAGCATTTATAAAAATTGTATACTTGAGATTTTCATCAAAACCTCTGAAATTTTTGTCAACATTCATATTTATTCTCGAACCTGACCTACTCCTCCAATAATTTTTTTTTCAGAATCCAATTTATTCCTCAACTTTCGATTGATTGATTAGTGACTCGAACCTAAGACATTCCGGTCAGAGGTACTGCAGTGATGTCAGTCATTGCCCTTTGCCGGTCAATTTTCGAGTCTTAGGTACATTTTTTTAAAATATAAGTGGAGTAGAGTAATAACTAGAAGGAGAATTTTAATGAAATGTCTTTTTATTTCCCTTTAGAACAATGCCGTTTGGTATATGAATTCATATTATGTCACGACAAAACGAAATGACCCGTTTTTTTGCGTTTTTCGTAGATTTCAATTAATGAGTCATTTTTTACCTTTTTATGTCATTTGTAATACATTTATCGCTGATTTCATCGATTTTAATAAAATTTTAATGATACTTGCTTTGGATAATGTTTACGAGGTGCAACAAATGTTCATTACAGAATTCCTGAGTAGTCTACTCGATTTCTTCGCTCACATATTGTAATGTCAGCCGTTATGAGTACTATGTAATGATCCGGTGACACCTATCGGCGCCATTGTCAGTTCGGCCGATTTCGTGATAAATAAAGGCAGAGCTTTTCTTTTAAAGAACAGTCCAAACCAAAAGTTTGCAAGCTGAGTTCACTTGCACAAAACGAAGCAGCCTCGATTACATCAGTAAAATACCCGACAGCTTGAGTTGTTCATCTGAAGTGGTTTTGATCAAATTTTTAATGAATTTTTTCTTTGTTTTTAGGGCATTTTGAAATCATATAATTGATCATATTTGGCAATGTTTTAGGTCATTAAAATCCGCTCCCTAGTAACAACACCATGAGGGGGGAAATTTTCGCTGCATTCCACCAGTTTTAGCATGAATGCATTTCAAGCATTCCCACCAGTTTTAGATTGAATGAATTTTCTCAGATACATAAAATATTAAATTATAAATGAAATGGAATTTTAAATACTTTTTGTAAATATTTGAATATTTGTTACTAGAATAGTAAGTCGAATCGTATAAAAACTTTTTTACAATTAGTGTTTAGATCGTATTGACTGTAAGACTCCCGCCTTCACGGAGTCCGAAACGCCTTTCTAAATTATTTTTATGATGGCTGAGGAGGGGATCGTGAAATGAGTTTTGGGGATGGGGTTGTGCAAAGGCCTCCATGCCACGAACATATGTTGAAAACATCCATGACTTCACAGGGGGTCGGAATACCCAGCCGTAAGGTGCAAAGCGCACCTGGGCGCAGCCCCCATCAGACCGGTTAACACAGGATGGCAACATCCTGGAAGTAACGTCTCGATACGTGGCGGCGATAGTTTCGCTCAAGAGGCCACGTTTCGCACACTTCTCGCTGCGTCTCGGGACACTACTCCTTTTCGATTAGTGGGCTGCTGAAATGCCAATGTCTGATAAAGGAATGTTGGCCTTCCGAGGGACATTAGCAAATGCTCAAAAAAGCGCTAAGAGTAATTAATTATAATCGAATTGTGTGTGTGAATGTGTGACGCCGTTTGTGGTCCGCGTTTTTATTGATTTGAATGTTCATTGATGGTGACTTTTTTCGAAATTATAATAACCATTTCATGGAATATGAAGTAAAAAAATTGTGCGTTGAAGACATCATAAGGCCCCTTCTCACTTTTAATTACCTTCTCAGCTTTAAATTATTTGTTGTCTAGTTCATCAAATCTATTGCATTATTACTTCATGATTGGAAAAAGAAAGTGTTCATGTTCATTCGCTGTTTTGTGCTTTTTCCTCCTAACGCAGGTTTTGACATTAACGTTACTAATGATGAAGCCATGTGCAGTAAAACGTGTTTTTCAATAATTGGTCAACAAGTTATAAATAAAACTTGTAAAATCGAGTGAAATATTAAATATGGAGGAATATAAAAATTCATTTTGAGTACGTAAAGTAAATTAATGTGAGGAGTCCATGGAGTAATTTCCGCAAAAGGGATTTGCAACCAAGAGCTGTCTTTCGTATCGTCTGCGATACGCGAGACCTCGCGAGCGAGATGCGGGTCCGAGGTGACCCCAGTCTTCCCGCACAGCGTTCATTTATGGAGAGCACAACGGAGTCTACTCCCACTGTAAGCTTCTGCGCAAAAAATCTTTCACGACTTTCTCTCTTCTTAAACATCTTCAGATTTTCGCTTGTTCGGGGGGGGGGGGCGCTTCGTACGCTGTCTGGTCGAACATTTTCGGGCCAGTTAGTGAAAAGCAACTGGGCCGTCGAGAGTAGCACACAGATTGGAGAAACCACGAACCGCAGCAACCTGCGGGATGGGAACTGCCTGCCGGGGGTTAGATTAGGTTCCTTGGATCTTGGGGATCAGGTCATTCATGACCCATATCCGGCGCGGGCAATGTGACCAAGCATCTACACAATTACACATCCACCACAACCCAACACATACCAATAACTTATGTTTACAATTCGTCTCCCATTAGACAAAAATGGCGAAGAAATATTTTTCTGTCATTTACAAGGAAGCTATAAATTAAGTCGTATGCGTATGAATGGAGTCTCTTATACACACTTTCTAACAAGAGTTAAATGATACCCCGATGAACATATCATACGAACACAATGTATTACAAATGAATGTTTTGCCCCCACTAATTATATCGTATTGCTTTAGCGACAAGGTTGTGACAACAAACCACTCTGCCATGTACATATCTTTGGCGTAATACAGAAAATTTATAACGTTTATCTATTCTTCATACATAATTCATTCGTCCGTGCTAAACTATTCCGCACGGAAATGCTTGTACTACCTCAAAAAATAATACCGTGTTCGCACGTTTTATTATTGCAAGTTCCGTTCAATGCAACTTGAACAAGAACTACTCTGAACATTATTCCTTAGGCGTATCGAGTATGCTTCGATTTAAACAGAGTCCCTTGACGTAAATCAGCTGTTACGGTGTCATACAATTGGGAGCTTGAATGCCACTAGTGACGTCACTGGTGACGCCCTCGATTGGATGAAACCGTAACAGCTGATGATTTGTCAAAGAACACTAAGAATAAATTGAAATATAACTGCATTTATCCATAACTCTATTAGTATCAGTTCACATGAAGGCATGCGCCGACTGGAGCACTGGAATTTAGCTAAATTTCAATTTTAAGATGGATTACTAATTTTAAAATATCAAAATGCTGAACGGACTTAGATTAGATATTCACGTTTGTAGTGTATGTATACACGAATTGCGAATGAGTTGCTAATCGAGTAATTCTGCTAAAATATATAAGAATTCCAACATTTACACCACACAGTAGAAAACTAGATCATATGCTAGAAATGTTAGTAAGAAAAACCAATAAAGTACGAGTAGTTTCGTATGGATCTACTAAAATAAGTCCAGCGTTCAAATAGGTCTGTGCTTCAAAGGTTCATATCGATTTAATCTATGAAAATATGTCATTTAAAGCTGACAATTAAAGAGTTTACAGTAAATGACGTACCTTACTGAAATATATAGGATATCCGCAGATTCCAAACGTGGAATTCAATCCGCCCCTTCCCATCGCCGAAGCATTCACATGCAGAAATTCATACGCAGACACCGTTGACAACTTTTCTTTATCAAATTAAGCCGTCGTCCGTCAGTTGATGAGCGTATCACCTTCAGCGAACCCTTACACCACTTGCAATAGTCCCTCTCTCGTCACAACGCCGCAAAACACACGCGCATCGCCGTTTAGAAAGCAGTGAAAAGGTAGCGTGCGCCAATACCGCGCGAAGCGAGCGGGCGGGCGGGCAGGCGGGCGGGCGGACTGGCGCGCGGCCGGCAGCCGCACACAGGCTCACGAGACGTTCCCCTCCTCCCACCGCGCTCGCAACACACTAACCTGGATTGCGCTGTGCCGCGCGTCACGGCGCGGGGCGGCGGCGCGGGCGCGGGGAGCCGAGAGGCGCGGTAGGGGTGGCGTGGTGGTGGAGGTGGGGGAGAGGGGGGCAGCTCCTTCCGCGAGGAAACAAGAGTGCGGGAGCCCAGCCACTCGCCAGCGGTTTCGTCCAGCGCGAAGGCATCGGGGTACTGAAGATGACGCAAAAATCGGTGGGAACGTGCGGGGATCAGCGTCGCTCTAACGGCACAGCGTAAAGGAGGAAGAAGAATGCTTTCCCTTTTGCGCTCTCTCCTTTAATGGGCACCTGATAACACTTACGGTTTGCCATTGCCTTCCACTGGGCAGATGACGGTCGAGTGTTCATGGGGTGAATGGCGGTGACGAATGCGTTAAGAGGATCATACCCCCCCCCACGTGACGCAACATAAGAGGGACTCGAATCAGCGGACTTCGGCACTGCGTACTTCTTAAAAGACGCTGCGCCTCCGAGCTGGGCGTTTCATATGCAGAAATGCTTCTGTTATTCGTCCTTTACGTTTAAAAAGCCCCGCGTCTACATTAATGGATTCATGTCTTCATGGGCCTTAAGTCTGACCAAAACACAGGGCACCTCAGAACATTCAAATATTAAATAGAATTAATTAATAATATTTTGAAATACACAAATTCAAATGTATAATAAATATTTTTATATAAATTATTCCTCCGCGTCCACGATCTAGGTCAGTCCGCTGTCCTAGCTCGAGACGACTTTCGGGGTAAATACACCGCATTTCCAAGACCGGGAGAAACAAGGAGGAGCTATTGATTTTCTCCTTAGCGAATATCGCGAGTATCTCCAAACGTACAAGCAGCGCCACTCACAAGCTCCTTTACGAGCTTTAGTGGGCATATCAAGGACCTCATTAGGAACCAACAGCGTTGCGACGCTCAACAGTTCCTTCCGTGCTACTCAGGAAGAGTGAGGTGTTAATCCCCTTGGCAATCGGAAGTAGGCATATTACAAACAATATTCCAGCTGTCTGAAGGTCTTCTCGCTCGCCACCTCTGAAGCATGGCGGTTCTCCCATTCCCGCTATTCCAGAGGTTTACGTAATGTACGATTCGACGTCCTTGAAAGAAATTTGTATGTCGCGCACATGGTCGCTTTCTTGCGCTCCGTAAATAGAAATCAAAACGACGCTTGCGGAATAACGAGAAGGCAATACTGCGTAGGAAAGGCTAAACGCTGAGCTTCTTAACATAGTCAATAGGCGATATGTATATAAATAAATGATATTCAACCGTTAAAACTCAGATGTAATGGGAATGTGGTAGAAAGGTTTTCCAGAGAAAAAAAATTATATTATTAAACATCTATGAAAGTTTGGAGTAAACATGTAGATTTAAAAACCGCCGCTCTGCTGTTTTCATACGATCTTGTTTAAAGTTGTTTAAAGTAGGAACGTGACGATGGTGGAACAACGGTTTGAAAATGCAGAGAAACGATGGTTTAGGAACGCCTAACATGGGTCAGCTGTCGTAATAAGAGTACCATCAATAATTAAACGTAATGTCGAGGAAAATCCTTGCAATAGAGAGAATAATATGATCTTCTAGCATCAATATTAGTAAATCATCTTCGAATTAATTTTATCATGCCACGGAACCAACAAAAGCAGGAATGCACAAATTCCCATAACAACTCAGAAGAGGTAAGGTTTCTATACCAACTAATCTATAGGATTTTTTATGGATCATTCTTCATCTCCGTGGACAGGTTCTGTAGCAGTTTATTGATTAAAGACAGGAAGCGGCGCCGATAACCTTCGCGAGTCACAGTGTAATTTCACAGACTGACGGAAGAGGATAGGGAAGATGTTTAAGAACTTGCACTTGTTGCAGGAGTTTTAGTAAGTTGAGTTCTTATGATGCTTCCGTCGGCTTTGCATCGGCGGATCTCTGCAGTAGGTGAATCAGTGCAATTGTTTTCAAAACACCAAATATTTCAAAATGACCAGAAGTAATCATGTAATTTCTAGAAAATTGACAATCACTGTTATGGTTTTCAAGGTTATTTGTTAGCACATCGCCCAAGACAGTCTGACAGTGTTCTACGGACTAGTCTGTAGTATCTGCTTAATTTATTGACTGTGACTTCTCCACTAACGTTACTCCACGAACAAACCTAAGAACTCAAATTTTATTTGTAATTTATTCCTTTTAGGTAGCATTTGCGAAAAAACATAGGCGAATTACACACATTTACTACCGTTAAAATTATTCTACCTGACAATCCCATCAACAAATGACCTCTTTGGCAATTCAGGGTAACCATTGTACCATTTATAGAATTGCGCATCTTGAACCGTGTTAAATAAGAAATATGTACAATAGTATTGCCAGTTTTATTTCTTAAGCCACATATATGTAACACGCTCTAACATTCTTCTGACTTATCAGTTACCTCAGTTGTTTTAAATTCTAAATTTGAAACGTTTGGGGTCTATGAGAATGAATGCGTATATCCTAGGTATAAATATTTACATACTTCTACATTTAAACATTACAGCGTATGAATAGTAAATAAATGTTAGACGGAAGTAGTCATTTATTCCTAAAAATATTTTTATTAAAAAACATTTCAATATTTCAACACGTCTATAGACCATGTAAAGTACACAACGAATGAACAAATGCTATTAACGTATTACATGCTCTTAAAACAGAACAAAAATAGCTGCAACTTCGTCTCCAAGGCACAATATCGACATATCGCTCGTGGGCTGCTTAAGTGGCACAACTCAAAAAATACGAATTTTGAGTTAGTGCACTCTCCAGAATTGCAGATTAGTCTACCTTCCAACAGCATATCTTACAGTAGTATAGTATCCCGACAACAAATGGCACACATGTGAATGAAACAATGACGCATTTCAATAGACGGTGAAAACTTCAAACTCATTTCTCTCAACACCTGATTTTTGGAGGTGTACCATTATTGCAGCCCACAAATAATGTATTCAACTGATTTCCCTCCCGAAGTCTACAGGTGGAAATACGAGAGGAAGTAGCTTCCGCGGCAGACACGTGTTTGCTCTCGATTGCGCGGCAGGAAGCCGAGCGCGGACGCAGCGATCCCACAGGGAGCCGCGGCCACGTGCAGGTGGAAGCCTGTAGATGGAGGCTGAAGGCTAAGGGTCCGAGTCCAGCGAAAAACACACGCGCGTCCCCGATGACCATATGGTTGGGCGTGGTTGATTTCACCCCCCTTCACGTATCCATCTGAACCATTACTTCGCAGACCATCCCGCGATTCGACCCGACAGCTTTTGGTTTCGCGAACCTGGACGTTTTCCAACCCCCTGCGTAACCAAGCCAGCACGTTAAGAACACACACCATGTTTACGCTGCTGCACTGCACTCGCGTATCTCACAAAAAAATAGTTATAAATACATTGCCACTCACTTCTTTCTACGAACAGACGAACTCTTTATTTCTCTCTAACTTGGAATTCATCGTAGCATGCGGTCACGTCATTGAAGACCCAGAATTCCACATGCACGTCCCTCGCTAAGCGAAGGCGCGCTGTGACTCATCCTGCACTCCAATGAATCGCACAACTAGGCACACCGAATGCACTCGATTCTGCTTGGAAATAATCTTACTTTATCCGTTTTGTGGCGATCCACAAAATTGGGTTTTCATATTATCAAATACGATTCACATTTATTAGTACTGAAATCATATATTGTAGGAATAACAATCTTGTATAGAGCTTTTCTTTGTAATCTGCGTACTACTACTGTAATACGATGAACTTACTACTATTTTAAGTTGTCTGACAAGGCTGATACCGACGATGATGTTCTCGAACACACAGTATTATCGTACTCGACGGAACTATTGTGAATGTGTAAATATGGGTTCACAGGCATTCATTATCGCACAGACAATGGAAAAACGTAGATTTTTTACAGTAAACAAGTGATAATTTTTTTGCATTACAGAAAACGTATAATTCTCTCAAGTTACCATGAAAATCTTTTTAACAAAATCCAGAAACCAACTTAAAATAATCAATAAATGCAAATAATGTGAAACAATTATCTAAAGTAAGGGTGTGATGGGAAGATAGGGATGTGTGTGATAAGGAAGTAACGGATAATGTCAGTTGTAAGTTTGCCCTAATATTAAAAACACGATTTAAACATACTTGGTTTTCCCTCATTAAAATTATTCATGAAAGACAATACAAATTTGGCATTGACTGCAAATCAGATTCGGGAATAAACAGCGAGCGTATTTTTTATTCTAAGCGAGTCGAAACTCTTCTGGCGGTTAACTCCCAAGCTGCTTACAGCGGGAAATGTGGTTCAGAGCATCAACTGATGTCACTGCAATGCCTCTGACCGGGAGTTCCTAAGGTTCCAGTCCCGATGGCGGTAGACTTTTCGACACGAGCTAGACAGCTACGTCCACGTCCGCCGCTGTTTGGAGAAGAATTCTAGCGGCCGGCTGCTCTGATAGATGGTTTTCCGTCGTTTCTCCGATCAACACCAGGTGAATGTCAGAGTTGTACCCTAAAAAACGGGCAATGGACCGCGCGCAATCTTTCCTTCCTATTCTTTGTCCAATCCAAATAGGCCCAGCATGTCGCCCTTGTGCGTACACCACTGATCAATCGCATTCACGCTCAGTACTTCTGCACAGATTCCAGTGCACAGCAGTTCTACATACTTTGCAATTTGCGCGATCTTGCTTCTTTCCTGTGATATTCACCCTTTTTTAAAAAGTTTATCCGAATAAATATTAAACAAATAAAGGTTTTTGCTGCTTTAGATGTCTGATCTAGTTTGATTGGAATGCTACCGTTTGGCCAGCTACTACTACTTTAATAATAATACTAATAATAATAATAATAATAATAATAATAATATCTTAGTCGTGATGTAGAGAAAAAATAATAGTAATATTCTTGGCCACAATTTCAAAGACGGAATGAAGTAGATATGATATAAACTACTCGATAGGGATCACATATACGATGCATGAACGACGAACTCAGTACTATGCTCGCGTACAAGTTGTTGGCTCTCGAAAAATTAAACGGATTCAATATTTTCGACCCCAAACCGAACCTCCTCGTACGTTATCGTCAACAAAGTGCTTGTAGAATTGAATACCAGAAGACGCTCACGATAGAAACCTCTACTGCGAAGTTTTGTCCTTTCCAAGGGAAAACTGGTGCAAAATTGGTCGGATGAATGTCGTACACCCGAAATGATGAAAGGCACTTGTATCAAGCTAAGGATATGAAAATCGTCATGGTTTGTTTGACAATTAGACATAACATTAATAAATACGTAAATAGCACAAGGTGGACCCGTGCAAGCGTTCTGCACTTTGTAAATCATTTCTTTTAAAAGTGAAATGGCTTCATGCTGGAAATCAATATGGAACGTTTCTGATGCCCCGAAGCTACGAAGGGAGGGGAGCATCCAAAACGTAATTGAACAGGCAAAAATATATCGCATAGAACATCCGTAAATATGTACATCTTGTATAGATTACGGCATAAGTAACAACTCGTGTGCCTTCAGAGACGCGAAATAAACGTTTATGCAATTGGTTTATGTTATGCTTTATTGCATTTGTTTTGAAATTTTTTATTGCACATGTTTTGAAAACGAGCGACGCTGGGAGCAAGTTTTCAAATTTGTACGAATGCAATAAAGCAACATTATAAACACGTTGCATACGCTATTTTTTGTGTAACATTATACATTTATAAGAGGAACGTAATTTTGCGAAACAACTTTCCTATGACATCTCTGGTATTTGACATCTCTGCGAGAAATGGTGGTCGGGTGTTCCGTTTACCGCAAACTCCCCGCGATTAACTCGCAGCGATTGGCTGAATGCGTTTCAATGATGCAATCCTTCGTACACTAAAATGCTAATGTCACCATTTGTGCCGTAAAAAATGTCCCTTAACGAATAACTCTTGCAACAACAAAAGAAGTTTATAATGCAGGAATACAAAAAAAAAGGTTTAAATCACGCACGACGGTAAAGTGTGTTGAGGCGTAACGCGGGTTGCAGTTTACTCAAGCGCCTGCTTCCCATTCCCCTCCCTTCATCACGCACGCGTACACGCACGTACGCACGCAATGTCGATGCGTGTTGTTGCGAGCACACTCACCGAAATACGTGAACTATTGTTTCAGTCTTAAATCTGATTAATACGGATCTGGCGAGCGAAGAGATAATTCCCTCTCCATTAGTAACACAATTACGGGTGTGATGTGTCGATTATTTCTATAAACGACACAAAGCCGACATCTTTCCTTGGCGTACTACACGTGCAGGGGGAGGGTGAATAGCCTTATCGCGCTGCCGGTGCGCATCGTCGTTTCGCGCCAGTGCCGCGGGGGCGGGGCCGGGGCGGGGCGCTGCTATCGCCGCGTTCCCACGCCAGAGGCACGCGCGGGGGCAGAGCCCGCTGAGGCACGCGTCGCGGTGGCCGCTCCGGTCGCAACACATCGATCCCGCGCCGCGCCGCGCCGCGCCGCGCCGCGCCACGCCAGCGATAAGCCTCCTCTCTCTCTCGCCCTCGTACACTTCCGGGCAGCCACAATACGATCAGTAAAGGGATGCTGATACTAGTGATGCGACATCGATAACAAAACATCTATGTTCAAAATTTTATATATATATATATATATATATATATATATATATATATATATATATATCTCGATGTTCAAAAAACATCGATGCTCTTCAATATCGATGTTTTTAGACTGCTTAAGTAACCTCTAACATTAAATTCGTCAGCATGAAAATTTAATTTGAGTGTTCGTGTTCATCTATTCGCCGAATAAGGGTACGAGAAAAAGGGGCACGCCCTTCGTCTACAGAGCGTAGATCTTGACATTTCAAAGTGCGACATTAATATGAAGAAAGAGGAAATACAAGGACATGGACGTCATCTCGGGCGAGAGTTTAGTCGACGAAGGTACTACAAACAGCATCCCCTTGGATCCAACACATGGACTGTGTTCAGTTATTTCATATATTAACTTTTACAGCGTTGTGATCATGAAATTTCATTTAAAAACAAACCATCGGAAATAAAAAAAATCTGTGTTAATACATCGACGTTAAAAACACATCGGTGTTAATACATCGATGTTAAAAAAACATCGGTGTTAATACATAGATGTTAAAAAAACATCGATGTCGCATCCCCAGCTGATACCGGTGAACGAGTAGAACAAAATATCGTTTGCTTTCGTTAGTGCTGAGGCAATCGAACGTGAGTGGAATTCCATCTTGTCTCGATAATATGTGGAAATTTAGAGACACCGTTTTTACAATAAACATTGAATCGTCGGGAGATGACTCATAGTGAAGTGAATTGTACCGACATGTATTTTTATTCAGTTTTAGTTTTTTTTAACTGCTAAAGTCATTGGAGCCCATGAATACGTGTTAACGATAGCAATAATGATTAGGCGAATGGAAAAATGGTGGAATGAAAGTTGGGGAAAACAGAATCTCAGAAACCCTCGAGTGCAACAGGTGAGGTGAAGGGTGAAATTAACAAATCGTACTCTTATGGTCTATTATGCAGTTTAAAATGTTAGGCCTTTCTTCATACGGAATTTTGAAAATTCCAGCGACTTAAGCGGCGAGCTTTTGTAAAACGTTTATGAACACAATAAAGCATTATTTTAAACAAGATTTTGTGTAAAATCATTATAAATTTATTACGATGGAGTTCAGTTCAAATCTGATGTCGGCTGCCATGAAGCTTGTGACATCGCTATGTGCTATCAACGTGGTTGTTAACAGGTGCTGTCTATTGCAAATAATATAACTTGATCTAATAGTACTATTATTATTAGATCATTAATCTCACGAAAGATCAAGAATTTTACATCAATTAATACAAAACATTTTAATTTAAAGAAAACGAATGAAATATATTATCTAAGAGACCGCGGTATTGGCGTAACGTAGCAGGTTGGTTAATCATATCTTATCATGTGTCACGATTACTTAAGAATGTGTTGTAGTCTACTAACTGGGAAACATGATATTCTTTACAGGCATTATGATTATTTGTCGGTTGAAGAAGTCATTGCCAGGACTCATTTACTACGTTTTTAATACGACTGATATAAATTATAATTTACAAGTTCTCATTCAAGTATAAATGCGGCTCGTAACAAATACGCCAGCTACAACAGTATACTTCGCGCCGGAAATGCGGTGACTTTAGAATTTGAGCAATAACATGCCATTTTATGTATGAGTATCTACCACCGTACACGTGACATTTCCAGAATAAATCTATCTCAAATATTTGGATATAATCTTATAGTACACAGTTTTTAATTCTAAAATGAAAGGCAAACGTTATTTAGAATGACAACAAATTCCAAAAATTCGCCGTTGCAATGGGTCGGGAGGAGGAATACCATTGACGGAGTGAGCAGCACGTGCATGCCTACGCTGGGCCAATGCCAGACTTCTGGGGTCGCCACAATGGACGCTCAGCTGACCTCTGCCCCCCCTCCCCCGCCCCGCATCCCACCCAGTGAAAGCGCTGCTTTTCTGGCACTCGGTGGACTCAATGCCTCTCTACAGCGCATACAGCACAGGAGCCAGGGCATCAGCTGGCCGGTCAATTGCCTGATATGTGATACTGAAAATCGGGTGGAGCACGAAATAAATACACACACTGTTCTACCCAAAAACCATTGGTCTTATTTTCTACGTAAACGATTCCGAAACCTACAGAAACGTTAGGGTTCGCAGTCACAACACGTCTACGGAGAGATCGAGCAGAAAAACATAACAACTTTCCTCAACTGCACCTGTCCTATTCCGTTTAACACCCTGCAAAGAAGAGTTTACACTGTACCTAGCATTTAACTCTTGCGAACAAGGTCACCGACAACGCTGAACTGTCTACCTACGAATACACAATGTGCGATTCTTCAGACACACTGCACTTCATGTCAATGTGCTCAAATTACCTTAGTAAAAAAGTGTACTGCATCATTATTGAAAACCTAAGAAGTGCAATTGACAGAGTCAAAATCGCTAGAGAAAATTTTATAATTAATATTTTCTAATTTATTACGAAAATATATGATGAGAGCTTTAAAAGTAAAATACCCGTATCATCGCACGGAAGACTTGAACCTCTGAGCAACAACACGAGCCACCGAACATCGCACGCCGTTTCCCTCAAATTCCGCCTCGCCTCTTCCGAAAAGTCCTGTCCTACATTACTGCGGCGGCGGCGGCGGCGGCTGCTGCGAGGAGCGGCCAGCAGTCCCAGCCAGGGTCGGTCGCTCGTTCGCCCGCCCGTCGGGTGAGGGCCGAGGGAAAGTAGCCTACGCGCCGGGGCACAGACGGCGGCAACGGCGGCGCAGACGGAAACTGCTCAATCGCTCGAGCTCGCTTTGCCATCAGGAGTTTTCTCACTCCGTCATGCCCTCAAAGAATCACAACTGATCGTCAGTGCAGACGAAACGCGGCATTTAAAATACGGCCTTTTTTTAGTTACGTGAATGGAGAATATATTTCACCAATAAAAATTTCACGACAGTTCCCAAGACTTAAGAATAAATCACTACATTTGGCCGCGAAATAATCGACTTCTACAAACGGACCATTTCTGACATGTGTAACTTTTCTTGTGCACCGACGTTATACAAGACTGCCCACTGATCACCTGAATAGTTTTCTCTGCAATTCCGAGTGTAATCCCAGTTTATCTCGATTAAATTTGGTGAGCCAAGAGACTAGAGTAGATTTATCAATATAAACATGTGATTTACAATTTTAAAAAGCCACACCTAATATTTTTTCCTTATCCCCAATGCTACGAAGTGATATGAAAAACAGGTATTCGCATTGGGCATTATATAAATAAGACAGGTAACATTGCATACTTTATAGGAACATTAATAATAAATTAATGGAACTATTATATCCATAGATAAAGTTTTGATTAACTTTACTTTCGAGCCGCTCGTGTCAAAACTTCGCAGTTCCACGTGATATGCCCATTTCTGATTTCCGCATGTTTTTTCCCCACCCACTGCGCACTCTCCTGCACACTAATTATACACTTTCCGCACACTCTATAAACTACTAATAAAACGCATTATGCAAGAAATATTAAAATCGCAGACCCCAACTTTCAGATTCTTTTAGCTCGTAAACCATCGCGTGGTTCCACCAGCTGCAATAACCCGGTTTTTTCTCAACATAACAGATGTACCAACTTTTTGATCGTTTTACAATAATATGTAACTTTTAAGCCTCTTTATAAACTTATTACGCGTTCACTACTCCTCATATTTGAACTACAACATCTTAAATAGGTTTTCGTCGGTCGCATTATGTTCAGTTCTTCAAAACAACGAAAATTCTATTTCAGCAAACTATTTTAGTTACCTAAACTCTAAAACTTTAAACTACACTAATCTAAACATTCATTATTCTAACTATCACCTGGCTTTTCTCGGAAGCAACACTACTGTCGCGGAATTCAGAACGGTTGAAATATGAGAGTGGTGATTACAGCGCGAAAGGTAGCCACACATATTACGGAACATCTAACACTTCGATGATACGGCTTGTTCCGATTTCTCGACATTAAAAAAATTGCAAAATCATTTCTTACGATATTATTCTCTAAAACAGATTTTGGATTAGAAAAATTGCAAAATGTTTCTTGGATGCATTAATTTTAGAGCTAATACATACTTCATGACTTATTTCATTAAGGCGAAATAAAATATATTCAGGGAATTTCCATCCTCTTTGCAACTCTCTGGCTTTCGATTTGGAGTTCTATAAAACATACTATATCCTATTTTTCCTTAAATTACAAATAAAAGGACCTCGATATCGTTGTGATGCTTTCTAGTTACTACTTATTAAGGAATTATTCGAACGTGTTATCATGTTTCACAAGACTCCCGTATCGAACCATACCTATCTCACTCTCAACATGCGCCAACACACCTGAAGGTTACAGAAGGCGAAACAGTCGGATCGGTAACTACAGTATCTTAAAGACCTGAAGTACATGTATATCTACTACATACACGGCTCTGTTTGCACTTACTGTCATTAATTCTTGTAGTCTTGATGTGTAAGTACAATACCTCAGACTTCGACCATCCTTCAAAATCTGGTAACCCGCCGTACACGATTTGCCATCAGGAACGTGGTTGAAGAAATCTATATTGGGGCTCAAAATACTGGACTAGATAAGTAGAAACACACAGAACCAAACCCTTTACAGAATAATACCCAAACGAAAAGATTGCCCTACACAATCACTCACTAGTTAATACAAATCTATGAGTCATAAGAATTCGAAAGGAAGCGACATCTTCGTAACAGGCATTACAAACATCCCTAAAGCACTATTTTTAAAAGCATACAAATGGTATGTCAAGTCATTCATGAATTCCATGATGAAATTGACAACAGAAGCTAGAAAACGTTCTAAATTCGCAAGCAGCGAAATTATTCCACCGGATATGGTTCACGTACAAACGTAGATTTCAAGTCTGGCCAAGTCTTTACTAACTGCTACGGGATAATCGTCGGAAGCGGCCGAACTGACGTACTTCTCTATTTACCCGACTCATCAGTTTCCCTCACCCAACATTCCAATAACTGAACGGAACCATGAAGTGAGTACGAGTACACACTCCCAGTTTTTTAAGTGATTCCCCCACACCTGTGTAGCCTGATGAAGGCGGGAACATTATAATTATGGGGCGTACAATTCTTGGTTCCACTGCCTTGCGGCTTCAAAATCTAGAGCTATCTTAAATAATATTAGCGAAAACTAATTTAATTCTAGCTCAAATCTAATTGCATGAATAAAATTATAGGTTGTTCTTGGCGTGGCGAACCTTATTTGAATGCATTTTTCCCCCGTCAGGTTAATTATTATCAAACTATTCTCTTTGATAACTTCCTCTTTCTTCCTTCTTTTTCTTTTCCACATTCATGCAACATTCATAAACCAATTCCCGAGGGGGCAGGAAAAGAACATCACGATCACGAGGGCGGGCGCGGGACGGAGCCTTTCTCGCGGAGTACGCCCGGCGCAGAACGAAGGTTGGTGAAGCAGGAGAATTTCCTCGGAGCTTTCTCGCCCAAGAGACGCAGCACGGGAAAGCCGAGCGACGGCGACGGCGCTTTCTCGAGCTCGCCCGCGCCCGCGCCGGCGGCAGCGACGGATGGGGAGAGGGGGACGACGGAGGGGGGCGGGTTCGGCCGTCGCGCCGAGCCGCGCCGCGCCGGCAGTCACCTCCAATGGGCCGGCCCCCTGCCACACAGTGCGCGAAAGCTCGCTTCTGGGCGGGCACCGACAGGGTTGCCAGTTGTCTCGAAAACGTTTCCCCAAAAGTGTACGTTTCAATAAAGATATATCGAACATAGAATGACAGTAACTCTTAATAGCGATAATGAAGTAAACTAAAGATTCTGATAAACATTCTACAATGAAGGCACCTGTCCGACTCCAAGAATTATATAAGATAACGTATGAAGATTGATTTTGCTACATTTTCTCATGTAGTTGGAATTTTTAAGCCGAAAAATAATACAATTCTTCACATCGCTTTAAGCAATCAATTTTTTAAACGTTATATGTAATAGTCAAAAATAAATAATATTAAAATAAATAGAATAAGACAATGTTTCATACGAAACATTAAGTACTCGTATTAATAGTATCAACTTAATAGACAAAATATAATTTTATAAATTTAATTATTTCAAAAAATCCCCATTTTCCACCAATTATTTGTTATTGGTTTTTTCCCCTGAACGTAATTACACTTGAAGGTGTAAAATCCCCATATCTGGCAACCCTGACATAGCAGGTGATACGCGCCGATTCAATTAACTTCACGACTGCGCATTGCCTATCGTTCGTTCATCCATGGGTGGTATTTCTCTAGAAATCCATTCTTTACATTGAGAAATATTCATCTTCCATACATTCATCTTCCATTCTTTACATTGAGAAATACACCATGTAAACATCTTTGACAGAGACACGTAATTTCTTGAATTACAGGAGACGTATCTACGATCGCAAATGGACGACAGCTACCCACAGCACAGGTCCAAAATGAAACGCATACAATAGCCTATGACAAAGATGTTAATTTAGACTGAACATGTATGAAATAAACCCCATTACGTATTAAAAATCTTAACTATTCGTAGATACCTGTTTCAATTTCAGATAATTTCCTTGGTCGTCTATAAAGTTCAGCCTAGGCCATAAAATAGAGATCTATTACATTATTTGATTTGATCCGGACAGTTTTGTTAATGGGAGGCAGCCTTAGATCTCTTCCATCAAAAGGTGTATCGTATAGTAATTTCGCACAAGAGGTGAGGGGATTTTAGCGTTTGTATCGATACGGGAAAAGCAGTTTAGGGCGGCGAGACCCCCAAAACTTTCGAGAAAAATGCGTGATCATTCCAAGTCAAGCCCCCTAACAAAAAAGCCAGGTTCGACATCATGTGTGTTCTTGAGCTTTCTCCCTGAACACTGTCTGGCGACCACCTTTCACTTCGCGCCTTCTAGATCGAAAGCATGGAAACTACGATCAGCGCCAGTGTGTTCGTGTTACTATACACGTCAAATTCATCAACTCTGGCCTCAAATGTTTTTTTAATAAAGCAACTTCCAATCACGATTTCCATTTTCACATGTGGAATAAATGGACGTTTAAAAGGGAAGATGGTACATTATGAGATGCATAACACCAAAACATGCGTAAACATTATTAAAAACAAACAAACTTTTAATCATTTTCAAAATGCATTAGGCTATAAAAACATTCCGAAGCATGAAGACTCGTGTAGTCTCATTCTAAATATACTTGAGATTTCAAGTTATTGCAGATTATTTTACACATTTTAAAACTTCGTCAAGACGCCAAAACATCTTCAAAATCATTATTTTTATAATTTAAATATTATTCCTGGCATTCCTACGGAATAAGTGCAATGGGCATTTCGAATATATCAATTGTGGCTAGTATGAATACTCCGTTTCACTAACACAACGTATTTGCTTGGGAATACCATTTACCTCTAAAAACATATACTTCAAAAGCACGTAGTAATACATAGTGGCGTGAATTATTTTTCAGTTAGCTATTCACCCGTTGAATAACTGCTACTTCATGATTCAATGAGCCGTTAATAAATTATATGACAATTATTGTATTTTATAATTTTGTTATTATTATTATATTGTGTGTGACAAGGGCGATTAATAGTTTACTAGAATCGTACGTGATGTTTATCACTTCTATGTGTATAGTATGTGAATCAAAACAGTAATTTTAAAAGAGCCTCCTCTGACTATGTTCACGGACTTACACATCCAATTGTGTATAAAATTATTGATAATACACATTCTAAATATTAACAAACACGTTATCCGTAGGAGTTCGTAATCTAAGTAAAAAAAAAACAAAAAAAAACAATCATTTCCAATGTGGTCAGTGCTTCTGGTTGGCAGAGCCGTTTTATCAACTTTGGGGGTGGGAGTAACTTGGGCCTACGTTAATTTGGGGGCCCCCTTTTCTTACTTTCACCGATCCCCCTTCCCCCAATTTAAAGACTAGTTTTATTACAAAAACTACACTTTTCATCACTGAGTGACATTCTCACATCAACCAGCTACATCACATATTATAAATATTATCCAATGATACGTGACACATCTCTCCGTTATGTCAATTTGTTTGCACATAGTTCAATCATACATTACTTTTGATGCTTTTATTTTGTTTGCAAAATTTAGTATTAAATATTTTTTAAACACTATCAGGGGCCCTTGGTTCGGGACCGTGCGATATCAGGGGCCTGCTGGTTGGTAGTATTTCATCTCGCACAGGCCTCGCCAACTCGCAATCCGTGGGCCACGTGTAGCCCGCGGCGTTCGATTATTCGGCCCTCGAACGATTTTATGTAACGCCGAAACTTTTATTTCCGTTTATGTACACCATTTTTAATGACATTTACAAACACATCCTTTAACAAAATTTTACAGTACTTGCATTAAATGCCAGAAATATTTCAACACTTCACAACGTATTGCAAAAGCTTTTGGTTCCACATTTGTTTGTCAAACATTTTCTTGAAGATGAAATTTACAAAGACTTCATCAGGCACTTCATTAGCCGATAACGATTTAGACAACCAGCCAAGATAGCTTATGACTCACTCAAAATCACAAGCTACAAAATGCAATATTCCTTACTTGAAAATTCATCTTAGTGTCTCAAAATTCAACTTTATGTTATCGGATATACGTATATCGCGATCTGCTCGATTATACATATGGAACGCCATACAAAAAAAAGACGCAAGCGAAACGCACTCTAATAACGGATTGTAGTCAGAATAATGTAGCGGCGGCGGTGGCCCTTACGTTGCGAAGGGTTTTCGTGGGCGTTCCGTGAGAACACGAAATCACTTTAAAAGGATGTATTATGCTCAGAGAGTAGCACGAGTTCATGTTTCCCTCCACAAGAATAATTTTAATTCATTTCACTCTCATGAAGAAACACATTCATCCACCACGCTATGAATCTGCACACATTACGCGCTACTTTTGGCCACGCGCTAGATAGATCGTATTCGGCATCAGCACAAATTGTGCGTTCGTACTTTGTTCATCTACAATAAACACTTCCCGCATTAGTGTTTTACAGTATTATCCACGCACGTTTTCTTGAACCATCATTTCGCTAAATGCTAGAGTGAGGAGTTTGCTCTCATTTTGACGGCAGGATGATTATTGTATCGAATCTGTACTTCCGTTTTCCATGCAACATTGTTTCTATTACACGAGAACGAACATTTCTTGTTATCAGATATGTAAACGCCCGTCATCATTTATTTTCAGTGTAACTAATGTTGGAGAAAGAAGCGGGAGTAGAGATTCCAGAGCTCACAAAAACGTGCGGGCATAATGTAAATCTAGAAGCGTAATCGTGTTAATAATTTTGGAGCACCCACGGTTTAATACACATTAGCATCTCTTGAGACTAGGTAAAATACCAGCACAAGTCAGCGCCCATCACAACGGGATTTGCAAATCCAACTTTATATTTGCCTATCGAAATAACGCCCAACGTGTATTAGAAACTTCAACAAAAGAAACGCTAATATACACTTGGTCACGATAAGCATTCTAAACATTGCTTCATGTAATATTCTGAACATGACAATTGCCGAAATCTTTGCCGAGTTTAAGTAATATCTGAGATTTATTCTGACTGCGTACACCGACAGTATTTCAAGTGGTTTTATTTGTCTGGAATCTTCTGTTATCCTCAAAACTGAAATTTGAATTAACAAAAGAATAATACTTTTTATTTTAAATTATCTTGTGATAAACATGTACTCGACATAACACGTAGCACTGAAAGTAACGAACAAAACATATTTTCAGCGCGTCTTAACTAGCTCTTTTGAAAATCAAAAATGCGTAATGCTCTTGGTGAGAAAACGTGACAATAATACACGTGTTCTAACGAATATCCACAGATACTTTCAAGCATTGTAAAGATGTTTGGTGTGCGAAGATTACCTAAAAACCTACCTAAAAACAAAATTTCATTTTCTAATATCCGCAGTTTCCCTAAAATTATTAATACTTTTCATAAGTGTCCGACAATTAATTATGTCAGTTTAATTTAACAAAATGAGCTAATGTGTTGAGTTTTCATCAATAAAAACACGTTAACGATACGGCGGATTAAAAAACATTAAATTTCAGTGAGATAAATCATTTCGGTCACTTCCTCAATGAGGTTTACGCCCGAGCAGTAACGGCATATATTCCGAATGACATGACATTCCGGTTACACATCACTCCCCCGCACAAGGCGAAATGAACATTCAGAATTAACCATTCAGAATTTTAAAAAAAACACTACTAAAAAGTTTAAAACCTCGCGGTTTTATTTCCCGTAAGACACTCAACAATTCGCCCGGGCACGGGTGCCTCGTCAACTACGATTTCCGGATTAAATTCCGGCAGGGAGATGTAAACTACAATAACCTTCTTCCGGTTTCGCTCGTATTTTCCCTTCGTCTGAAGGTTTTTTGTTCCGGTTAACGGTTCGGTTCCGGTTCAACGCCCTGCTCCATACGCGCCCGCCCGTAGCAGCGCACGACGCGACGCGACGAGGCGCAGCGCGGCGCTGCGCTGCGCGCCTTCAGCGGGGAATCGTCGCCGAATGGCCCGAGAAAAGCGCTGCGCCCGAACACGAAGGAACTCGACGCGACGCGTCGCGACGTTTGCGTCACTGTGTATAAACGCTACGCCAATACACTTGACTAACGACAACCGAAATTATTCGGTCGACGACGCGGAGTGGGCGAGTACTATCAACAAATGAGGGCATTCAACCAACTTATCTCGGAAGATCAAGTTCTTTGTAGTAATGCACTGAACCAAACGTCATGAGTTACACCAAGGAAGATCATTTTGACGATTTCGGCAACCAATAAGCTCCTCAATCACTGTAATGTATTATACAATCATTTTCATCAATTTAACAACAAATAAATGAAATTTGCTGGACGTTCTTCTGTAACTATAAGTAGCTTTCAACAAACCTCTTGCACGACAATTTACACCTTACACAATGAAAAGGGAAGAACGCGGGTTGATCAATTCTTAAAATACATTTTCATGATGTGTAACATCAATAATATTCATCAAATATCTACCTATCATACCACCGCTTAGTGCAAATGTTGAAAACCATTTTAATTGTCTTTGCCAACAAACTTTCATAAACCTACCAGTGATAGAGTATTTCATTGAATACATAAAATTACGGAATTGTCACAATATTCTCTCTTTCGGTTTGTTTTATTGAAAGGAAGAAACAGTAATGTTGAAATACTTATTTAATATAGTCGCCAAGAAAAAATATTTTAAATCTCTCGTTGTTATTGAAGTACTAACAGATAAAGATAAAGATGGAAATGTAGTTTTCCCAAATAAAACCATTTAAGAGATACAAAGCTATGTATTAAGAGCAAATAAATAATCTAATGGTTTATTAACCTGGATTGAAATGTCCGTTTTACGATGTCCAAAGTAAAAACCATAATTACTCGAGTACATAACTTTTTAAACAAAAGAAATTATAATTTTAATTCTTGCAGAATTATCTTTCCTAACGCGCGACAACTTACTGTTTCTTTTATCTGTTTAACAACAAACTGTACAGTAATAAACACAATTTACTTACAATATTTCATTTTGAGAAGCAATGACAATGAATGCATGACAAGCAACAGTAAATATATTACTGAGTCATATATTCCTAGATTAAATCCATCGATCAGTAAATAATCGTTCAGCAAGTAAATATATAATTCCCTCACTAAAATATGAATAAAAGAATATAAAATAAAAACGTTCAACAAACGTATTTGTTATTACCGAAAAATAAATTATAAAAATATTTTAATGAAAATGTTTGAAACCAACTACACACCCGTTTAGATAAGTAAAAACAACACACGTCTTCACATTCCTGTCAGACTTCAATGAACAATTACGCGAAAATTTCACAAAGCACAGGCTAAAGAAGAAAATATAGGGATTGACATTTTACAAACTTTTCAGTGAATTAACCCGCAATCTGAAAGAACTCTTGGCAAGAATAAATCTTTAAGACGACGTACACTTCGGAACAATATTATGATATGTAAACATTACTTACCAATGCACAGGAACATAATCCCAAAAGTCTACAGTTATCCAATTGTCTTTTACTTTGTTTCAGATCAGCTGTTCTCAACATCACTCATTTTCCATAAATGTTCTCGTTCACAGACTACGCAAAATACAGATCTTCGAATCCAAAATGGCTTCACTACCACTTTCTGTTGGAAGCACTGCAGACAGAGGACAACTCCTGAGTCTACGTGGCAAGTTCCACTTTATGCATTGAGAATATCAGTTGCTTAAACTCACTTTCCGCAATACATTACACAAACTGCAAAAATTTGAACATCGTCGATGAAATGCGACGAATAAACACCTGTTTTATGTACCTAGCACCGCACGTAGGTGAAGTGTGTCATCACTACACTGCACTGCACTGCACTGACATTTGAATGTCGTTTACGTCCCAACAACATACCGTCTAACACTCAATCCAGTACACATTTTGAGGGATATAACGATAAGATTATCATCAGTTACGTCCAATTAAACTATAACACTCAATTAATGTCTTCATTCCTCGAATATCACAAAACATCATTAACAAAATTTCTGTTATTAACTTGACATGTCATAAATTATTTACACCTTGTTATAATGGGTAAACTTAAATGCGACCCAGAATATCACTATTTATGCGAACGCCATTTATAGAACAAATTGTACTAGAGTTCATCACAAGTCAAAACGAAATGAACTGTTTTCCAACACTAATTCTGCTGAAGAATTGAACAAATATATTTCAACGCGCACCTCAAAACACGCCGAAATAGAACTTAACTTCATCCGAAGCTCACAAAAATACACTATCCCGTCCGACACCACTGTCTTGCGCCTCCACTGAGCTCCACTGCGCCACTAAGCTGTTTCCAACGAGCTTCCAACCCGCTCCAACAGCGCTCCAATCCCTACCATCACCCAGAATAGCCAATTCTTTCCCTCCTTATAACGCGACAAAACGAAAGCTAACCTGACAAAGGCGCAGCAAAGCGCAGGGCTGCGATAGAAGGATTAATCCCTTTTAGAAATCAGGTTTTATCTCCTAATATAACGTACTAACATCGACATTACTAACATTCACTGACAAAGGAGTACGTAATGACCTATTGTCAGCAATGAGCAAAAATATGCTCACAAAGCATATCATCATACTCCGCATCGAGTAAAGCACTTTCCTGCCATCTAGTGGCGGAATTGTGAACTAATAGCGATTCTATTTACACAAACGCTTCGAGTGCTTTCAATGGCCTTTTAAATACAGTTAAGCGGGGATAAAGTGTTGTAGTTCGTTTCGTATCGTTCTTACCTATTTGAGATAATAATGTATTAAAAATATATTATTGACTGCACTTTGCTTGTATGAAAACGTGCAATTAAGTCGGGGCACAATAATACTACCGATAATTTTATTACGAGGTAGTTAAATGACAACTCATAACTGAAATTGTTCTTACTTCTTAACAAAGTGATTGTATTATTATTATTATTATTATTATTATTATTATTATTATTATCGCCTTTATATAGTATCCAAAGGAATGTTAATAATAATAATAATAATAATAATAATAATAATAATTATTATTATTATTATTATTATTATTATTATTTTTCGCCGGTCCGGATGGCCGAGATGCAAAGGCAATAGTGCCGTAGCGATCTCGAACCAAAGAATCGCGGGTTCAAGTCCCGCCTCGGTCATGGTTGTATTGTGTCCGCCCTTTCACTCCTATCATCATCATATCGTATCATCTTCAGTTACCATACCGTTACTCATAATAGTATAATAGTAATAATATGTCCCAAATTGATAGACGCCGCATTTGTCAGGAACAAGTGGAAAACATTGATCATATCGACACAGCTAGCGTTTAATTCTAGCAAAGACCGAATACTTGAAAAGACACGACAGGCATCCACATCCACACGACAGGCAGGACATCCACTGGCAGATCTGTATTCCCTGTAGATCTGTAGATCCCTCAAAATTCCAAGCAAATGCTCCAAGTGATATGAACACTTGCCAAAACCGATGACTTCTGTTGGACAAGAGAACAAAAGTTCGACCAACAAATTCAAACTGATGGCACGATTATAGCGGCAAACAAACCAGACATTCTTATCCGGAATTTGGAGAAAAAGTCGTGTAGATGTAGATGTTGCTGTGCCGGCGACCACAACTTCATAATCAAGGAGGCCGAAAAACGTCTACAAGAATTTGGAAATCGAGAACAGCCGAATGCGGGGCATAAAAACACAGGCCGTCCCAATAGTTATCGGAGCTCTGGGATTTGTTTTGCAATATTTGGGTAAGAACTTGGCCTAACTCCCTGGTCATTCAAAGGACTGAGAAGTGCAAGATATTGCTTTATTGGGAACAGCCGACATTTTGCGTAAAGTATTGTAAAAGCTTTACCGTTAGTCCCTAGATCTGATGCTTAGAAAGCTGGTCGCAATCCGGGGTAGTCTTTATAATCAACCGACTCATAACATCTTTAGTAGTGAATTAGACGAATAATATTCGCGAATAATAACTTATGTAGTCATAATTTACCTGTTTCCAGTCCTTGATACCGGAATATATACAATAAATACTAAATTGTAATATTAAATTACAATGAATGGAATGCTCGCTAATCTGTCGTCATTTCATTCCTTCGTTTTCAAAACCAACTACAATACAATTTAGTTGGTCGTGGCCGTTTTATCATAAGTTGATTGTCGTGGTTGTAAACGCAATGTCCAAGTGGTGCTACAGAATAGCACTGACTATCGTTCTAGTTAGTTTCCTGATCTGTTCGGTCTGGGCTAGATTTTCGATTTTGTCCCTACCCTCTTCCCAGCTGCTATCTATCGATACCTTAAAAACATTTTTTCAAATTCCCTTAATTATGCGAACCCCAAAAAGCCGAATAGAACTTATCGTGCTTCAACAGCACATATTTCGCGCATCATTTCTATCTTATGTAATTTTCGAAAATTTAGGGAGTTCAACGAAAAGAAAAGATGATTTCGCAAACTTCCGCCGTCAGTCATGATCTGGACTGTCCGGGTGACGCCGGAAACCCGAGCGGCCAACATCCTGGCGCTCTACAGCCCTGAAGAAGGCCAAGGTATGTTGGTCGGCACCTCAGCCTTGGCCGCGGTGTCACCCGAACAGCCCATACTACAACGAAAATTATACCTGCACACTTTTTTAAGTGTTCTTTGCTGTATTCGAGGGGGAATTGAAAGAAAAAAAATTGAGCCTGTTTTGAGAAGAAACAATAACATACATTACTTTTACTTCAAGCAAAAAGTACGCGAAAACTTATCTTTTTTCCAAAAAATTATATATGACCTTGTTTGAAGAACTATTTGTTTTTAGAAGATATTACAATACAACGAGCCGGCTTACTAAATTTTTCCAGTTTCCATCATACAATTACATTTCATATAACTACTACTCTGGCACTCGAAGTCACAGAGATACACGGAATAGATTCTGAAGAGAGACGCCTCTTATTAAAAACGCTCATTTAGCTTACTGCTCATTTTAAAACCAATGTATGTTAATGAAAGTGTAGCCAATATAATATATTTGAATAGAAAGATAATTGTTTTCTTTCCTAACTTTCAAACAAGAAATGTTTACAAGTTACTTTTTTAAAAAATTTGACAACAAATATTACAAATTGACTATGGCTCTGCTTTTGGCTTCGTACATTTTACTCCAATTCTCATCTCTTTGCAAAAGTTTCTGTTAAGATCATTTGGATATTTTCTTACATTGTTTTGTTTTACTGGTTGATGACTGCTAGCGTGAAAAAACTCATGAGATGGTCATAGTTCCAAATTTTGAAATTTGAGAGGCACAAATATCGACCATTTAAAACAGTTATTTTGTTAGTTAATTAGTAATTGAGTTGGTAATTTATACTGCGATTTTCGCAACTCCACCCCTGGCAGATATCAGCTGTTGACAGTTTTATCCAATCGGGATCTTGAACGTCACCATAGTGACGTCACTATGGTGGCGTTCAAGCTCTCAATTGGACGAAGCTGTCAACAGCTGATACCTGCCAGGGGCAGAATTTCATAAATCGCAGAATATGAGGAATTACTTAATATAATCTTTCAGCAAGACAGCGATTTGGCAGCACGATTTCATTGTTGGGCGACAACATAGATGGGAGAGGGATGAGATAAGGATGCTTTATTTACTTGACGTTACTATTACAATGTCTTTTATTTTTATTTATTTAGTTTAAAAAACAGTAAAACCTGTACGTGACGTATGGGGGAAAGATAATCTGCGCTCGTTTTCTTGAGTTTTAGAATCCCTTCCCATCATTTTAACTATAAATAGTTGAAAAATTAGTAAAAGTTAAAGATAAATAAATAAATATATAAACATAAAATTTAGAAAAGGCGCGAGATTAGCGACATTTGAAAAAGTAGACATTTTTGTTCCAGAGTTATAGAAAAATTATTCGCAACGGTAAATTAACTGCAGATTTTATATTCTGCATTGCTAACAAAATAGTAACTCGGCCTTACCTCTACTCCTAGCAAAAGGAGAGTTCAACAAAACTTGCGCATAAAGAAGCTACATTTACATCCAGAAGCAAAACAAGGGGCCATCTCTGAATTTTCTCAATGAATCAGGGAAACTAGACAAAAACCTGATCGAGATGGGGGTCATTGACCATGTCTCAACGTTCATTAATTTATAATAATATCGGGACGAATATATGAACAGATAAGCATAAGATGTACATTACGTAACGAAACCGTAGTTTCGTATGTATTCATAAGACGAGATATTGGATAGCCTTTAGTTCAGGATGTTCAATTTGGACGTGAAATTATCCTTGTTTGTTTGTAAATCGAGCTGCAAATTTTGTAACAGTTAAGATCAATTCATGCTTGTTTCTTTTGTAGTCGTACGAACAGGATACTGTCGTTGACTATCGAAATTATCCACAATAACATCACAAATATGCACTGCTGTCACTTTGTTTGAATTTGTTGTCCTTTCTTAACTGATAACTGAAGTGAGGGCAGAGCTTGCAATATTATATTACGTAACCGTTCCCAATAATGCGAGAAAGTGTGTGAGTAGCATCTCCAGTTTTGAATGATTGATTAGTGATTTCGGGCGCGTCAACTGCGGACATAAGTCCTGTAAGTGAAGTGCATGTTTTATCGCGGGAAGAGACGGTGATTTTCCCCCGCTGGCAATCGAGATCCGGCGCAGGCCTTTATGTCGTCCAGCGGAGTTTTCACCAACTAAGCATTTTCTACCACCGAGGCACCGTTTCAGCCGGGACAAGATCTCAGCCCCCGACTTGTCTCCCGACATGTATGGTAGTGTAGTGCGTGTAAGGGGCAGAGGCGGGATTTCGGACCTTTTATTAGGGGGGGGGCAAAGGGTCCCGCCGCATAAGATAGTAAAAATTACCCTAAACCAAATGGCATATGAGTACTTACACTATAAGTCTATCATAAACATAATATTTTTGAATGATGTCTTAGCCCCTGTGCCACCACCCATCTCTCTACAGCCAGAAACGTGTTTTTGTAATTTTAATTTTTCCGTCAACTAACACTATTTCATCTGACTGAAAAATATGAGAAATAACAAAATAATTTATACTATCAAAAATATTTTTTTGGAATTTTCTCAGCGCCAAATTGGAACGCAAAGTTTTTTTATAACAAAAAGTATTTTTACCTTCTTAGAACCCTGAAATTGGCTTGAAAAATCTCAAAAGTTCTTCTTAAAACACAAAACGTTGTGAATTTTTTCGATTGCTGAGCTATAGTTAAAAAAATTAAAAACTTTTTTTATCATTTTAAAAGCGTCAGACGACGCAACTAATGCATTCATTTAGCAATCATAATGGGACAACGATTATCATAACAAAGTTCGCATGATGAGGTACTACTGCTGACATTTCTTAAAAGCCATGTGTGGACAGCACCAAGCCAGCGGGTGCTGTGAGAGTAAAGTTATTTAGGTGTGTCTATAAAAACTTTAAAATGTATTTCGTAACTCCACATTATACACGTTTAATCCACTAAATTTAGTGTTCATTGTAAAAATGAGTTTTTCTTTATTTTTACCAAAGTAGTTTATCAGACTACGCCATTTTAATAACGGTTGGTACAGGTCGCCTTTGTAATCTAGGGTTAAATCACATTCACTTTGAAAATCGCTGCAACAGTTCTGGCATTTATTTGATTGAATATTATACACTAGTAATGAAAATTATTCTATGTTGTCCAAAAAAATGAAAGTTTTTTGATAATGGTACCAACATTGTGATAAAGAAACCAAAAGATTCGCTTTTATAATAACAGAAAAGTGAAATTACTCTAATAACATTGAATATAACGGAATATATTCGGTGGAGATAATATGTTCGCTTTTTTCTCAGTGTACACTTGGCATCAAATACCATGCATTAGTTACAATATATCTTACATTATAATGAAAAAACATACTTAAAAATATAATATAATAAAGAATATTACTCAAGGTCATTTTCACGTCACGTATATTTTCACTTTCTCACATTTTCAAAAAATGTAAACGCTCATTTTTAGGTCTCTACATTACACTGCATCTTCATGCTAGAACTGCCGGATCACAGACATGTTAGTCATTCGCCGGATCACTGAATCCGTACGTTTCGTTGCCTTGACAAATTTCTTCTTTTGAAGATCCAATAAAGAAAATCGTTTTCCATGGACAACGGCTAAAAGTCTTCCGTTCGCCAACTACGCGTTCATATATCATAAGTAATGCTGGAAAACATAAACGGTAGTTTCGTAAGAAGCACTACTTTTTCGCCATGCGAAATATTAACTGGTGGTGCTGCAAAATGGCACAATCTTTCCCGCATTAGTTTCCTATTTCCTTTAGTTTCGCTAGCTATACGAACTTGCCAAATACTCTTGCCTGCAGCCATCTATCGCCGCACAAAGTACATTTCTTTGAAATCTTCTTAATTTTTCGGTTTCCCAATTGTAGAATGGAAATGTTATTTTAACAATTTTCAAAACAGTGAAATCTCGTCTTAAAAGGCAATATTCTTTGAAAAATTTGAAGCCATTTTTAAGAAAATCGAAATTTGAAGCAGCATTTCACAGAAAATTTTGAGTTTTCATTAAACTTCATTTGAAGTCATTTTAAGTACTTTAACTCACAAATACAATATTTACAAATTGCTCGAAATGTACATATTACCGGCGTGAGAAATCTCTAAAAAAATTACATTGTGTATTTTTTGAAAAAAAAAAAAAATCACCTCAAATGAACTTTACCCCATACTTAAGAGTGCAACTAGCACTATCCGTTCGACAAGTGTGTGAAGAAATAATTTGGAATCTTTTTTGAGAAAAGAGCGATTGGGCGTTTCTGAAATTGCGACGTTTTGAACTAGTTTTGACAGAAAACGGTCCAGTTTTCGAGGAGCTTCATTTCTCATTATTTAAAGCACATGTACTCAAAAATATAATCCTGTGGACAAATTACCGCTAATGATACCATTGATACCTTGATACCATTTTGTTGGTTCTTGATGCCGAAAATTCGATTGACGGCAAAACGTCCGTCTGTCCGTCTATCCGAACGTCCTTCCCTGGTCAACGCTAGCGACTAAATTGTTCGGCCGATTTTCTCCAAAATTGATATTCCTCAATCAATCTGGCTGATGTCACGGCTCCTGGATTTTGAAACCGATACTTTAAATTTGGGGAGTACTTTAAATGAAGTCCCTCGGACACAAGAATTAAAAACCGCTCCAAATTTTTTATTAAATTTTGTAGTTTAATAGTGCAAAAGACGCATGTCTCATTTTCGTAGATATTCCTGATTTTTTGAATATTGAAAAAAATTAAAACTAAAAAAATGATAGAGGTTTTTGGCCAAAGTCTGTTGTTCAAAAGTAGGTCTATAAACAGGCCACGTACAATTTTTGTGTAAAAATTAGTGGTTTTTGAGTAATTTGCGCTTGAAAATTAAGAAACAAAATACTCAAAAAATGCTCCAAAATTTTACTTTTTCCGTATACGTACGTATATACGGAGTAATATACGTAATATAGAGAAAGTAATGTAATATTGCGGAAAATAGATTTCGAGATTTCAATGGAAATACACTTTTTGGGATCCTCTGATACTGAAAACGTGTTTTTTTCAAAACGTCCATCTGTCCGTCTGTCTGTCCGTAAATGTCCGTCCGTCCATGTCCGTCCGTCCGTCTCTACGTCCGTCGGTCCGTCCGTCTGGTGTCTGTGAACACTATTAGTGTCTAAACCATGTTTAGGATTGTCCAAATTGAAGAAACGCCTGTTCATCTGGTTCGAGTCGAAACTTTAAGATTTTGAAAAAAACATTTAAAAATTGGGGGTAATTTACATGAATAATTTACATTGCCCACCGGCCATTTTGAAAATTACCCACAAATGCAAATATTACATATACAAATAAAACGGACGTCTCTATACGTGCTTTTGCAATTTTAAATATTTTTTTCATTTTTTTGCGATATGTAAAACATAGGTCACGTAAAATCAATTGTTGAGTTTCTCTGCATCTGTATCTACCAATTTAAGTAAATTAATGAATCTATCCACATGAAATTTAAGTACGTTATGAACACTAGTCATGTGACGAATTTAGATATTCCTAATTGTTCAGAAATTATCACTTTCTCGCCTTACGAATTTTTCGTAAAAAGAGAAAGTTATGTAATCGTGCGCCAGAAAACGCCTAAATTTCTCCAGAATAAACCTCTTTGCGGATTCTGGTAATGAAAAGGTGGATAAATCCTGTTGCTCAATTTAGAAAAAATATCACTAACCTGTGGTGTAGCAAGAATGTTTTTGTTGGTTCTTGATACCGAAAAATCGATTGACAGCAAAATGTCCGTCTGTCCGTGTCTGTCCATCTGTGGTTAACGCGAGCGCCTAAACCGTTCAGTTGATTTTCTTCAAAACTAATGTACCCTTATTGATCTTAATGGAGTGGAGGCTTTGAGAGTTTCTAAATGTATATTTTTATTGTAGATTTTTTTTACATAAATCGGGCCTTTTTATATCTTACCTTTTTATACCTTTGTCAGCGTTCGAACCACGCGACGTTTCTGTGGCGTAGTGCTATGAGTTCGTGTCTTGGTGCGGAAAATAATATGATGCTTGACAACACTTTTGCTGGTTAAGTAGTAGTGTGATGTTGTGGAACATTTAGAAATAATGCGAGAAAGTATGTGTTTTGGAACTAGTTTAAAATTACACAAATTGCTAGTAATATTGCGCGAAAACTACTTTTTATTTAAATGTACATGTCCTTAATGAAACAAATTATGGACAGCAAAATTTATTTGAAGAAAAAAGATCTTCAATTTTGTAGTTGTAGGAAGACCTCGAAAAAAATCGGACTTTTAAAATTTTCGTCAATTCAGTGAAACGTGAAAATCGGATCTATACCACCTTTACAAGTGTATTTTACTCCTTTTCCCCCCAAGAAATTTAAAGAAAAAATTTGGAGCCATATTTGAGAAAATTTTGAAAATGTCCCAGGGGATTTATGCAAAGTTATGTAAAGTACCCCCCTAACCAATGAATGATTTTTCAAAATCGCAGAGCTTCGACTCAAACCAAATGGACAGGGGTTTCTTCGGTTTGGAAAAAAAAATCCTAATTAGGGATTAGGCGCTAGTGTTGTTCACAGACGGACAGACGGACGTTTGGCTGTCAATTGATTTTTCGTATTCTTGGACCCACAAAACAGGAATTCTTGCTACACCACGTGTTAGAGGAATTTTTTTTTGTAATTTAGAAACTGGATTTATTCACTTTTTCATCATCAGAGCCTGGACAAGCATCTTTTTCTGACGAAAATCCGCCGTTTTTCGTGCAGCATTACATAACTTCCCTTATACTACATATATTACTCCGTATATACGTATCTATATGGGAAATTAAAAGTACGTTAATACGCATGCAAATTAAATGAAATCTGCCGCTCGTCGATTCACTTGGCGCATTCAACCTAACCTACTTACTAGATATTTTTGGGTGGCGTTGGTTTAATTCCAGGCATACTAAGACGGCAGCCCTAAAACATTGTTTTTGGAAATTTCTTCGAATCTTCATGCCGGATCCGAGAACAAATTGTCAGTTCCCCATCTGGAGACCGAGAAACGTCGAATGAAACCTTATACGTTTCGACTGGTGCACGAGAAGTGGTCTAATCGTGAGGGACTCACCCACACTCATAGGTACTCAAATACTATATAAGGATTAATTTACCTCAAAATGAAGAAAAAAGTATGTAGTTTATAATATAAATTTGAAGATCCGCGAAATGAAATGTTGAAATCTTTTTTTAAAATTGACCCAACATAGGAAGGGGACAGTTTCCCCCCCCCCTCCTTGTCCCCCTGAACCCCGCCTCTGGTAAGGGATGAGGAGAGTACTGGGAAGAGGAAATATAATAATAGTAATAATAATAATAATAATAATAATAATAATAATAATAATAATAATAATAATAATAATAATAATAATAATAATAATATGCTTTTATTTATATGGCGAGGCTCGGGCCATCGGGCCCGCCAAGTGGTAAGTAGTTAGTGGAAAGCAAACATTATTTAAAGAGGCTTAAAAGTAGATAACATCAGAGGTTAAATGGACACAATGTTACAAAAATTTGTTTGAAATAATTTTAAAATTCATAGACGGAGATTGAAAACACAATTTGAATTAAATAAGATATTACGTGCTTTACATACCTGCGCACTACGCGGCAGCCTGGAACTCACCCCCTTGGATCTATTAATACAGAAAGACACCATCTCACCCACCGCTCGATCCTGGACGAAAACCCGCTAGTCGGCGAAATCCCACCAGGCAGGCTGCGTCCTAATACAATGGAAACTTAGGTAACAAGAAGTAATGGGTCTTTGGGATGGTTTTCTCAGCTGCGGTCCATGCTGCAAAGGGTAGTTTTCTTGTTTTAAATCCGCCTCTGCTCCCACGGATGAGAATCCAGTTCCGGCAGTATCAAAAAAGTCGCAAGAAATTATTTTTTTACAAAAGAACATTAACGCTATTTCTAAAACTTATTGATCAGTTCTTAACACTCCTAAGGAATAAATTTTATTTCACCGGTAATCTATCGTGATTTAAATAGCAAAATGATGTATTCTACTTTCTAAGAAAATCATTCAGGTGCTTCTTAAATGATGTTAATGAGGAGCAGTTTTTAATACTGGAAGGCAATTTATTCCATTCCCGGACTAAAGTTATTGTGTACGATTTATTGTAGAAATATAGATTGAGCGCGGTTCATGGCTCGTTTGTTGAGGTTTGTTCCGTGATTCCTATGGTGTTTATCAGAGAAACTAGTGCAAACTATGGATCAGAACTATCCGGTCGCCAGAATTCTCCTCCAGCGCGGCTGAATTGGACCTAGGTAGCTAGTGACGAAAATCTGGCCATCTTCGAGACTCGAATCCTAAGACCTTCAGATGGGAGGCTCTGCAGTGACATCAATTGATACTCGGAGCCACCTAAGTCTGTTTCATTTATTCGACTTTCTCAAAACAAACACATTGATTAATAACATTATTTTCATGGTAACAATATTAACGCAATCCACCTGCCAATTCCGGGGCTGTTTTAACAGCATTGGGGGCCCTTGGGCCTAGGTTAATTTGGGGACCCCCTATTCTTCAAATCCCACTCCCCAATTTAAAAGAAGAAATATAAGGAAATGGTATTTGGAAATATTCACATGGTATTTAGTATTAAATAAATATTTGAAAGCATTTCTCAGTGTTTTAATTTAACTTAATTTTTTTAATTAATATAAATTAAACATATGTAAAAGTAAGTAAGAATAACAGATTTAGAATTATATTGAAAAAGTACAACAAATTACATAGTTTTAATTTATTATTGAATTGTACAACACAAAATTCAAATGTATCAACTAGCAACATTTCATATAAATATTATCCAATGATGCGTAACACATCACTCCGTTATGCCAATTTTTTGGGTATAGTTTAATCATACATCACATTTTTATAGTTTTTTTTATTTTATTTTTTTAAAATTTAGTATTAAATATTTGTTTAACAACTATCAGGGGCCCGGGCCCAGGCACTTGGGTAACGTTAACACGGCACTGGCCACTTCTTAACCTTCTTAATCGAAAATTTATCAGACAAAATATATACAGAACTTTTCAATTAACGCGAAGATTACCTTCAGTTTTGTGCAATAGATATTGCGCAATATTCCGTGTTGGATTAAAAAACACATTTTAAAATGTTTTTTTGATTTATCAGGGAGTAATTTCGGACTCTTTTCCACTGTGAAGAATTTGATCAGGAATTTTTCCATAGTTTTTTGAGAAAATAAGGTTATAACGTTTCCAACAATTCGCCACATTTAATAATAATAATAATAATAATAATAATAATAATAATAATAATAATAATAATAATAATAATGTCTTTATTAATGGCGAGGCTCAGGCCATAGGGCCTGCTCATCCGCCTAACCACTGAATTTACATACATTTAGAGTAGTAACATTTTAAGAGGGGAGGACAAGTGTGTACATTTACGTCTGGGAGAACAAATCTAGGGACCATCCCGGCATACGCCTTAAGCGATTGAGTAAACCCAGAAAAACCTCAATCAGGATGGCGGCTTAGGGCCGAACATTAATAGAACTGAGTATGTTATACTGAGTAGTGAAAGGGAAGTTTCGTGAAAGAGAAAAAAAAGACGTACAGGGGAAGGGGTCAGAAAGTATAAATGATAAAGTGTGTGAGGGAGAGGGAAGAGAAAAAAAGCGACGGAAAGGACGAAGAAGAAGTAGGCGAAAAAAGTGAAGTTATTTGAGCAACGTTACAGAAAGCTACGTTTAGTTTACAGCAGCACTTTACATAAATATACAATAATTTTTACACCAGAGAAGCACAATACACTATAAGCTAATAACAACAGTAATTTTAAACACAATACTGGCAGTATTAAGGAACAATACAAAGAGTGCGGGAATCTTAACATCAATTTTGTTTATGCCAATATATTGTAGTGAATATCCTGATGGTGGTACAAAGATAGCTACAAGTATATTTTATCTGGAACGTCACTAATACTTTTGTATATTTAATTAACAATTTCATTAGGGTACACAGAAAAATAATAATGCTCATAATTTAGGTGTGAGAGGGAATGGAAGATGAGGATAGAGCAATGAGGTATGGGGTAGAATATTGAGAATAAAGAGGGGGAAATAGAGGGTGTTTAAGGGGGGCGGTGACCGGGCGCTTGGAAGTGGGAGAAGTCTGGAGATTGAAGAAGACGTTAACGCCGTTCTATATGTCGTTATTCCTTACCCATGTGGTTAATTCAGCTTTGAATTTGCCAAAAGTATTTAAATGTTTTAGTCTCGCTGGTAATTTATTCCAGGCTCGAATAGCTGTAATGGTGAATGATTTACTGAATGAAGTTGTGTTGTGACGTGTACACAAAGCAGGGCTGATTCACGAGCTCGATTTAGTGTCAGAGGATTGAAGTTACTTATGAGGCGTGTTGCATGAGAACCGGTTAAAACTTTATAAAGAAGAAGTAAAGAGTGGAGTCTTTTGTCTAGAGTAAGCATACGAATTCTGTCAAAAAATTCGGTTACATGGTCGTATTTTCTTAGATCAAAAATAAAACGTATGCATGCGTTCTGGGCTACTTGAAGTTTACGTTGTAATTTGAATGTCATGTTAGTCAGAAGAAAGTCGCAATAGTCGAAATGTGGCATGATAAGTGATTTGATGAGAGTCTCACGTGTGCTACCTGGTAAAAGTGCTCGCAGGCGTTTCAGTGAGTGCATTGAAGCAAAAACTTTACGGCAGGTTGAATCTACCTGCGAGTTCCAGCTGAGAGTGTTGTCGATAACTACACCTAGGTTCTTGACTTCAGAACACCAAGATAAAATGGTGTCATTTATATAAATATTAGGCAAAGGAGAAGAAGAGATTTTATTCATAGTGCATTTCGAGCTGATAACCATGCACTGTGATTTGTTTGGGTTTAATTGTAAGCCTAAAGACGCTGCCCAGTTGTTTATCGCTATCAAATCTTCATTAATTTTTGTACGAGTGAAACGAGGTGAGACGGGTGACCACTTAGATATATCTGGAGATCATCCGCATACATTTGATGACTGCAATATTTAAGGGCATTTCCCACATCATTTACATAGATTAAGAAGGCCAGTGGCCCTAACACAGTGCCTTGAGCAACTCCGCGGTTATTCTTCAAGTCCCTTGAGCTACGGCTACCGGACACCACTCTTTGGGTGCCGGAAGTTAAATAATTAAGAAACCATTTACACGTGGGCTGTGCAAATCCCATGATCTTTAGTTTGGCGAGCAGGATGTCGTGATCTACTGAATCGAATGCTTTGCTGAAATCCAGAAGAACCAAAATAGTTATATTACTGTAATCTATTGCTGTTCTCGCGTCTTCAATGACGTTTAGTAGTGCGGTTCCAGTATTTCTGCCAGAACGGAAACCTGATTGCTGATCGAAGTGATTTTGTTCGAAGATACTGTTCAGTTTGCTTCCGGACGACTTTTTCGAGTACTTTAGAGATAGTTGGGAGAATGCTAATTGGGCGGTATTCAATAGGGTTTTTGGTTGATGTTGTCTTGGGAATAGGATGCACGAGCGCAGTCTTCCAGGATAAGGGATATTGCCCGCTCATTAGTGAGAAATTTACGATTTCGGTGATAATTGGGTACGTCACATCTAAGCTATTTTTTAGCAGCTTGGCATTTATACCATCGGAACCTGAAGCATTTGATTTGAGACTGAACGATTTTGATTATGTCCTGATGTTCAACGGACGAAAAGAAAAATTTATCGTTGGATTTTATTTCTGCGTTTTGGAGAAACAAAAGAGATTGCTTTTTCAAGTTACTGTCAAATGAAGGAACGCTGTTTATGAAACTGTGATTTAGTGATTCTAAGGATATATTCGCTTCAATTTGGGGAGGACCTTTGCCTATTCCTAGATTTTTCAAATTTTTCCAGATCGTTCTCGAGTCGCTGTTTCTGCCGAAGGTGGTGTGGTAATATTTTATTTTAGCGTTGCGGCATTTCTGCGTAACTAAATTTCTGAGCATTTTGTACTGTTTTTTAAGTAGTTCGCATTTAGTTTTCCGGAAAATTGCATACGCTGCATCACGATCTTTCATTAAATTTCGAATTTCAGCAGTTAACCATGGTGCAGGAGGACGAGTAACACGCGAAATTTTTAAAGGCGCATGCCGGTCGTAGAGCTGTGTTATTAAGTTAGTGAAAATATTTACTTTATCATCCAGTAATTCTTCTTCTTGTACAAGGCGCCATGGAAGTGCCGATCCATCTATAATAAATGCTTGCTTATCAAATTTTGAAAAATCGCGGTATTTAATTATGTGAGGTGAGTATTTAGGGCACTTCAGGTTGTAAACAAGGTAAATTAGGTCGTGTTTTGAAATCCCAGGAACTGGAAATTGTCCGTGTTTTCGAACTTTGTTTACATTAGACACTATAATATGATCGATCCAAGTTTCTGTGTTCTTTGAGTGGTGTGTTGGTGCTAGAGGTAAAATTTCGAGGCACATGCTGTGTAAAAACCGCGTAAAAAGCTCTGCAGAGGGAGAAGGTTTTAATAAGTTATGATTAAAGTCACCCATTACAATAACGTGTTCATAGGAATTTATCGCAGATGCAATGGTTTCGTCCAGCATATCTATGCTGCCTGTCTTAGGAGGTAAATATATTACAGCCAAGAGACATTTTTCCCTAAAAGTCCAACTTCGATAAAAAGATATTCGCTACGCAGGCAATCCGTTGAAGATAGTAAAAGTTTATGCCTAAGATCTTCGCGAATGTATATACCGACGCCTCCACCGTGTGCGGCGACGCTGGCCTTTCGATCGGCTCTTATTAGGCGGTACCCTGATATTGCTACTAGCGCGGAATTGAGAGAATGCTTCAACCAGGTTTCGCTTATGAGAAGTGCATGAAAACGGTGTTTAGATATTATTTCCGTTACTTCGTCGAAATGGCAGGGCAGAGACTGGGCATTTAAGTGTGCAACGTGCAGAGAGAGGGAGCGAGGATTAGGCTCATTTATAGTGACAGACGCTTGGACGGTCGGGGAGAGGGTCCGGCCACCCACAGGTAACAGGTTTACGGGATGTGCAGGGAAGGAAGTAGGTAGCATTTACAGAGGATTTGTAGAGGCAATGTTCGGAGAAGAAGAAGGGAAGGAGAGTTCCGGAAAAAATCCGAAAGTAGTTGTGTCGGGGAGGTGTAGAGTGGGGGTGGAAGGGTGGGGGGCGCTCCTACGCTAAGGATTAAGTGCCTCTAGCTGGGCCCTGGTTTGCACCCGGGCACGACCGTTACCGTGTTTAATAACGATGTTGCCATCTTCTGTCCACACATTCCTGAGGCCAAACTTCGCGATAGCAGCTTGTAGCAAAACCAGGCGCGATTTCGTGAGGTCCTCGCGAATCGTTATCCCAGTATGCTTGAGCAGCCGTTTCGAGCGGAACATTTCGTTCCGTTTCCTGTAACTGACAAATTTAACAATGATAGGTCTGTTTTTGGCAGTTATTTGACGACCTACCCGATGACTTCTATCAATATCTTGTAGGTTTAGATTAACACTTATCTTTTTTGCAACATTTTCGATGACCAGCTTGTCGGTGTCTTCAGATTCAGTTTCTTCAACGCCGAATATCCGCAAGCAGTTTCGGCGTGAGTACATCTCGAGCTGATCTGTCCTTTCTTCTAACTGAGATTTTAGAAATGAAATCTCGCAATCCCGTTCAGCCAATTTCTTTTCTAAAGATGTCACAAGATTATTATTAAAATTCATCGAATCTTCTAGTTGCTTTGCTACTAATGCAGAGAGCACAGATGCCAAAGAGCTTAAGAATGTAGGCGATGTTACTGCCCTATCCAGTGCCTCAGTCACTTGCGCCGCAATTTTACTTTCAAGATCAATATTGGCACTAGATGAATTCTTGTTGCTCTTCGTCATCTTAAGAGAAAAAATTATACAGAGAAAATGAGATGAACAGGAAAACGAACTAGGAGAGTTGCTTTGTGGAGAAATGGGACAAAGAGTGGAATAAAGCAATAGAGCAGATCTTAAAATTTAAGAATACGAATTAATTCTAGAACATAGAGATTAATACAATTTCACTGAGCGGCAGAGTAAGGCAAAATATACTTATCTTTGTAGGCTTCTACAGCGTCAAGCAGTCGTTGAGTGTGAAAGCTGTAACGGTGACTACCTGCGAATAAAACTACCTGCTGCTTAGCTAGGAGCGCCAAGGGACGATGCTTACACCGCGACGGTCATGGACAGACTAGGACAGACATGGACATTTAGATCCCATATTTTCAAAAACGTACGGATTTTTCAAAAACTATCATTGGAGATACTTTGAAGCTATGTGTTAACAAACGCATTAATCAATCAAATACATCTTTAATACAAATTAACAACAAACAGATATTTAGAAAAAATTAATTTATGTAATTTTTGAAAAATCAGAAGAATCCAGCAAAATGGGGGATATCTCATACAGTGCCCTTGGCATTATTCATACAAAACGTTTGAAGCTAATCTTTCAATCCAAATTCCTCAAAACCTGTAAAAAAATATTTTTTAATGTGTGTAATGTTAATAGAACATCTAATTATGAAGGCCAAATTTCCTTTGAAAAAACAAAAACACATGGTCTTCAATATTGTATTTGTAGGAAGGCCCCTAAAAAATATCAAAGTTTTAATTTTCGAAAATTCAGAGTGAACAGTGAAAATCGGACTTATGCCGGACCGATTGTAGGTATATTTCACTCTATTCTTACCAAAATTCGAAAGAAAGAATTTAGAGCTATTTTTGAGAATATTTTGAAAATGTCCCTGGGCTTCATGAAAAGTCCACCCAAATGTTTAAGAATGTTTCTCAAAGTCGCAGAGCTTCGAGTCCAGCCAGATCGACTATGGAATATTCATTTTGGAAAAAATCCTACGGATAGTTTAGGCTCTAGTGTTGTTCACAGAGACAGATGGAACGTCATTAAAAAACAACACTTTTTCGGTATCAAGATTCCACAATTCATGAAATCGACGTTACGTGTTAGAGGAAGTACTTTACTACATATTGAAAAATTATTCATCCACTTTTTCTATTAAAAAAAATCGCGTTTTTTGCCCCAGCATTACGTAACTTACTTTCTCTATACGTACGTATAGTACGTATACGAGAAAGTACAAGTTGATAGAAAAAAGTGGATATTACAGAGGTTTTACTGTGCGCTATAGAATTGGCCGTCAATATGAAAAAAATCTAAAATTTCTCTTTGAAATGGATCTTATAAAAGTAGAAAAATAGAGCGGCTTTAGAGCTGGTCACTCATGTACTAAGAACACGTTTGGTAACAGACACGTTATCGAAAAATGGCTTACTCATAATTTAGAAACTCACCTAGTATTCACAGATTTTAGAAAAAGCCTATGATACTGTTCCATTAAATAAACTCTGAATGTCCACGGAGAAACTAGATGTTCATACTGAAAGTTGTTAAAAGACCTAGCAGAAATGTAAGTCAAATTAAACATTTTTACTTGAAATTGGTACTTTTCCAAACCATTTTTTGTATGTAAAAGCTTACGGTAAGAGTGTAAAATAGCTCCTACTCTTTTTAAATTATATTTAAACCAAGCTTTGAAAATCTGGAGGAAACAATACTGAAATCTCGTTACAAAATTTGACGATTCCATGCATTTTATTAATTATACAGACGACCATTTTCAAAATTACAAAGTCTTCGCTGACGAGGAAGACGATGTATTGTATATGATGCGAAATCTTCATGAAGAGTACTTGAATTGGGGGTTTAAAATAAAATTCAATAAAAAAGAATATCTAGTTGTAAGAGGAGAAGCCAAGGGTCTGGGTATGTGAGAGGAAACAGAATTGAAATTCTCCCAGAATGTTGGATATCTAGGTACTCAAATAGCAGCAAATGGTGGTTAATTTAATATATCCAAAGTATAATATCAAAGGGGAAGTAGTTATAAGGCAAAGGCAACTATTAATATGGAATCAAACTCTGAGGGAGAGTGATAAGAGAAAATACTACGTTGAGGGTAATGTCACATAAGGGTCTAAAGTTTGGGAAATTTCGATGTAATAAGGTAAAGTAAAGAGAATAAACTTACAGCAATGGAAATAGATTATTGGCGAAGAAGCTGTGGATTAAAATAGTTGGACAAAGTAAATAAGTGGTCCCACAGAATGGCACACACGTTCTCGCACTATTTAATGTACTAATCTTTTTAGCTTGGACTAGCTTTCCGGTGTTGCTCCAACTTCTTCCCATTTGCTACCTATCAGTACAAAAACGAAATTTTGTCACATTTTCTCAATTTTCCTGTTCCCTAATAATAGAATAGAAATGTCTATAAGAATATTATAAGATAGTAATGCAGTCATGTGTGCAATTCTTTATTGAATTAATTGGAGCCGTTTATGAGAAAATATCGTCTGAACGTTTTTGAAAATGCGCTATTTCGAGCTCATTTTCACAGAGAAGTTTTGGGTTTTCGAGAAACTTCATAAGTAGGTGGCAAATTTCGATGACCTGAAACATTGTCAAAAATGATCAATAAAATGATCTTAAAATGATTTTAAAAAAGCCCTAAAAACAAAGAAACATGGCGTAAAAAATTATCAAAGCAGTTCAGATGAACAACTCAACCTGTTGGGCATGTTACTGATGTAATCGAGGCTTATTCCTTTTGTTCAAGTGAACTCAGCTCTCAAACTTTTGGTTTGGGCAGTTCTTGAAAAGAAAATCTCTGCCTTTATTTATTGCGAAATCGGCCGATCTGACAGAGGTCACAGGAACCTTAGATTACAAGAACACACAGCGGCTGACATTTCAGTATATGAGCGAAGAAATTGAATATGCTACTCAGGAATTCTGTAGTGAACATTTGCTGCACCTCGTAAATATTGTTTGAAGAAAGTTCCATTAAAATGATATCAGCGAAATTATATCGATGATATCAGCGAAAAATCACGCGAAAATGTAAAAAAAAATGACATATTAGTCGAAATCGAGGGGGGAAAATGACCTATAAAAATGGGTAATTTCGTTTTGTCATACATAAAATGAATTTCTTTACGAACGGCATTGTTCTAAAGTGAAAAGAACACTAGAGGTGCTACAGAATGGCGCAGACTTTCACGCATTAGTTTTCTATTTCCTTTTCTCTCAGTTAGCTATTCGAATTTTCCAACTATTCTTGCCTGCTGTCATCTATCGCCACCCAAATGTTTTGACATTAATTATTAGTAATAATTAATTAATTAGTATTAATATTAATTTTAAGTACTTTAACTCACAAATACAATAGTGTTAACAAATTGTTGGAAATATGCTCATCAACGGCGTGAAAGATCTTTCAAACAATTTACATTTGTGTAATTTTTGAAAAATCAAAAATATCACCGAAATTATCTTTACGTCATATTAAAGAGTACATTTTCTACTATCCTTTCGAAATGTGTGAAATAAAAATTTGGAGCCGTTTTAGAGAAAACGGCGTTTGAGCGTTTCTGAAAAAGCGGACATTTGAGCTACTTTCCACAGAAAACGATAAGGTTTTCGACAATCTTTATTTGACATTATTTAAATCACATGTATTCATAAATACAATAACGTGAACAAATTGTCGCCAATATAAATATTAACGTGGGAGGCAAGTAAAGACAATACATTTTTGTAATTTTTGAATAAACAAAAGAATAAACTAGTTTATGTCGTTTAATAGAAAAAATTTAGCACAATTAACAACAAAAGTTTAAAGAAAAAAATTGGAGCCATTTCTGAGAAACATTTTTTATATAATTATTTTAAAATGACATATATTGGACGCAATATTGCGCGAAAACTAAAATTTTCACAAAAATTGACATGACCTTAATGAAAGAACTTACTATGGAGAACAAATGTTATTGGAAGGAAAAATCTCTATCTTTAATTTTGTTTAATTCCCCCGATCAAGTCTTCGTAGTTTCCCTGATCCTCGAGCAAATGCTGAGATGGCCCCTTCTTTTGCTTCTGGACATAAATGAAACTTCAATTTAATTTCTCCCCATAGCACGTCACACACAGTTTTTGACGTAAATAAAATAATAATAATAATAATAATAATAATAATAATAATAATAATAATAATAATAATAAAAAGTAGTAGGAAGACACCTAAAAAAATCATACTTTTAAAATTTTGAAAATTCAGAGTTAATCGTGAAAATTGGACTTATGCCACGTTTGTAAGTGTATGTTACTCCATTCTTACAAGAAATTTAAATAAAAATTTGAAGCCGTTTTTGAGAAAATTTTGAAAATGTCCGTGGGGCTTCATGTAAAGTATTTAAATATCAAAATAAGTATCAAAATTTTAAAGAATGTTTTTCAAAATCTCAAAGATTCGGCTCGAGCCAGATCGACACGCGTTTTTATTGAAAGTGGAAAATATCCTACGCATGGTTTAGGCGCTAGTAGTGTTCACAGATACCAGACGAACAGACGTATCAACAGATGGACGGACAGACGAAAGTTTTGAAAAAAACACTATTTCGGTGTCAGGGAACCCAAAAACGTGTATTTCCGTCGAAATCTCGAAATTGTTTTTCCGCGGCATTACGTAACTTTCCCTATACTACGTATATACACGTACGTACAAGGGAAAGTAAAAATAACATTTCATTAAAATCCGCCCTCTATTCGTAAGAAATCATTTGAAGCACTTGGGTTTCAAAGAAATCATTTGAAGCTCACGTGACCTAAAATAATTTGGAATGAAGGAGTAGAGAAGGCGATGACTCGAAGAGCATTAACTGCAGAAAACTGGAGCGAGAGACTTGGAAACTAGAATCCGAGAGACGCTTAATGGTAGTTCTACAAGTACTTCCGTACCACCACTACTACTACTATTTTTATTTTTCGCGTACGTTATATGAAGACTGAATAACATTTTCAAAAGTTTCTCAAACATTAATCCAAGTTTTTAAATTTTTTCCCCACTGACAGAGTATAAAGAAATGGCGTCGGTCACATTTTCTTTGGGACCTAAATTTTCGAAAAATACGAAAGATCAATTTTTTTCGGCGTTTCCTTAAAACTACAATAATGAAGTTAAACATGTTTGCCTTAATGATGTCTTTTTGATAAAAAATGATTTCAAACAAGATAATATAAAATTTTTCGAAAATGTGTAGTTTTAGGGTAGTTTTGCGTTAAACAGGCAAATTTGAAACAATTTCAAACAATTGTTTTATCAAAAACGTCTCCATATTTCACTTTAAATGTAGTCCTCGTATGTAGCAAAGAAAGTTGTGCTGGTCCCATTTTGCGTTTTCAAAAATTGCAAGCAACAGAAAATTATCGTTGCAAAAGTACAAAATTGATGATTGCGTTTTCTTTAGAGGGGATACAACCAGGGGCGGATTTTCGCGTAGGCACATGCCTAAGGCGGCAAAATTATGGACTAATTTGTATCTAAAGGGCCTCTTCTTCGTCGCCAGATTTTTATTTTTCCTTTTTTTGTAAATTGTATTCTATGAGTTTTTGAACAAAATTATTAAATATTGCAAATTAATTTGTTAACCGACTGCTATATGACTTTTTCTAAGTCGAAATGAGCGATGTTTACGTTTTCAGAAGCCATTAAAATGTAATTATAGTCATCGAAAAGGAGTCATGATGCATAGACACCAGTTACCTTTATCGAATTTCTCCGTTGTAGTCAGTGTTGCCAGATCAGCAGAATTCCAGACAGATTTGGCGATTTTTCAATAGTCAATAGACAGTTGGGAAGAAAATAGTTTTTTGTTATTTACGTCGATAAACACGCGCTTAGCTCCTTAGCAAGCAACGATTTAAGAGTGCGTCCATAGCAACGGCCGTTAAAATGCTCGAGACTTATTAAGTTTAGCGCAGCGCCGGAGCTAGACAATATTGGGACCGGAGCAATTCTGAAACGCAGCCCAATCATATGAGTTATTTTATTTCAACAATTTCAAAAATTTTATCGTTTAAGTCAGAAGTAGTTTTTGGAAATATATTTTAAATAATAGTTAAGTAAAAGTGTTGTGTTTAATAAAATCATTTGTTAAAGACATTAAATAATAAATATGAATTTCAGTAGAAACTATTTTAATGTTAGCGTCATTTAATTCATTTCATGGAGTTCTACCTTATAAGCAATGCCTTTAAGTAACTGTTTAATGTAAAAAAAATAATTGAAAATTTTATAAAATATCAGACAACTGTAGCGCGACATAAAATTGCGACAGCGATTTTCTCAAGTTATAATTTATTTTTCAATTTTTTACTAATTTTTTTCCCCATCAGTCCTATCATCGGTCCCTTTGACTTGTGGGGCCCTGGGCGATCGCCCGGTCAGCTATGGGATTCCTAGCGCCAAACTGGTTTAGCGGAC